>VWZD01003163.1:335587-680188 GCA_013396695.1 Sakesphorus luctuosus
GCCCCGCTCCCGCCCCCGCCGTCCTGCCCTGCCCTGCCCTGCCCTCCCGAGGGGGCCGGCGGAGCTTCGGCCGGGCCGGCCCGTCCCGGCGCGGGGAGCGGGCAGGGGATGCGGGCAGGTGACCGGTGCTTCCTGGGTGGGTGCCACTTGCATCGCCCTTATCGCTCGGGTTGTGTGTTTGGGAAGTGATGGTGGATACTTAGGCAAAGTTCCCGGGTGAATAAGCAACTACTTTTCTGGAAGGGACGCGGGAAGCACCGGCATCCTCCAACCGCTGTGTTTTATTGCCGGGGCGCTGCTGCTGCCCGGGATGAAGCGCTGCCCGCTGAGGATTTGCGCTTTCATCTGCACATGGGCTCCTTTCTCTTCCCCGCCTTTACTACCAGCCTCCCTCCTGCCTTCCCTCCTTTCCAATCCTTTCAAGGCTCCTGTCAGCTGCCTTTTCCCTCTCGGAGCACTTGTTACGGATCTGTGTTATTGCGGCCCAGGGATGCCGCACGTGGAGTTCCCGGTCTGTAAGTCGACTTTGTGTCAGGTGCTCTGTGTGCGTGGATTTAAGGGAAGGCTCCTTGTCCTCCTTTCACCTCCACAGCTAAATCTGGGCTCAGTCCTGTCCCACCAAAACAGGATGGTTCTTCTTTTTACTCTGTTTTTCCTGAATGCTGCTGGAGGTATTGGGAAGTAGAGCAGGTGCACCCTCTGCAAGTTACTCAGAATCTACAGAGAGAAAACTTTGAGCAAGTTTGTTTGAGTTTCTCACAGCCCTTGTCGGGTCTGTGCCTGTATGTTCCTCATGCCTCTGCTTCCCTCTTTCAGAATACCTCACGTCCCGCCTGTCCTCTCCCCCTCTTTCCATCATTCCCGCGTTTTCCTCCCTCTCAGCTTGCAGGACGATCTCGGGACAGACAAAGACGTAAGTGCCACGTGCAGGGTCTTGGCTCATTACTGTGACTCTTGGCCAAGCGAGCACAGCCCTAGCTTGGCTGGCATGTCTGTTTATATCTGTGTGAAATGCAATAGCTGCAGGAGGGACACACGGCTGCTGGCACCTCCTTAGCTGTCTCATGGGCTGCGGCCACTCCTGGGGTGGCCTTATAGCTCCGAGAGGGAGCAGGGTGGTGGCTGCTAATGCTGCCCACAATAGCAGTGTCTGCACACACGCTGCCACCTCACGCTGAAATCAGGGCAGCCTAAATAATTGATTTCCAAGGCAGAAGGCAGCATGTCATAGCCAGGGAGGAAGGGGTGGTGTGGAGTGAGCAGGAGGTGGCAGGGGAGAGGAAGCCCTGGCATCTGCAGGCAGTGGCAGAGGGGATGAGTTGGGGCAGAGAGGGATGGGCAGTGACACTGAAGTTTGTAGGCGTGGTGTAAACCCAGCAGTGACCACAGTCAGGTACTGCCCCGTGCTGATGGGAACAGTGGCAATGTTTGGGCCCCCCTTGCATGAGATGCTGTACAAACACATATTCAGATGTATGTAAGTTATGTTTGTTCTTTCCTTCTTCATAATGAATGGTAATAAATGATAATTGCTTTTTTATCCTAGTTATCTATGGAAACATATATTGAAGTTCCTTTATGTAAAAAATTCTTTACATATAACCTCAGGAAGCTCTATTTGGAAGTGCTGCTGATATCATACAGTGTTAGGATTTAAGCACAGTGATTTAAGGGGGGTAAAGGAGCTGGACTTTGATGATCCTTGTGTGTTCCTTCCAACTCAGGATCTTCTATGATTCAGGATATTCTAAGAAAGGAACTAATTCTTCTATTAAATATGACTAAAAGTTCTCTTAAGTAGCTGAGACCTTTGTAGGTGTTAGTAGCACTCAGCCAGTCCTGTGGTGTGCCAGCTATTTTTTATTTATTTGTCAGGCAAAGATTTTAAGTGTAGACACAATGAAGTAATTCAAGGAGCGGCAGGCATTGCTGGCTAATGATCTAATAGCTTGAAAATGCTTTATCTCCCTAGCTGTTAATTTTAAGTTTTATGGTATAAGGAGAAGTAACAAAAGAAAAAAAGGTTACTGTTTGTTCCTTTGCAGTTTTTGTCTGTGGGTCTCGTGTTGTTTCTTCTGATACATTTTTGGGAAAAGTTGCTTCATGTTTCAGGAGAAAATTGCTTTGTTTCAGGGGAAAAATGGGCCACAGTTTAGCCCTTTTCCTGGGTTCATTATACACACTGTAAACCCCCTTTACTGCTAATTATTCCATAAACAGTGAGTTCAGTTCCACTCAGTTTCCTCAACATCTGAACATAGAAAGGAACTAAAGAAAAAGTCCCAGAGAGGGTATGAAGAAGCCCAGCTTGGGAGATCAGGTATAAAGGGCCTCATTCATTTTGGTTTATCTGTAGTACAGGGATATGCCCTTACTCCATGAATCATCTCCTGACATCTGTTTGCAGCGCTGTTTTCTTAGCAACTGTGGCTCTGTTTAAGATCTGGACTCTCAATGGCCGGATTTGTGCCGAAAGATGCAAAGAGACAATCCAACCTCTTCCAAGCAAAGCTGTGCCTTTCAGCCCTTTTACCCAATTTGTTTCTTTCCCGGAGGCACAATAAATACCAGTTTTAAAAGTCTCCCAGCTGAGATGCTTTTTCTGTGTGTGTGCAGAGATGCTTATCTGTTGCTTACCACAACTGAAGTGTTTCCCCAACACGATCTGGCAGTGTGGGAGGGGATGGCAATGGGCTATGTCATTACTCCTGTTGAAGGGATGAGCTGGGTGTGCACCACGCTTGCTCTACCTTTGCTGCAGTTTATTTTGAACGATCATGATGCTTCTAGATGTGGGAGAGGACATGGTGGTCTTGGAGGAACGCTGGAAAAGTAGCCAGTGATGGCAAGGACCCACTCCTAGCAATGTGCCTGTTTGAACAGGTAGTTAGTTGGATTAGGTAGTGGGATTATACATGTGGAGCACTGTATGAATAACGTGGTTCCATAAGCTGCAATAAAAGGGAAGGTGACATTTCATACATCTCTCACCTAATCTTTCTTTGCTGGAATTTCATCCCTGCTCAGTGTGGGTAGGGTCTTCTGTAGCTGAGACAGAGGTGGCCATGTAGCCACTGGGAGATCAGATGTTGATCTGATTTTTGCCATCTGTGCTCCCTGGAGGGTGATCAAGATCTGACTTGGGTCAGGAGGAGGTTTTTACTTCAGCTGATGTAGATAAATTGGTTGGGAATGTAAATCTATGTTAGGGAGTACAAGTGGTGTGTCCATACTAAGGGATAGGTGATGTTCACCCTCCTCCCCACTGTGCTGACATGCAGTTTCTGCTGGAGGAGCAGGAGGTGATACCTGCAGTAGAACCTACAACTACTGGGCTGTGAATCAAAAAACATAATGTATGGTACCCCACAGGACATGGATCTGACTGCCTTACCCTTCCTGGACTGACTTGCATCCTGTGGAGCATGAAGGGTGCCAGTAACAAGTTTTCAGCTGTGAAGAATGAATGTGTTTTGGCTTGGGGTAAATCTGACAGGGGAGAGACCCCTGATGTTTAGAGCATTTTGTTTGCAAGAAGATTACAGAGTGGAGATGGGAAGACTAAATAAATAGTGTTGCTGAATACTGGCCAGTTTCCCGTGACCTTCGTGGGTTGCACACAAGTCCTGGTGTTACTAAGGGTACAAAGAATAGAACCTTTGTAAATCACTTAAATCACAGTGTTAGCAGCAGGGAATGAAACCAGCTGCTTCTGTGGAGATGTGTTGGGGCTGTGAGAGGGACAGAAGAAGGAGTGGGGATAAAACTTTTGTTTAGCCCAGCTACATGCACAGGAAGGGAGCAGAAAGCTGTGTGAGGGAAAGAGCTGAAGCTGAACAGGCTGTTATCTCCCCCCAGAAGGGGAAACGGGGCAGAGCTTTGACTGTGGGCACAACTTTGGCCTCTCATAGGGCAGCATGTTTGCTTTCTAACCTTCCTGCAGCCTGCTGATAACTCCTTACACAATGCAGCTGCACAGATTGGCTCCAGAGGTTTTTAAGGAATTGCTGACCCTGATACAAGCAGTAATGTTTGTGGCCAGGGATGAGAAAGAAGAGAAAAGAATAACAATTATCTGAGCTTTAAGACTCAGTCTGCAAGTTCTGTCAAAGGAAATGACAATTAAGATGGAAAACAAAACACTTGTAATTACTTTCATGGAAATGTAGGGAGGAGGCAGAAATGTGGGGTTCGCAGGAAGAAGTTTTGCTTTCTGGATCTTTTGGCCTGTTGGTTACCAGGAGAAAGACAAGAAGATGGTGAATAGTGGAGTGAAAGGTTGAGGCAGAGAGGGGAATGAATACACTGGATGTGCCTTGTCTGTGTACAACCAGCCATGGGGTGATTGCAAAGTCACTTCAGAAATGGGTTCAGTTCAGTTTGCATTAGAGACACCTCTGTTTTGTGTTGGGTTAGTTTATGTTGTTAATGACCACCTAAATGATTCAGGGAGAGAACTGAAAGCTGCCCCACAAGCAGTATGTCCAGCTTTTTGAAGGCTCTTGTATTGGATCAACCTGTGGCTTTTCTTGCAGAAATACTTGCTGAAATATTCAAGTTCAATGGCTGAATGAAATTCTTCTAGCAAAGCTGAGCCCAGTGGTGAAGGTAGTTGTGTATCACCTGCTTACAAGGTGTTTCTGGGGAGGGAAACACAGAGCACTTGCACAGTGTATCTGCTGGAGACACTCTCATTTCGGTGTAACCCGAGGGGATGTTGCTTTGTTTACTTCCTTTCCCCCATCTTAAAAGGGCAAGATTCATCTTGTCAAACTATGTAACATAACTATCTGCATGAGAGAGTTCTCCAGGCTCCTTTCATAGTCACTGGAGAAAAGCACACACTTCTGAGCCATGATTCATCCACACTGAGTTGGACATCTAAAAATACATCGGACAAACTGCCCTAAAAGTGCCTGTTTCTCTCCATTGTTTCTGCAGAGTTTAAACAATGAGCACACATGGAGGCATGGCTCCTGTAGCTGTTTAGTGTCAGGGGAGCCGAATCTCGGCCAAAGTGTCTCAGATCCCAGCACAGCACCTAGGAGGGCTCCGAGTGTCCTCATTTCCATCAGACTCAGTGTTGGTTGTGCAGTGTAAGGCATTGTGGCTGTACAGACAGCAATGTCCAGTGCAAATCCACCCTCCTCCCCTGGTCAGTCGTTGGACTGGGACAAGCTTCAGGCTGAACCTGCAGCCCCAGACAATCTGCTGTAAATAAGAGGCCGAAGGGGATTTGCAGAGTGGCTTTTTCAAGGTCGCACATCAGGTTAGTGGCAGAGGTGGAAGCAATGAGGACACTGTTGGCTCCCAGGGGTGTGCTCCTTCCCCTCTCCAAGCTTCTCACAGCTGCCTTGCAACCTTGCTGCTCTCCTGCGGGTGAGACCAACAGCCTGGCTCTCAGTGATGGACAGCACCTGGTAGGTACTCCCTTCCTTTGGGTGAAAACCTTTGGCAAATTATATGGGCTCATTCTCTTTTCTCCCTGCCCTTTCTCTTGCAAAAATCCGTAGTTCAGGCACATACCTGAATTACTGTGCATCCACGAGGCTGCTGGGGGTGACTGTGTGTGCTCTCAGTCACAAGCAGCTAAACCTTGGAGTAAATGTGCCACAGTTCAGGCTTGTGGTGGCCCAGGACAGCACAGGCGGTTATTTTGTGGTGGTTGAGTGGTGTGTGGAAACTCTTTAAACAGACATTTCCAAACCATCCAATATATATATGTATGCACACCTAAATACAAAGCTCAGGGAGTTTTGCAGCCACACAGAGGGCTGTGCCCAGGTCTCCTCTGAAGTGTGGGTGCCACAGCTGTGCTGTTTAGCATCCTGGAAAAGAAGTTGCCAGTTCTTCTGGAAAAAGCCTAATTTTTATCTGTGCATGTAACCCAGGTAGGCTAAGGATAAAATTTCTCCTGTGCAGAGAACTAGTTTACAGCAAAAAGACTTCTTTGCTAAGTGGGCTGAGAGTCTAGGGAGAGACTTTGTTGAAGGAATTTGTTTGTATAGCAGAGATATGAAGCACAGGCAGGTACCAAGTGTTAAATAGACCCTGTGCAAGTCTGATTGCAGACAAATACCAGAGCATTCTCCTTTCTTTCTTGATACATGAGAAAGAATATGATAGCCATGAAATAGAAAAACGTGTCATCTCAGCCAGGATTTTATTCCTGAAGTTCTACTTAGGGGGTCTGTGGGTGAACTCCAGGTCGAACAGATTGCAATTTGATTCCAGAGAGAACAACTGGGGAGAGGAGGGAAGGAGCAAACTATTTAATAAGAGCTGGGAGAAAAGCCAGTCTCCAAAAATAAACATAGAAGATCAATTCCAGGTATTTCCTGGCATTGTCATTCTGCTTCATCAACCACTTGGACTGTAACAAGTGGTTTTACAGTTAGCAGGCTGACAGGTTTAGGGTTGTTTGGTGGCTTTTTTTAAAAGAAAAAAAGCGTCTGATAGAGTGTTTGCAGCATTGTTTGTTACGCAGAACTGGGTGGGATGTTGGTGATGAAATACCCCTGGGACAAGCAGAGCTTGTTATTGTAAAAGGGAATCAAGAGCAGAGATGGCTTCATTTTGGAGAAGTGAAAAATCTGGATTTTCTTCCCAATTACATGCCCAGGGCACCTCAAGAATTCCTAAGGGGAGGGAAGCTGATATCTGTACAATGTAGCATGACCAAACACTGTTCCTGCAGAGCAGTTCTGCCTTACTAGTGCTGCAGGTGGCCTTGGAATGGCTTTACAGATAATGTTGGTGGGTGAAGGCATCACCTTTGCAAAGCTTGGAGGTGACTCAGAACATATTTTTTCTTGGAAAAATTCTGCAGAAAGCCAGTCCAGGAGTTTACTGTAGTGAAAGCCAGTGTGTGGACTGTGAGGAAATTGAAGCATATCCTGTTCCAAGGGCTTGCTCTGGTGATCACACGCCATCTCCCTGCTGGGCTTTCGTTCCGGACAGTGACTCCGAGAGGTGCGTCCCTGCAGACTGTGCAGGAACACGCCTCAGTGGGCTGGAGCTGGCTGGGGCAGGAGCTGTGCCTCGTGTCTTACCTCACCTGCTTTGCCTGGCCCAGCAGAGGATGGGAGGGAGGGCAGCTCTGCTTACGCAACACGTCCTCTGTTGCTTGACTGAACTTGTCTATAAGTAGCTTTTGTGTTAGTAATGCTGGTGCCTTTCAGCAAGGGAGATGCACAGGGCTCACGGGCATTCGTCCTGATTTGTCTCCATTGTAAGAAATCCTGATTCTCAAAGAAAGCAGCCTGGATACTCTGTGATTGAGACTGGGATGAGGAGACTGGCATCCTGTGTGTGCAGACGGAGAATGAGTGTGTGACACAAGTAAGTCATGCTTTAGTCTAAGCTCTTTCTGATTTGGGATACTCGGCTTTGCAATTGCAACTGTATTTTTTTATTTTATTTTCTTACGGCAAGAACAGCTTATTCTAGCAGGTCACTGAGTAGCACCAAGTTTTCTCTTGGGCTATGTGATGTTTGGTCCTTGCTGGCATCAGCACTGGTAGGAATAACAGTGTTTGGCCTGGTTTTCACTGCACACAAGAAGTTACTCTACAGGCTTGAAACTATGCTATAAATCAGAGATTTAGGTTTGTGACTTGTTTTTTTTTTCCCCTAAAGCAACTAATTCTTTAAAAGTCAAGGGAAAGACATTTTATTTGTCTTAAGTGGTAAAGGAAAGTGTTTTCCTTAGCGGAGAGGGTCTTGCACTGTTGGCGTGGGAGATGCCACTGTCGAGAGGCCCCTTTCATGTGTGAAAAACCAGCACAGGCTGTGCTTGTATAAAAGCTGCTCTGCCCACAAACCTTGAAGTATGTGGGACAGCAGACATAAAACAAACAAACAAGACCCTGAATAGCACTTTGAAGGGAATTTTCAGCTGGAAGAGTTATAGGGACATGAAAAACTCGCTCTTGGGAGAGGTGGCCCCTCCAAATCAGAGCAGAGGTGTGCTGGGGGAAGAGCAGTAGTTTGCATTGCTGTAGCCTCAGCTGGACATGCTTGGGAGAAAAGCTGATACATTCACAGCTGCTAGGATAGGACCTATCATTTAAATTGTAATTTGCCCTTCAAATTTGGCAAGCTTCATTTGCCTTTTGCTTGACAAATCTCTCCTTTGTGTTCTCCTTCTGCCCGTGTAAAACAGTGAGCACTGCCGGAGAGAGCTACTTGCAGTAGATTCCTTTTCTCTGCTATATTTAGTGATCAAAACATGTTCGTGATCTTTGCAGGAATACTGCCAAAGCAGATAGGTTGAGCATGAGACATGCTCTTTCTCTTTTGGCTCCCAAATCCATGTTGTGTTCCACTTTCCTCCCTTTCCCGACACCGTCAATGGCTCTGTCTGCTGGTCTGTTGTGCAAACATTGCGCTGCTGCTTCCAGGGATTTTGTTCAATTAGAGCAAGTCCCTGCTTCAGTGAAAACTCCTGTGTTGAGGTTGCCACTATCCCTGGCTTTCCTTTTTCTGAATTTCCTGAAAAAGCAGATTACTGCTTTTCAGGAAGATCTTTCTGAACAGCCTCAAGATTTAATTGAGGAACTCCAGGCTTTTTATTGCTTAGGCAAACTTCACTCAGGAAAATAATATTTGTTAACTGTTGGACTTTCCTTTATTTTGGGAAAAAGGGAAATAGGAAGGTAATGGAAAGGAAACATTTGTATCCCTTCAAAGGCAGAATGTTACTTGGAGCCTGACTGCTATTAATATCATGTCATTAATGCAAAGTAGGTATAATTATTATATATTGCTATTTTAAATACATTTAAATACCTTTACCATGTAAAGTGGCTCTAGTGTTAATGGAAAGCTGGCTGTGAGTCTCTATTAAAACACTAACCAAAGAATTTCAATTGCAATCTGGGGGAAGGAAAGAAACACTTGCAAGTAGAAAGAACTTCTTGGAATGCCTCTTGCTTGGTTAAAACCAGCAGTGTTTGTTGTCCAATTCGTTCTGATCAGGTATGAGAGCTAAACTTGCTCTGATTGCAGGCGCTTTCCCTCCCCCTTCCTTTCCCTTCCCAACTGTAAAGTCTGACTCAGGGCCAGGCAGCCTGAGGAAGGGCCATGCCGGGCTGTGTGCGGCTCTTTGGATGGGAACTGCCCAGCTAAAGGTCAGAGGTCTGTCTGAGCCCTGCGGCGCCGGCCCTGCCCTGCCCACGCTGCTCCCTCTGCCAAAAGGGGACCAGGCAGGGCATGGCTACTCAGAGCTGTGCGTGGCCACAGACCTCACCTGAGCCCAGGTAGCTGGGGCAGGGGGTCAGGTGGGGGTGTCTGCCGTGTGAACATGGAGAAAGGCTTGTAGGAGGTGAAATGACAGCAATTACCATCCTGTTGCCTGCTTTCCTAGTTAACCGAGTGCGTAGGAGGAGGTCGTGTTTATGCACTGGATGTGCTTCCCAGGTAGGGCACGGGTCTGGAGCCAGCCTGTGTTTCTCCTGTTGTTTTTATGATAACCCTTCCCCTCAGCCCCGTTATCTGTGGGAAGTGGCCTTGGGGCTGCGGTGGCCGTGCCGGGGGGAGGGAAGCGAGTGAGCGACCCCTGCTCTGGGAAAGCTTTCCCATTCTGGCCTCACAGCAGCTCGTTGTACAAACAACATGGGTTTTTGCACATCATTGGAGCCTTCTGGACATTGCACAGGTAGACTTGGGCTGGGATCTGCTCATGGACTGTGTGTTTTGGAGATTGAATTGCTGCCCCAACCCTGGATTTTGGTGGGATCGTGGAGTCACTGTGGCATTTTTGGCTTCCAGCAGTGGACCCTGTGGTGATAGAAGGGCATGGCATCAGCTTCCTGAGCCTCCAGGCATCCATCCCTCTCCCTTTTTACATTAACCACTGATTTTGAGTCTTGAGCAGTTCTTGTTTTTATTAATAATGTGGAAAGTCTTGGAAACCAATTGAAAACTGAATGTTTTCTGCAACTTTCCTAAGTATTCTTTGGCACTTGGGAACAGATAAATGTGGTATAGGCTCTTACTCTGAGGGCAAGTAATTGCATCCTGCACCTCTGTGGGTCAGACTGTGAGAACAAGGCTTAGCTCTGTTAATAAAAGCATTTCTCTGTGTGTGTGTTAACAGCAGCATGGAGGTGGTGCAGTTTTCAAACTGTGTCATTGTACCAGGGTGACGGATATATTACCACCCCCCAAAAAGAAAGAAAAGATCAAGAAAGACACTTTCCTAACTGTGTTTTTAAATTGATTAATGCAATAAGAAGATCCATTGTGCTTCTGTAAGAGGAAGCATTACAGATGTATAAATCCAAGACAACCCAGCAAGTTTTGCTGGCCTTAAAAAGTGGTGTGACTTTTGTATACTCATATGCTTGTCCTGGCAAGTTCTCAAAAACTATAAATAGATCACTGGGAAGTCCCTGAATAACAAAAATGTACTGCTTCTGATTGTCATAAATAAACTAATAAGAGATGTCTTGGTCTTGCAGCTCTTATTCTTTGGAGAAGTCCTTACTTGTGCATATGATTTGAGAGCATCAGTTCCCATGAGATGAGACTATTTCTGTGGCAGTGGGATGCACCTTTATGTCCAGCTCTGAATCTCCTGGAGACTTAATGCTCTCTGGGCTTGGCCTTGCAGATCTGGCTAACACTTCCTGGCTTGGTTCTATCTGAGCAGAGTTGTTCAGTCTTTTCCAAGCTTTTCTTTTTGATTCCTTCGTTTCCAGCTACTGATAGCACAGGAATACCCAAGGCCAGGCTTGTTTCAGCATCATCCCAGGCAGTGCAATCTCTCTGATGCCACATGCACTAATACCACTTATTAGAAGACTGGCTGATACCCGTCTGACTGCAGCTGGGTATTATGGAGGATCAGAAGGCTACAGCCTCTTTTCTGTATCACCTTCAAAGGGATGGAAACCTAATGGAAACACTTTCCTTCCTCCAGGGAAGAACAGAGAATATGTCATTATTGCTTCCTGGATAGCGGCAAATATTTTTTTTTTCTGCCAGACAGAAGTTGTCAGTTCCTTGAGTGGGGAAGTCAAGGTAGATTTGTCAGTGGTGCTTCCTGATTTTTGCTTCCTCAGGATCTGGCTCTAAAGGGAAAGGGATCAGTATGTTTGCTGTGTGATCCCATTCCAAGTCCAGCTGTGGACTTGATACAATCTGAGTTGTCCCACAAGAGCAGTGTTGGCAAGCACTTTAAATGTGGAAGGGATGACCTTCAGTCTGGAGCAGGGCCTTAAGAAAAAAGAATGTTTAGATGCAGAGATCTTGGAAAATGCATGCTTTAAACAGCCCTTTCTTCCCACCCATGACACTGGGTGAAAAAATGGTGAAACCCTTGTAAATGAAGTGTTGAGGGGAAAGCAGGACCATCAAACTGAAGTGCTGTGTGAACTTGTCAGACTTAACAGAGCTATGAGTACATTGGAAGTGAGGGAGAAGGAAAATATTATAAAAAAGCAAAAACCAAGCCAGGCTGATGTAAGGGGTTTTCTGTGATAATTTTTTGGGTGATATTGTCATGATTTGGATGCCAGCAATTTGCCTTTAGGGAGGCTGTGGCAGACTTACAGAAAGATAGTTTAGCAAAAGAAGGTGGCTCAGCAGCACTTTGCAAGGCTCAAGACTCGCACTTCTGGAAGTTACTGCTGGTTTCTGAATGCAAAATAAACGGAGGTCTTTGTTAATAGCCAAAAAGGAAAGGGTCTTCAGTCCATCAGCATTGTGGAGCTCCACTTCCTTTGGACTGGTTCAGCAAAGATAAAAATCTGCCATTTCTGTTCCTGGTGTTGGCTCGGCTGAGTACATGAGTAATAATAATCTGTTGCTAGGAACAGACTTCAGTTTACATGGAGAGGCCTCTGTGGAGGGAAAGTCTTTGAGTCCCCGAGTGGGTCATAAATAATCAGTGGCACTTCAAAGGAGGAAGAGTAAAAACAAGCGGTTGGAGATGCCATGCAAAGATGTCTGTAATTCCTATTGCAACACCGGTGGAGAACATGTAGCACACATAGGTGGGAAAACACGGGGCTTGTGTGTCTGCAGAGGCAAACCCATTGAAGCCAGGATTTACTAACAGTGGGTTAAGATATTCAGGTACCTCTAGCTGGGCTAGTTTGTAAGGTTTCTTCTGCTTTCAGCTTCAAGGAGTGCATAACTGAGCTAATTTCATGCCATATGATTTTTCAAGATTGGCTCATGGGGAGGGCCATGAGGGTACATCTGTGCAGGGACATGCAAGAGTTACCTTTAAACTCTGGGGCTAAAAAACACTCTGATCTGGAACATTATGAAAATCACACCAACTAATTTACCTTGCCTCCTAAATACTGTGCACGCCTGTTTTGTACAAGTAACCCTAAATAATTATTGGAATACATTTTTTCTCTATTTTAGCTGTGGTTACATGCATTGTTTTGAAAATGTCAGTGGTTTCACAGAAAGGAGTGTACTGTGTAACTGCTGTTTTTTTCATATGGTGAAAACTTGCCATCTGTGGTACTTGAAACAGCTGAAAAACAAGGTTTGCAAACCACCCTGATGTGAACTAATGTTAAGGCTATGAAATCCTTTCTAATGAATCCTCTAAATCCATCTGAACCTATTTTTCCCCCCTTTCTTCTGAGACAAGAATGTCCTTATAAAGAGTGTGCTTAAGAAGAGCATCTCTTAGGTCTCATTAGGACTTAAGCCTCACTGGAGACAAGGTATTTAAATCAGCGTTATCTATTATGATAATGGAATGTAAAGCCTGGATAGGATTATTTTTAGGCTAGTTCATTGAGATTTGCAGTCCTTTACCTGCTCTTAGGTTTCTCTCTTATCAGTGTGCCTGTTTGTGTGTTAATATCCAGGACTTTTTTGCTTGCTAATTTCAGCTGAATTTGGGAAAGTAAGAAAAGTTCAAGCTGAACTGATATGACACAACTGGGCTGATACAATTTCCACCAATGTTTTTAGGTGCCCATTGTGGAAGTAGCTGGGGAGGTAAGGGAAGAAGGATTTGAGTCTTGTGAGTGTCCTTATTGTGGGGAAGAGCTTTTGTTGATGGTTGAACCATTTGAGCTGCAGGTTGAGCCTGTGTGGCCAAGAATTTACTCTCTTGGAGAACACCATGGAAAGCTTTCCTCTTGAGGAGGACATTCCTAATGCACCTTTCTTGTGTGACTTCTCCTGTGTTGAGGAAAAGATGAGCTTGCCCAAGAGCTCTGGTGCAATTCACATAAATTAATCCACAGGAAATGAATCCATTGGAAATAAGGTCCCAGTGTTCCTGCAACTGTCTGTGATACTTCCCAGGTTACCCCAAGGTGTAAACAGTTAATGCTTTCCTGTGTTAATGCTACTCTGCAGAGAGAGGGAAAGACAAGGTCATTCTCTTCACCTTCCCTTTTATCCCTGCTGATAAGGTGTCATTTGAAAGCATTTGTTTGATTTTCAACACTAAGGGTGTATATATCTCCTGGTTGTCCAGCATTTCCTGGAAATGGAGGGTTTGGTTTAGCTTTGCAATTCATTGATTTGCTGTGAAACAAAATAACTGACTTAAATATGAAGTAGAAAGGATTATTGTTCCTACCATCTATGAAAAGCATTGCTGAGTTGTCTTACCCACAGCCTGATGGTTTTAGACTCTTTGAAGACTTCAATGATATAGTTACACTTGATATGCTTTATTTGAATGAAATTTGGGGCAGGGAGGAGGATAAGGTGACCATCATATTGCCCCTGTATAATCCCTTCTCAGACAATCTGTACCTGGTACATTTTAAAGACGACTAATCCTTACAGGTGTGTCCTCCAAGAACGTGTGTGTGTGTGTGTTTGTGTGTGTCTCCCTTTCAAAGCACCTGTGGAGTCTTCTTTTGGGGCAGGGCAAAATGTATGTGCTGTTTTGGATGGAGAATTGAGGGTTTCAAGGACTCAAAAGCTTTAGAATAAATTTACCTGGTATTAGCTGTGTACTTTCATAACCTCCACTGTGGATTTGTTGAGTGGACATCTGTGTTTAAAAGAAAAAAGTTTTGAAATTCCCTTCCTTTTAGGGAGGAGGCCATACATTGATTTTAAAAGAAAATAGGAGCGTATGCCTTTCTCTGTTTATATGTGTTCTATAATAATGTGCTGTAATTTAATTAATTAATAAATGAAGCAACTTAATTAAAGTTAATTCATGCTTTAGAGCTCAACATACTTTCTGCTTTAAAACGCTGGAAGTTTTATTAGTTTCATCTACTTTGATACTTAGAGATCTGAACTGGGATTGGGGTCCCACCATATGGAATGCAGTACAGGCACACAAAAGGAGTCACTGTGTGCTCTGTGGTTGCTGTAGCTGGCAAGGGATGGGGACAGAGAAGGAACAGTCACAGAAAGACTAAAAATACAGTTGTGTTGTTTATGGAACATCCATCCATGCTGTTCATGACTCTTGCATATTTTTAAAAAGTGAAATTTTAATGCCAGATCCTGCTCCCTTTCTCTGGTCTGTGTTCCCAGTGACTTTATCATCATGCAAGATGGGTGAACATGACTTGGCTCTGCCTCTCTCATCATTTCAAATTTGGATGCTTTGAAGTTGAACAGATATGTATGTTTGGGATGTTTTATCCTGCTTTTGTGCCTTTAAAAGAAAATCCTTAAATAGTGTTCCATTTAAAATAAAATTAAAAATAATTAGAATAAACATGTTAAAGAGGAAAAAAGCGAGCATTGCCACTTACATTGAGAGTGTACCCCAGAACCACAGGAACGTGCGCATGTACATAGTTTTGGGGATGTCTTGCTTGTGAGTTATGCCAGTGTGGCAATGATGGTACTTCTCGTCCTGTCACTCTTCCTTTACGTGGACACACAATCTGAGTTATCACCTTAGGTCCAAACTGAGGCAGGCCCATTGATTTCACCTGCAGAAATCCACTGTTGCCCAGGATTCACTATTTCTTCAGTATCTCTGATGGTCTACCTTTCCAGTTGACCACTGGAAAACTCAGAGTGGAGGGAATGCAGCCAACTATCCTTGTATCCTGGGAACAAAAAGCTACAGATTCCATGATGATGGTGCTGGTTTGGATTTGGCTTACATGCTTCCCATTTGGGTTATTTGTCATCACCTTCAATGTGGGAATCAAAAAGTCAAATTCAAGACTTACAGTGATAACCAAAAGATATTAAAGTGACAACCAAAAGATACTAATGCCACCTGACATTTTGCGTTTTCAGACTTGGTGTTTGTATTGCTTAATCTTGAGAGAAAAAAAGGAGTTTCCCAGGAAAGATTGTATTGCTTTGGGCATAGGCAGCACTGCTGGGTTCTTGCTCAGCCCTTGCCCTTGCTCAGTTCCTGCAAGAGCCCAGTATTTATCACAGAATCATAGAAGGTCAGGTTGGACGGCACCTCAAGGATCATCTGGTCCAATGCTTCATGATAAAATCATGGTCCAGACTAGACAGCACAGCACCTTGTCCGGCCAAATTGCAACAGTGCCAGTGTTGGGGAATCCACCACTTCCCTGGAGAGACTAATCCAGTGGCTGATTGTTTCCACTGTGAAAAATTTCCCTCTTCTGTCTTACTGAAATATCCCCAGCAGGAACTTGCACCTATTACCCCTCATCTTTTCATTGTGCCTCCTTGTAAAAAGGGAGTTTCCATCCTCCCTGTAGCTGTTCTTTAAACACTGGAACATGATAATAAGGTCTCCCTTCAGCCTTCTTTTCACAAAGCTGAGCAAAACCAGTTTTCTCAGCCTTTCCTCACAGTCTTTTGGTCATCTTTGTGGCTCTTCTGTCCAATCTCTCTCTATAATTTTTTGTACATCCCAAACTGAACCCAGCATTCTGGGTGTGAGCTGACAAGTGCTAATCAGAGAGGGATAATGACTTCTGTACCTCTGCTGGTGATGCCCTTGTTGATGCTGCCAAGCATCTTGTTGGCTTCCGTGGCTGTTTAGAAATCTTATTTCCATCCTAACCTCAGGGCTTGACTTGTTTTTTTCATCTTGTGCCTGCCAAAGAGCAAGTTAGTCCTTTTCCTCATATTTTTGCTAGGCTAAGCAAGCCAAACTCTTGTAAGTAAGTTTTTCTCTGATTATCTGATAAGGCCTCACCTTTATCTGCGACAGCTGGAACTCCACTTTCTTGCATCTGGTGCTTTGAGCTGTGGTTGTAAGTTAGTGGTGACTTGCAGAAGTGCTGGTACTCACTGCAGCACCTGGAATCAGTGCTTCAGGTGTATGAGCTAATATCTGTTTCTCTGGAAAACCAAGGACTTTTTCCCCTCTTTATTCTTTCTGTGCCTTTCCTTGTCATCAGTGGAGTCCCGTGGTGGGGGGTTGGATTAGATGGTTCCTTCCAAACCAAACTGCTCTGTGATTCTAAATGTGAGCAATAATCCCTGGTCTCACATGGGTGCTATAAATGTGAATTGATTGATGCTGGTGAAGTGTTCAGATGCCAGGGTGGTGAGTGCCATAGAAAGTCTTGTGAGGAACTCAATAATCCTGTCATCAGAGCAGCTCTTGGATAAAACACATTGTTCAGGGTGAGGAAAGCAAAATATTGAATTGCTCCTTGTGAAATGCATGTGTTGTCCTTTCTGTGCAGAGGAGGAGGCAGGGAGTGAGGGAAAGTAGTATAGAGTGGAGTAAACAAAGGCTGCCTCGTGATTCATGAGCACAAGGGAATGAATGTAAGAATTTCTCTGGCATTCTTTGATGTTGTATTTCCTGACTCATCTATTCACGCCCTTTATTTTGACATATACTTGGTAGATGAGTTATTAATATATGATGTGGAAATCCTAGTAGTTCTGATGAAAAGGTTACAGTTGTTTAGGTAACTAAGCTTCAGGATGAGCTCTTACTTAATTTTCAACTTAATTTCTTTTTGAGATTGTTTAGCTTTTAGATTCTTGGTAAACATTCATGTGTATCTTAAACATGCAATTTTTCCTACAGTGGCAAACTGAACAATATAGCTACTGTAGCACCAGGAACACTGTTAATTTTTAAGTGTAATTTTCTAAAGTTGCATTAGAGATTGGGGAAAAGGGAGAGGAATAGTGAGGATTTGGAAAAGGAAACTCCTTCCTGCATGTTGAGGAGTAACAAAGGTATCAGACAGGGACAGCAGTTGCATTGATTCTCATATGACAACCACTGCTTTTTCATTTCACCCTAATCTTTGCAGAGGCTGCCTAAATTGTTTTCGGTCTGCAACAATTATGCTGGCAGAAAGGGAGATCTGAAAAATGCAAAGATTAAGAAGATGAAGTTTGGCAGCTACAAGTCTGCAGAAGGCACTGTGAGCCTTTGTCACCTTGGCTTTCTCAAAGAAAGCAACTGTGTTTGAATTTTCCTAATCCTAGTGCTGTTGTTTTCATGGCAAGACCCACTGGGGTCCATGGTTTGTGTTAGCCACCAATAAAAAAGAGTCCAAGGACCAATGTTTGGATTCCTGCCATAGGAAGAGATGCTTTATTCTGTATAAACAAAGGAAACAGCTGACCGGGGAAGAAAACCCAAACCAAAATGCATGTCTCTGTGCCACATCATCATTGAGCATCATCAATTTTTATGTTGCACTATATTGATTTTTGGTTTTTTTTATATAATTTCAGTGTGGAAATTGATTAAAGAATCTCCATAGAATTCAATATGGCATCGAAACAGTCATCTGCCTCAACAGAGGAGCAGGCTTCCTCTGAAATAGATGATCTCCATCTATCGCTGCAAGGTAAGTGACTGCAGTTTTCTGTGCCTTTTTATTTAGATTTTTGTCAAAGATCTGTGACCGTGTGTCCAAGTAGAAGGGAGTTCTGAGAAACCTGTATAAACTATTGTTATGATGGGTGTAGTTAGTTCGTGTTGCTGCTTCTTTGCAGAGGTTTCTGTGTTTCATGGGAGACTCTTCAGCAGTGAAATGAAAGATAACAGCTGTCAGAGTGCTTGGGGTATTTTCAGATCTTATTGCCTTTTTTGGTACAGATGTGTTCATTGGTTCTTATGTTTTGCTACTTGGAATACTTGTTGCTGTAAACTTTTTTCAAAGGAACCACCACCAGTTAAGCCATTTCTTTAGTTTCCTCATTTTCAGTCTGCTGACAATTAACTGTTTACATTAAGCTGTCTTAATGAAGCTAGTAAGTACAATAGTATTTTATTTTATTTGTTTTTCTGGTTTTACTGCTGTATCCCCTGCAAGTGGACATAATTTTTGTGGCCTCTAAACAAGTTTCTTATGAGTTAGTCTTTCATCCTTACTTGCTTTGAGTTATAGCTCATTAAGAAAATCCTCACTGGCTGATTTTTCAGTTGTTCAGTTTCATGGTTACCTGGACAGGTAAGTGGTGGTGGGTACATCCAAGCTGGCCTCTCAGACAGGCCTTTTGGGTTTGCCTTAATCACATGTTGAATTTCCTTCTATAAGAATTTTCTGGGAAGGTTGACTTTGCTCTGAACAAATTTATGGAGGCCTATGGAGAAGGCTGGTGCAGGCAGCAGAGGACTAGCCCTTCTGGAAAGCAGGTTTTTCATGTGTCTAGAGCCTGGTTATTCTACAATAGATGGGCTAACTCATGTTTCCACAGAGATATTTCCTCTTAAGTCACTTGCAGTGAAATTTCTATGGTGCTTAGTTGAGAGAAAATATGTTTAAAACAGATGGTGCAAAAGAATCTTCTGCCAAGTCACTTCTGCAATTTGCACTAACATTGTCGCTGGAGCCATGTGTTGTGACAAGTGAGTGTTATCAGTGGGCGAAAGCCAAGCGTCTTTAAGGGTGGATTTCCTTCCATTTTGCTTCAGTGTTACTTTTTCAGGAGAACAAGCAAAAACTTGTAGCAGACAGGAGCTGGTGTGACTGCTGCACCGAGCCCAGCCTGTCAGACACACATTTGTTGTGCCAGTCAAACCCAGCCTTTGGTGGAGAGACTGTTGTCGGGAAACAGATTTGGAAAACACTCTTTAGCTTTAAGGCAGAATTAAAGTTATGTGCAATTTTGAAATTCATGGTTTTTTCTGAAAAGTCAAATTGGTTTTTGTGTTGGATAACAGTTGAGTTTTTTGGTCAATATCCCATTGAAGGAGCCCTGCTTAGTAAAATTGAAATGACTGTATTCCTTTGCTGTAATAATTTGAGCTCCTTGATTGTGCTGAAATGAACACACTGCAAATCTGGGGCCAAGATGTCTGTGCCTGGCTGTTGTAAAACACCCAGGGACATCCCTTAGAAATGACAGAAGGAATTTTTGTGATGGTTAAAGATAAAACAAATAGTACTGACACGTTCTGTGTGTGGGGCTGTGGCTCTGCAGCATCTGCTCAGGGTCAAAGAGGCAAATGGCAATACAGCTGTGAGGCAGCACCAGAGACACTCTAATATGATGTGTAGGAGCCATTAGTAGCTCTGCTTATAGATCTGTGGTAGCAAAAGTCAACTAAGAATAATGGGGTCACTCAAGGAAACAGGTTTTTCCATTAATAGGAATCTTGGGATGAGATTTGCAAAGCAGTCAAACATTTTCGATTGCTTTAAATTTTCAGGTTCACCTGGAGATGTTTTAGAGAAATCTCAGATTCAAGGAACAGCTGCTTGTAACTGTCAGAAAAGCAGCTTACATTTTGTGTGGCTGAAGATGGATGTGAATCTTATGATCTGCTTTTCAAATTGCTAGGATATGGCTTCAAAGAGTATGTCCAACATTGTATAATGGTGTAACAGGAGACACAGCAAATAGGGGAAAAAGCAGGAGTGAGATCTAGTCTGGATGTAGCCTAGATCTTGCTCATATTTTAATCTACTTTTAAATTCTTTGTCATCCAATCTTCCACTTTTCCTGAAAGGCATCCACTGGGGATAGAGCACTTGTCTAGTCTGGTTAATTGGGACAAGATCAACTTAATGTGTAAATTTGACTGGTCATATAACTCTGTGAAGTTAATGCCTAAAAAATGTAACAAAATGGTTAGCTTTGTTTTGTTTGTTTTTTGGTTTTTTTTACCTTCTCCACCACATGTGGGTATGTTATTTTAAGCATGTTTGACTGTGATTTTAGTTACAATCCTCTGTGAGGAGAGCACTTTGGGGAAGAAAAAGGAGGAAAGGGGAAAACAACCTCCTTTAAGTAATTAGTGAAGAGGTTACTACTTAGTAGCTCTAATTATTATAGAATTCCTGTTAATTTATTGCTGGTGGCTTAATAGTATAAAAACTTGATTTAGTGGAATTCTGTTAGTGTATTTTTAGGTAGAAGAGTGTTAAAGGGTGAACATTCACTTTCCTTTATAGTGTTTGGCCTAGAAAATGCCATAAAGAAAAGCACTGGAAAACAAGATAAAAACCTAACTTTGTTCTCAGTGCATCTTTCTTGTCACCTAATTGTTTTATGGATATTTAATGAAACTTGAAAAACACAAAGAAAATAGGTAAAGAAATGAAAGCAATATGTTTTCTAATGGTCCCATCTCCAGATGTTTTCAAGTGATGAAGCTAGTCACAAAATCATAAGGCTGAATTAAAAAGCTATGAGAATATAAACCCTTATATATGTATCTTTTCAGATTTGTGTGTTGCTCTTTAACCTTTACCAGTTCAGAGAGTAATACTTTACCCCCTCCCTCTCTGTCAAGAAAATCGAAATTGCTATGAAAATGCATGATGTCAGGACTTGAGAGGCTTTTTATTTTCTTTTTTTCTTTCCTCTGTCCTGGATGTTATAATAAAATTAAATAAGATTAAGATCAGCATTATCTGTGCCCTTTACTTCAGCATCTTTCTGCTTTCTCCCAGTTTTCTGATGCATCACAACTTGAGAATGGCTGCAAAGCTGCTTGTGTCCTTGCACAGCCATGTAAAAATGCAGGTGACAAGTCTGGATCTGGATCTGGTATGGATATATCCAACAGGGAATACTAAAGAGAAGGGTTTCTCTTGCCAGAGAGGCTGCAAGCGTTTTGCTGAGCAGAGAGGGCTTGCCAGGGAGATGCTCTGTTGTGCCACAGACCATCTGTGAGAGCGAAAGTCACTTTTGGCACAGGAAGGGGCAGGCGGGAGCTCAGGGTTTGGCTGTTAGTGAGATGGGAGGAATAAAGCAGGATCCCTGTCCTGTGTCTCCTCCTCCTGTGTTTCCCTCCCAGCGCTCCATTACGGGCTGGGCCCAGAGGGGGTCCAGCCTGGTGCTCAGACTGAAGAGGCACAGTGAACATCCCAAACTGTTTTGGGCTGCTTGAGATGAGGAGGTAGGTCAGAGAAAGGCTCCATGGCAGCTTTGAGAGCTGCTGGGGATGGAACTGCTCTTTGGGGATGAGCAGGAGTGTGGGGTTGCAGACGGGAGAATGTGCAGCTGCTCATGGATATCCATCGGCTACAGCAGAGACTGAACAGGGTGTGTGGCACTCTGGAGAAGGATTACCTTTTGCTTTCAGAATGAAAATGTCTTTACCTGTGGGATGATCCAACCTCCACTTTTCCTCCCAGGCACAAATTGTTCTTCTGTCTTCCCTCCATGTGTGGCACTTCCCACCAAGCCTGTGCAGAACTCTTTTCCCTTTTCTTTTCATGCTTGCTGAGCTAATTCAAGCACAAGAGAGTGTGTTTTAGATGTTGGAGTTTGGGGCATATACTTGTTCTTTCACTGTTTAATTAACTGCAGGTGTCCTAATTTCTGGCTCCATTTACTAATATGTTGTGTGTGTTACTGCGTGTTACTGTAACCCAAAGGATGATCCTATAGGAATGTGGCTGCTAAAACTCAAGAGAGTTTTTAAAGAGAGTTTAATGATATTAGTGAATGGTGCTGTTTTCATGCAAATATGTCTAATCTTTTATGAAATATTTCTCCTCAAGTGCAATCGAAGATACAGAGATGTGTATGGATAGATTTTGTTGTGCAGCTTGCAGTAGATTTTACTCATCTCTGAGCAAAGGGGGATTTCTTTTTGAGACCCTCTTAATTCCTTAAAGTCAGGTAAACTAATTCTTACCCTCCTTTTTTTTTTTGTTCTGTGTGTCTCATCTGTTGGGGCCATTATTACAGCTATGTTTTTTTTCCCTTTAACTATAATGATCAAAAAAGTCCATTAAATGTTTATTGTGATTTTTCAAGGGTGACCTTTACAAATTGAAATGCTCCCGCAGGAGCTGCATGGGAATTTGTGCCAGGTTTGTGCTGCCCAGGAGAGGGGCTGGTCTGCAGTTCCCACACTGCTCAGCTCCGTGGTGTGTGATGGGGCTGATGGCACTGGGGAGGCAACTGACACATGACACTGCCTTAAAAAAATCAGTCATGAGTATTTTTATCCCTTTCACACACCTAATAGAAAAAATACATTGTATGGTCACATAAATGTGTTCACCTGCTAGATAAATTTCAATTTGTTACAGGCATTGTTGGGTGCATAACTGGTTTAAAAACGGGCATTAAAGTGCCTAAGGAGTGGATGACTTCTGAGGCACCTTCAAAGGGCACTGAAAGCCACTACATTCAGATCCCTGTGGATTTTCTTTAAAATGTTAGAAAAGCCACTTAAGCCCTTATCTTTAAAGTATGTTGATATCTAAATGATGTGACTTAATACCTTTAAGAATCTAACGTGCAATCTCTGTCTGTGCCCCCAGTACTGCAATGCCTCATTTCATGGGCTGTTGTGGAGTAAAGACAGTGGTGATTCAGAGCAGAGCTGCTCCAGCATCCTGGCAATTAGAAAAGCAAAAGGGTTAAAGAAAGCCAGGAGGACAACTCTTGGTATGAACATGCAGCACTTTTGATAAATTGGACAATTTGCTTTCAAAAGAAAAAGGCGATTGAAAGAATAGTGTAGAAAGGAAATTTTCCACTTGATGCATAGATGTAGTAATAGTAATTTAGTTAATATTTATACAATATTTGAATTTGAAAGGACTCATTCCTGTAGAAATATTTTCATCACCTTCATTGAGTTTTGGATACAGTTCTCAAACTCTACAAAGAGTACTTGTTTTTTTAGTTGCTTAACATGATGTTGTTGAACATAAATGCTGGAAATAACTCTTTTCCTTGTGCTTTCCTGTCTGCAGAAAATGAAAGTGGGGCTGGGTGGAAGGGAAGGGACTATACAAAGGGCTCAGGAGAGAATTTCTCACCCTTTCCACGGGCTGGTAGTTCTGATCGTTTACTGAGTGTACCTGCTTGTTGCGTTAGCTCATGCCAGCAGTGCTGTCCTTCAGGAGCTCTCCCAGTTATCCCTGCAGACCAGACTTCAGTTCATTTTTCTGAGACATCAGGGAGTGTAGAAAAGGTTATTTTGGATGAAACTTAAATGCTCTAAGAAAGTGCTGTGGCTGTCTGTGGGCACTGAGGCCAGAGTTAGTCCAACACAACCATTCTTCCCTGCACACAGTAGTAGATACCCTGTGTGGTGAACACCAGCTCTTCCCTGCTGATCTGCCCCTGATGAGCTCCCCTGATGCTGTTGATGTAGCCTCAGCTGACCCCAGTGGTGAAAGGAAGATATAAAAGTATTGTACATGAGAGGTAATTCCTTCTGGTGAAACAGAGATGGGAAGATGACAGAAAGGCTTGTGCTCATTAATTTCAAATGACTTCTTAAAATGTTTGTTTGTTTTTTTAAAGAAAAAAGCCACACAGTTGTAAGTTGTTCACTGCCAGTGATACACCAGTCCTTGTGATGGAAAGAAACCTCTTTGGTGACAGTGTTTGATGAGTGTGGACAGATGAGCTACATCTGTTCTGTCACGATTAGCTTCCCCCAGCTTTCTGCCAAGGGAGGAGACGGTGCTTTCCCTGGAGCTGCCATTCTCCCACCACAGGAAGGGAGGCACAAAAGGCAGCAGAGGAGACGAGACTAATTTTAAGTCTTTCCTTTCTGTATCACCGTTAAAGGAAGGCTGAGAGTACAAACTGTGGCTGGCAGTGCTTCTGCTCTTCTCCTCCTGAGAGTGTTCAGCACTGACGTGGTCCCTGCCATGTCCCTGTGCTCTTAATGATCAGTCTGGTTTGTACCACTTGTTGGTGGCTCATTACTGAATAAAACAGGCATTGTCCAGCAGTGTGTATTGATTTTTGGGGAGCCTACGTGACACATTGCTTGTATGTGGTATTACTCCCTAAAGAGTTGTTAACATGAGGTGAAATGTGATAGATTTTGGTGTTTTCAGATAAGCAGGTTCTTATTTTGTTCTCTTAGATCTACTTTTAAGTTGGTGAGTTTTGACCCAAAGTAAAGGAATGATCAGAGGTTTTTTTGATAGCTTTTGTATTCTGGGTCAGTGACATTTTGAAAACTAGGGCAAGAGGAAACCAAGGTCACTTAGAGTCCTACGAAAAGACCTAACAAAGAATCCATTCACCCTCACAAAAATAAAAATCCGTATTAATTAACCACGTGGTAGAGATAAGAATTGGAGAGCTTGATTGAATCATTAGCGCCTCTGAGCAGTAATGTTGGAGGGGAGCTGGGAGGGAAAACACTGAGCCTGAAAATTGCAATACGACTGTCTGCCACAGTGCCAGAAGCACATCTGTATCGAGCTGAGTGTGCTGTGGCCTGCCTGGAAACAGGGACTGCTGCACTACAGGCTGGGGGAAATATCGGCAAGCACGGGGTTTTGTTATTCATTCAGGAGGAGAGCCTATTATTGTTATTATTTATTTGGGTAGGAAAATAAGGCACACTGCAGCTGAGGCAGCAGCTGCTTGGAAGGCAGCTGGTGGATTGCATTAGGCAGTGGCTACAGTCATTGTAGTGAAGGGTTTAAAGTGTTCTTAGGTGTGTGCAGTGGAGTAACTGCCTTGTACTTTCACCAGGTGAGACATTTGCCTCAGAGCTGCCGGTGTGAATCAACACTTGCAGCATCCGGCTCATATTGCACAATGAACATGTTGATAGTGATGTCAACCAAAACAAGACCAAGTGCCTCATCCTAACCATCTTTCTGTATCTAGCCCCAAATGCAAATTCTCCAAATCAGGAGCCGTAGTGTGTGTTTGGCAAGAGCTGCAGCTGCAAGAGTCACTGGCGTCAGGCACAGAGTCAGTGTTTGCCTTCTGTCCCTTTTCAAGTGCCAGAGCAATGCCAGCCTTGCCTGCCTGATAAAATTGAGCGCAGCTACTCAATAATTGCTTGTTGAGTAATTGGAATGGCTCCCACATGGTGTTTAACCAATGGGTGTGGTTGGGTGCTGTGCTAACATGCAGCCAGAATCTCCATGCTATTTTTGTCCTCCGCGTGAGCCTTGCGGTGTTTGGTCTGTGTGGCACGTTCGCACTTACTTTCTGTTCCCCGAACAACACATGATTTTGTCATTGCATTTTTGTCTGCATCTTTCAGATTGCCCTTATCTTGCTGTTCAGCATGACCTCTGTGTTGCTTATAAAGCATTGCAAACCAGTGCAGTAGGCTGGGGAAATGGGCTGCTTCGTGCTCCAACAGGATCAGAGAGGAGGGCTGTGGAAAGGCACCTTAGCTCCAGGATGCAAAGCAGCCCCTGACGCACATCGTGCCTGAATGTTTTTGTTGCCACTCACCCTCCCAGTGAAGCTGGAGGAGGTCCGTGGGTTTGGGAGCAGCAGGCTGGGTTATCCTCAAGAGAATTGCTGTGCTTCATGAGCTGATGAAACTTCTTCAGGCCATCTTGGATGATGAAACAACAGCCACGACTGGGCTTTGTGTATGTGAATTCCTAGAGTGTACTAAAGTGTGGGGCATTTTCCTCTTGAGTAGCATTTTCAGGCTCAGAGCAGCCAACATTTTCATTTTCCCCAAGGGCTTGATATTTTTGGTATCCTTCATCCTGCCCAGCCTACCAAAACATACATATCTACTGCTGAGTAGTCTTACACTTGCCTTATAATGTCAAACTTGCATTCAATTAATCTTTTGTGCCAGAGCACGCCTTCAGAGGCAGAGGAGATGGTCTGCTTCCACCCTGTCCCCCAGATTTGTTTCTCTGTGCAAGCCAATGACCTGGTTGGTGCCCAAATGCCTCTCCCATGCAATAGGAGGATTTACCCCAGCTGGGAAGTGGGCAGTGAGTATCCCTCAGTGCCTTACCCACTGCATCCCTCCATGGGCCATGCACACTGGGGGAACACCCACAGCCCCCAAGGGAGCTGCCTTGAGGCCACGGGGCAGAACATGCACAGACCTCTCTTGTGCTCCCATCAGGGCCCTGGATCAGCATCCCCTGGTCCATCAGCCTCCCTGCACATGGCAGCTCCAAGCCCCTCTGTTGCCATGACCCTCTGCTCTAGCTGCCTGACACAGCCCCTCTGGCAGCCAAACCATCAGCTCTGGTAACTGTGTAGTCCTGCCCTCCTCAGCTAATAGTCCATTGGATGTGCTTTGTAAAACCTGGGCTATTAACAACCATTGCAGCCTTTTGGGAGTTTATTCCAATGAAGGCAGGGATGACCACCTTCCTGCAGCTCCAGACAGGCCCCTTGCCGGGATGCTGCTACTTTTTGACCTGTTTTTTGGGAAGCTTGCCCCAACATTTGCAGTCAAGGCTGTTGTGGAATGGGAGAGGAGAAGCCTTTGGAAAGGCTGCTGGTGGCATGGGAGTTTGTAATCTCAGGGGCCAGCGCCTCTGGCTGTCACCTCAGACTTGGGTGCAGACATCCAACCCCTAGGGATGTATGGAGGGTTTTTGTGGTGTGTCTTGGGAATGGGCTGGGGTTTTGGGAGGGAGATGAGCTCAGGAGTCCTGTGATCCACTGGCCATCATCAGGGCCAGGGAGCTGGTCTGGTCTGACTTTCCTGTTCATCCTCTGCTTCACCTTTCAGGGAACCTGGTCTTTTTTTCACCACTTGAATTTCAAGATGTATCTTTTACTAATTGTGGCCCAGAATCTTTCAAGGAACATTTAGGAATGGACAGAACTATTGTATACATAATTCTCTGTAAAATTATGTGTTCACACTGCTGTTTGTATTTGCTGAGCTTCTCAGAAAACCTCCATTACTTGCTCTTTGCTGCATCCTGTGGAGTACACTTGGTGTTTGTAGAGGTCTTTACAGTGTCAACTCTGCAAGCAAGAAAATATCAGCTCTAAAATAAGAGTTGAGAGAAACTGGTATTAAATAGTAACTTAATGTGTGGAAGAATGGACCTTAGTTTTGAGATGAATGCTGTACTTTGATCTTTTTGAGGAGAAATAAAACCAGGTAATTCTTTCCATTAACAGTTTTTTTCTTTTTATTTCCCAGTGCAGCGAGAGTTTACACAGAAGAAAACCTTCACTAGTTGGATAAATTCAATATTGGCAAAGGTAAGAATGGGATTCTTTAGCAAAGATGTGCCTTTTGCCTTTTTGATTCCAATGTGCTGTATGGAGATTGAGTTTTTAGGAATAAACAAAATTAGTATGAGTTTTTTTGGTACTGGATGGAAAAAGTAGCCCCTGGAAAGCATTTGTTTAATTAGTGCAACAGCAGTGTATTGGTGAGTGTCCAGGAACATTTGTAAGAGATGGTTTGTAAGTAGATGACACTCTTCCTTGCTCGTGTGGTAAAACTTGTGGTACACTGTGGCACATGCCTTGAGGTTTATGAGTTTCTGTATTTACAGTTAGTTTTACTGTGATTAGGTAAGTGTTATTTTATTACACAATCCAAGAACATGAGTTTAATGAGATGACCTGAGTGACTGGTGAGTATTAAGACAAACCACATGGTAGCACAGGCACTCTTTAAGCTTTCACAAAACAGCTCCTGCAGCTGTGCTGGGGCTCTGACTTGCTCAGGTAAGAAAAAATAATCCTGTTTTGGTCCCTCCTTGAGCAGAAGCTGCTGAGCTCGAGATAAGTTTGTGTTTTGTTGATCGCAAGTGCGTGAAAAGAGGTTTAGTTATGCAGCTTTATGCTCTAATTTGTACTTGGGGTATATTGATTAAGATCTCAAAATATGAATTAACTGCTTTGTTTAGCTTTCCCTTTCTCAAAATTCTGGAGTCTTTTACAACATACTTCCTTGAAAAATGTAAATACTTGAAAGTGAGGCCTAAAATAACCCTTATAACACGCAGAGGCAGGACTAAGGGAATAAGACACAAACATAATAATGGTTAGAAGAAGCAGGATATGGCTGATTAGATGCAAGATTTTTATCCACTTCGATGACAAAATAATAAATGCTAAACATTTTTAAGAGAGTAATCTGTGATGCCTTATAGTGTGTTGAATTCAAAATGACAAAGGATAAAAATCTGTTTTGCAGCATACGCCTCCCTCTGTTATCTCAGACCTGTACACAGACATACAGCAAGGACATTTGCTTCTGGATCTCTTGGAAGTGCTTTCAGGTCAACATCTGGTAAGACAGAGTAATAAAAATATTACCTCAATCCTTTGTCAAATCCAGCAAAGATTTTTGGATATGCTTAATTGTAACCATATGAGTGATCCCTCTGGAGGCAGAGGGAGCTGCAAGTAACTCTTGTTTATACCACTGACTCTGAAACACACTGAAATAAGTAGATCCAAAGCAATTTATGAATCTTTGCAGGATTTCCTTTATCAAAATGTAGAATAAAATTAATTTTTACAGTTGAGAATGTAACGTGTTCTTTTTGCTTCGCAGCCACGGGAAAAAGGATTTAATACCTTCCAGTGTAGAAGTAACATAGAAAATGCTTTGACATTTTTAAAGAGCAGATCAGTGAGTATTAACTTCAAAATTCACAACTAAAGCCAGTTTAGCTGGTGGAACATTTTCTTTGTTAACAATGATCCCTTTTTTTATCTCCTTAGCTGAAGCTCATAAATATTCATGTTGCTGACATTATTGAAGGAAAACCTTCCATTGTGCTTGGCCTAATCTGGACCATTATATTTCATTTTCATGTAAGTATTTCAGCGATGTAAGAGAGGTTTAGGAGAGGGGAAAAGCACAGAATTATTGTGTTATGTGATTGCCAAATGAGATGAATTAGAACAAAGCAAGAGATTATTTTCTGACATCTGAAAGTGACAGCTCAAGGAGAGATGCACCAGTGCTGCTTCAGCGATGCAGTGACAAACAGGATGTAGCTGCAAATGGTAGGAGGGAAAGATTGAGAATTTTCTTGAAGTAACAAGTTAAAAAATAGGCTAAACCTTGCCTGTCTAAGGCCTGTCTTGATTAAGCTCCAAATAGAGCAAATAGTGTGAAGTTGCTCACATCCATCTCTGTCAGGGGCAGCCCCACTCTTCAGTGGTTATTGTGCTTATAGTGTACAGTTCTTCTTATTATTTTTTTTAGTACCAGGTGCCTGAAATAACATGAAGGCTGTCATAGTCATGTTTCTTATACAATAAGAAGCAAAGAAACAAAGTTTTCTAACAGTATTTAGCCTGTATTTTCCATGGTAGAGGGACTTGGGTGATAAAGATTCTTGTGCTGCACATAAGCCTATGCAGTACCTTTTCACCTAAAAAGAGCTTCTCTAACCAAATGTAGATCTCTGAGGTCTGTCAGGTAGGTTTCCTGCACCCTGTGTGAGCAGGCAAAATCCAGGCATGTGTAGTACATGTCAGGTTGACAGCAGAAAGCAGCTGCCTCAAGCTGCTGCCACTGGTGGGAGTAAAAATGGAGTGAGAAAGTCCCTTTGTGTCATTGCTGGTACCCACACTGTAACATGGAAGTCTTTGGGTGAATATATCCTGCCAAAAACTGCCTAAAGATGGGAATTCAGCATGAAATAGTTCAGATTTCACAAATTAAATCTGATTTTGGGGGGGTAGGGAAACTGCTGTTACAGCTGTGATTGAGTCCCTTCTGAATGATGTTCTGCCATTGATGTCTTGGTAATTTTTCACTGAAGCCTGATTAAGTCTTCTGTCCTCTCTGATAGATTGAAGAACTGGCCAGGACACTTGCTTGTACTTACAATCAGCCTTCACTTGATTGTTCAAGTGCTGTTGACTCGTCTCCAAAGGCAAGCAGATCAGCTAAGAAAAGTGCTAAAATTAAGGAGCGATGGAAGATGTCAGCGACAAAGGCTCTGTTGTTGTGGGCAAAAGAACAGTGTTCACTGTAAGTTCCATCCAAGACTTATAAATAGTGTGCTACATTTTGTATTACTGCTTTCCTCTGAACATGGTGATATTCTAATATTGCTTAGTGACAGCTTAAAAGAAAATCCTTTAAATTTCAGATGTAGTTACCAATACTTTTAGCATCAATTAGGCCCTAAATGTTTTGACATGAGCCATTTAAGTATAATAAAGTGAAGCTCATCTTAGTGACCCTAAGATTAGCTCAGGTGGTTAAAACTTGGTTGTAATAATGCCAAGGTCATGGGTTCAATCCCCTGTATGGGCCACTGACTTACGAGTTGGACTCGATGATCCTTGTGGGTCCCTTCCAACTCAGAATAGTCTGTGAGTCTTTGAAGCTCATATGATAAAGCCTAGTAATAAAATACAACAATGCAATTTGGGTTGTTTGGCTTTTCTTTTTTAGGGGCTTCTGTCTGGTAAGTCTAGTTGAATATTTAAATGATTAGCTCATTTTAATCCTCATGGTTGACACTGGTTCACAAAGTTTCAATAATTATTTTTTTTTCAAATGCAAAATGTAGCATTTCTACGATTCCCATATCTTATGTCTTTCTGTCAAAGCAGTGCCAAGAAGGATCCTAATCCTACAGGTCCTAGTCCCTAATTCCAATAAGATATTTCCTTATGCTTGATGTACAGAAGAGCTGCTTTCAATGGGAGTATTCACAGTATACAATCTGCAGCAGACACAGATATTTCTTGCAAGGAGCAGACTTTCTGACTTTCTGCCTCTTACATTTTGTTCAAGGGCTGCTGTTTCACTCCAGGCCTTTCAAATATGTTTTACAGTAATGTCAGTTTTTTTCTCTCCAGCTCTTTGTTTGCTTTATGTTCTAATAACACCCTACTAATATTCCATGTTATTAGTGAGAGACAAAGGCCTTCATCAGCACATCAGACACTTTCTTCTAGGAGAATGGCACTGAAGTTTGCCTTTTAGCTGTGTCTTATCAGAACAAGAGTAATTGGCACATAAAAACCATCTCTTTGGCCATTTAATCTTCCTCTTTCTTTTGCCTGTTTTTCAGCAGTATTGCTGTATGGTCTGGAGTATCATTTCTGTCATTACATTGAATTATTTTGTTATCAGTGAATCCTGTAGTTTTTGATAAAGGAACAAAACTTTTGAGTCCTGGCCATCATTTTGTAACTAAATTTGATCACCTTAAACCTCACATCTTTTCCATGCTGTAACATACTCATAATATACAGGCTGATTTTGGAAAATCGTTCCAGAATTCACTGTGGCACGCAGTGCTGGGCACCTCACCACAGTGTCCAGACACCACTTGAGAGAAGATGTTTTAAAGGCACTAAACTGAATAAGAGAAAAAGAAATATTTTCCTGTGGTAATACATCACTTTTAAGGTCTGGATTGTCTAAAATGCCAGAGTTGATTCCAGTTCTTGGTGTCCTTACAATTATTTGTGTTCTGCAGTGCTTTGCTTGTTGTTTTTCCATCCCATTGAATGCATAGATATTGAGCAGGAAGGTGATATTTAGAAAGGATATTGGATCAAAAAGGCTTATCTTCAGATTGCAACATAAGACACACACAAAAAGAGTAATTTTTCAAAAATAATATGAAAATATATAATTGCAGGTAGTATTGGCTGTATTGTTGTCTGCCTCTGCTTTTGCAGAAGTTCAGTGGCAAAGTTCTCTTGGATTTGGTTCATACTCCATTTTCCTAAACTTCTATTTTTTTCTGAATTTATGCTTTTATCCTGTTTCCTCAGAAGGCCTGAATTTTGTTTCTTATAATTTCTGGGCTAGGCACAGCTCTGTCAATGTGACTGACTTCAAGTCGAGCTGGCGGAGTGGCCTGGCTTTCTTAGCCATCATCCAAACTCTACGGCCAGGGCTGGTGGATTTGGAGAAGGCAAAAGCCAGAAGCAATAAAGAAAACCTGAAAGAGGCTTTCAGAATTGCAGAACTGGAGCTGAATATCCCACGGCTTCTGGAGCCCGAAGGTAAATGGTCAGCTTGTTTTAAATCTTCGTTGTCAGGGGTAAGGTTAATATAATCCTGTATGTCTTGAATTGTAACACAGGATCAGGTAAGACTGATCCTGTAGATCCTTAAGTCTGAAACAGAACATTGCTCTTTACTGTAATGCTCAAACCTTAGGCTCTTTATTTTGTACAATCAGCTGTACTTAGGAATTATATGATTTTTGAATTGGCAACAATTGCAGGAACAATATGCAGAAAAAAGGATACGAAACATTCCTGTTCATGGGAGAAACTTTTTCATTGGTTAATCATGTTATATTAGAATATTCCCAAGGAAAAAATGTTCATTACATATTAATTTCTGTCAATGGTATGTTAAGTGAGCTGTTGCAAAATAAACATGTTTATGGTAATGTGTTTTAATAACTGCAGTATAGTGTGCAATTATGTGATCAGGCCTAGCAGGCTGCATAATTATGTAAATGCTGTATTTCCTCTTGTAGATGTTGACATTATGAATCCAGATGAAAAATCAATCATGACTTATGTGGCTCAGTTTTTGCAATACTCCAAGAATTTGCCTGAGTCTGAAGAAGACATGCAGGTATGTTATGTGGTTTATCACTGGGACATTTTTAAATGGACTTGCATTGTGGATGCTCAGACTATCAGGTTTTTTTTCTCAGTTTATAATCTGAGTCAGTAACAGAGTACCCTCTGATTCTGCTACTGACATAACCCAATTTTGAACCTTCTGATGCTCCTGTGTGGTAGAAAAGACTTAACGTTACAGAGTTTTGATCATATAAGTGGAATTGCTGTGCAGGTTATCTTATTTTTTCATTTAACTGTTACAGAGGATATTTTCAAGCTTGGTTGTCTTCATGTGTGCTCTGAAGTCTGTGTAAATACTGGGGTAGAGACGGACAGATTTGCAAATACACAGAACAACCAGCTTTAAATGTAATAACTTCATGTCAAGTGGACAAAATTTGTCGCTCTCATATAACAGTGATTGGAAAACCACATTTTCTATTCTCTGTATTCTCCTATGGGAGTTTTATGTATTAATTGGTTATTCACAAATTTCCATGCTGATAATCTCCTTTCAGTGGGGCTGCAGTCAGGAACTTCTCTTTTGATGCATTCACATATCCACATGCCAAGGTTTAGAACTTTGGCCTTGCTCTGTAATAGTGCCTGACCCAAAATTCATCAGCTCCCCAGGAATTTGTTTTTCAGAAGCTTTGAGCAGACTCTATCATATGCTCAATGAGTGTTGTTTTATGGCACAATGTAAATTAAAAACAATGCTTGCAAGATGGAAAAATGAAATTTTCTGCTCTAATTACCAGGAAAAAGTCAGAGAGGCCCTGGGCTGGTTGGCTGCACAGGAGAAGAAGTTATCAAAGCTGCTGATTGACACAGAGAATGAAACCTATTACCAGAAGTGCAAGGTAAGTTGCTTTTCATATTTAACTGCTTCTGTGAAAAGCAGCTGTTTCTGGAAATAGTTTTAGCACTTTGGTCTTCATTGCCTAAACTGAAGTGTTAAATAAACTTTCAAACAAAAGTTGCAAGTCTGACGATGAATTTGGTAAATGCCCTCAATATGATTGAAGGAAAGGTAGGATAAAATTCTTTCTGTTATAAGAAATATAAATACTGCTTGTTTTTTGAGCAGAGCAAGTTTCTTTGGAGAGAGTAAAGTAGTGTCTTAATTGATGTAGTTGAAGCCTTGCAGAAGATTCAAGCACGTAGGCCCTTTACAGGGCCTTCACTATTCTGTGATAATCACAACAGTAACTTTTACCCAACTAGTGTTGTAGAAGAGTAGTTGAAATGTTGGCTGTAGGCTGTGCTGAAGTAAAGTTTTCTTTGGTTTATATCGTAGCCAGAGTTTGTAATAAACTGGCCCATGGGGACCTGTGAGGGAAGGAATTTTCCCTTTCTCTTGCTGGGAGGGGAGAACCATGTTCTGAGCGCACTGACGTTATATTAGACACAGGCTTAGGGAATGGCACCTATAATTTCACACTGCCTGGAGGCACGTGTGCCTCTGCTGTCCTGCCTTTGCATGCATCACACCCTTTGAAGTTAATGAAGTCATCCCAGTGTGTTCAAAGGCAGTACTTGGCCGCACGAGCTTCCGTCTGAAGACTTCTGTGAATTACTCTTTTATTTTATCCCTAGGAAATGATGTCATTTATGGAAAGATTTAACCAAGAAAAAAACGCTTTTCTGCCTGTGCTGTTGTCAAAACGAAGTGAAGCTGAGCTGAGTGAATGCCAGAAGCAGATGAGGGAAGAGTGGGATAAAGTGAACTCTCAGGTCAGAAGCATTTCTTACTCACCTTGTTACCAGTGTGACCATGTTTGATGGGGAAGGTTAAGTCTACCCAGGAACTCACACAGGGAAAGTGGGGAGATTATGCTTTATTTGGAATGATTAAAGAGGTGTTGACCCTGAACCTGAAGTCCAGAAAGTCTGAGTGGTGTTCAGCGCCCAAAAGGAAGCAGAAGGTGACTGTTATCCTTCTGCCTCCTGAACTCAGGACTGTGAGGCGTCTGCAGAAAATACCCTGCATCTGGTTATCTTTGAGCATTCTCCTGATGGAAGTTTTTAACCTATTTATGCTTAAAAGGTTATTTTGGGACATAGTTATGGCTCAGACAGTGATGCAGCTGGGAGAAGTGTGTTAATACATTCTTTCCCATGGCACAGATCCTGATACAGGGAGACCTGGTTGTTCAGTGCTTTGCAGTGAGATTGGCTGTGTCAGATCCCTCTGCCACAAATGGGGATGTGTTGGGTCATGCTGGTACTTGCTCTTTTTGGAAAAGATGTTCCTCTGTCAGCACCATGATGGAAAGCTGTTCAGAGCATTTCTGTTTCCCCTCTTATTTTTGCAACTAGTTTACTATAAATTTCCCAGTTGTTGGGCCTTGAGGTGGTCACCAACCAAGGATGGTAACACCAAATTGTCTGTGGTGTTACAGAGGTTACAGGCTGGGAGCAAACCTGGGTTTCAGGTAAACATAACTGATTTGCAGCTGCCTTCACTGGAAGCTCCTTTTCTGAATGGTGCCAGGCATGAGGGAGTGGGTGTCTGGGACATCTGGGGTGTCAGTTTGTGCAGCTTTTGTCAGTATCTTGGGGATGGGGGAGAAAGTAATAGTGAGAAATTTAATCCCTTGTTTTCCTTTTGAAGATTAACGAGTGGAAAGCGAAGCTGGACCAGATGTTGCCCTCCCCTCTGCACAGCATTGAGGCTTGGCTGCAGGAGGTGGAACGGCTGCAGGCAGAAGATTTACCTGATTTGCAGGACCCATTTAAAGCAATGTTTGTCTTCAGAGAAATAATTGTAATATTTAAGGTATGCTGATCACAAAGGAACATTCTGCTTCAGTTTGGCCTAGCAAAGCACTTGTTATGGAGTTGCTGTTTGACGTTTTGGGAGGTGGTGTGCATATGTTTGTCTTCTACAGATGAAAAGCTCTTCTGAGCATACCTTTGAAGAGTGATGAGTTTAATTAAATAACTGCATGGGTCTATAAGGAAGGTTTCTGGCTTCATTGGGGTGAGATTAAATTTGAGTACTACCTGAATGAGTAAATTAAGGTATTCTTTTTTATGTGGTTCTTGCAACTTGTTTGTTTAAGTAATTACAGGGGTTAATTGCATCCTTATCTTTAAATCTATGCTTAATACATACCTATTCAGAAAAGCAGTTGAGTCAAGGTTACATTCCAGTGAGTTCAACAAGTTTTTTTTAAAGTTAAATATTTGCTGAATCACTCTGTAGTTCCATTCAAGGCAGTAGGAGATATTTTGATACCTCCCTACCATGCAAGTTATTTATTCTGATCTTGAAATCTGTGCACTCGTAATATTTTAAACATCTTTTTGAGTTTGAAAACTCTGAAAGAGCAGATGTGTTGATGCCTGTTGCTCATTGTAATGTCATACTTTGTTTTTTTATGAACAAGTTTGCTGGTTTTGGGGCAGGTTCTTAAAGAGAATTGAAAGAATGAGCAGTGGAGGCTCTTGCAAGTGGCTTTGTAACACTGATTTTTGTACTGTTGCTATTCACTCTCTGATGAGAGATGACTTTTGAACTGGTAACAGCTCTGCCAGCCTTTATCCATTTGATCCAAGATTTTTGTTGTGCAACAGAAGTAGTTAAAAGTGTTTTTAGGAATGAGACAAAGATAGAGATGTCATTTTGTTAAGGAGTGTAATTTCTCCCACTGATTATATAGGTATAAAATCATTACATTCCTTGAGAAGAAGAAACCTGTAATACTCAATTTCTGTTCAATACACTTTTCCTAATGGGAAAACGCTCTGCTGAGATTTTTTTCTCCTTCTCTTCTCTGGTCAATCTTTTCAGTATGTCTCAGGTAGGGATCAAATTGCCAGGGTGGTGCCTTATAAGGGAAATTTTACTTTCTCTTAAGGTGTAGGGAATTACCCACCAATGCTCATAACTGGATGACTGGTATATTATTAAGGTTACGAAATGAAATGTTTAAAATCTGTGCACCATTTTTGTGGTTGAGGATTTAGCCATTGCCATTAACAGGCTTTGTAGCAAGTTTTAGTACATAGAAATGAACTTTTAGCATATTTCTTTACATGCCATTTACAAATACGCTTATGTTGTGTGCCATACATTTCATGTTTTATTTCTGCATAGAGAATTTGGTGCCAAGTCACATGGCTGTGAAATACTCCCCAATCACGTGGTACTGGCCATCAGATGGTTAATTTGATCTGCTGCCACCATGGTATTAGAAATTTATTGAGCAGTCAGTTGAATCATAAAGCAAATGACATAACAGGTTTATTCAACAGGTTTAGCTTTCAGTCTTTGCTAACACATAGCAAAGAACAACTTCGTATCCTGGAACTGTTACAATGATGCTCTTTTGTCCTGAAGATGACAGTGAAAGTGCAGAAAATGCTGATAGCAGGAGTAGTATAGGCTCATTTAACTAGATGCACAGTGATAAGAGAAATGAGGTAGTACTGCACTAACTATGCACTTCTGAAGGTGATGAGGTAAATACTTCCACACCACTTTAATGAGTAAAGACACTGGAAGATTGTCTTGTGCTGACTTGTTCTTGATAGCTCTCACCCTGACGGTAGGTGACTTGCAGATTCCCAGATTAAATACTCTACATAAAAATGAATGTCTTACTATGTCTTTTTCTCCCCAGGGCTTGATGGATTGTTTTGATTCTCACTTGGACACCCTTCAGTCATTTAAGAATGAAGATGAGAGTAATGTACCACTGGTCTTGCCTGAGAAACTAGAGGAAATGAAAAGAAGGTTGTGATGCTCATGTTTCCTCTACTTTGACAATGTTATATTCTAGATCTGCTCTTGACTTGCTCTGCTATTCTGAACAAAGCTCATAATTTATCTATCCCTTGCAGAAAAAGAGCATTTCCCACCAAAGCACAGACTGTCAAGTGGAGTAGGCAGGGATCTCTCATTGATGCAATGAATGTTAATTATGTGTACAGAGTAGAGCTCATTAGCAGGACCTTTACAGATGCCCTTTCCTAGTGGGGTGGGAAACACCCACTGGGGATAGGAAACTTGAATATTTTGAATGTAAAAATTTCCCTCGTGGTGGGGATTTCAATCTTTTAAAATCACTGAGATCTACAGCTTGTAATATCTGTTTGGTGGTATTTTCACACAGGGCCAGTGAATGTGTATCCATAACCTGAGATGCTTTGACATAAAGATGGCAGATGCCCCTTTTGTGGGCATTTAAGGTTTTTCATACATTGAACAGACAGTATTGACTGAAATTGTTGCTGCTTAAAAAGAAAATGAACTGTTGTTATTTTAAAATTTTATTCCTGTCATAACAAAATAATATTTACATGTATGTAATTCTGAGTTTTTAGGAAAAAAAACCCTTATACTTTAATGCCTTGTGGAGCCAATGTTATGAAGAAACTTTTGGAACATTTTTCTCATTGTAGATTCAGCAACATTCGTTCCACGAACTGCAGCACTTTTCTTGAATACCACTATGGACTGTGCTCAGCTATTGCCAATGAGGTGATGTTAAAGCTAAATATCTGGGACATGAAATATGGATCAAAAGAGTCTGTGGAATCACTGCTGGAAAATTGGAATGTAAGTTTAAGATACGTGTATCACCCCCTGACAGTAATTCTTTCCCATCTCGTTTTGATTCCAGTTTATGTCTTCCTCATCCAAAGATACTGTGATAGTTGGTAGAAGTGTGGTGGGCTGGTGAGAGCTGGGATTTGTGCAAAGAAGGGCACTTAGGCTTCCAGAGAAACTTTCTTCACTGCCAACATCTTCCCATTTTGCTCTGAATGAGAGTTCTTTCTTCAGTTTGGAGAAATAATGCAAGCCACAACTGTAATTTTCTCTCTGCCCACTTTTATTGTGAAGATTTTTTTCTTTCTAGACTATTTATGGACCCAGCAGTAGCAGCTCTTCCCTAGCTCCAGTTCACAGAAACCTCTCTGGGATAGTTTTAGGAATTGCTATCTTCAAAACCAACCATTATTCACAGTGCTGCCTTTTGCTGTTGCCTCTTCCTTTTCCCAGCTCCTTTACCTCTTTATGCTTCATGGTGAATATGGATTTTCCTAGTTTATTACATTTTGTGCTTAGTTCAGCTTCTGGACCCAAGTTACTAAACATGTCGTCTTCTAGGAGGGGATGGATTATCTGATCCCAATTACTGGCAAAGAAATTGCATCAAGAATAAGGGCAGAGATGAAAATGCTGATGCCATCAGTTTTGCCCCATCTCCAGTTAATGGGAATGTGAATTTCATCTTAGTGACATTTCTAAAGAGTTTCTCAGAAGCTTTCAGACTGGCAAATCCCTCATTAAATTAGTGGGAGTTTCACCAGCCTGAGAACCATAGAAGGAGGCAACAAGATGTTGTATAAAATAGTGGTTTTCCTGAGCAGTATCAGCCTTACCCTGTGGTGAGATGGGAGTAGAGTTGGTCTGAGCCACATTTGTAGATTCAGTTGGTTTCATAAATGTGTATTATCATGTTATTTCTACAGTTGTGGTTCATGGTCTGGCTCAAGCTGACAGAATGTAGAGCTTTCCCAGGGAGTTTAAGGCTTGTTGCTGGCTCTCTTTCTGGTCCCATGATATGAAGCTGAGTGGTGATGTGGTGGCCCAGGTTTGTCGTGGCCACAGGGGAGACTGTTTTGTAGCCTGCTGGGCAGGACTCTTGGAGGAGTGGGGAGCTCTGGGGTGAGATGCAGATCAGAGGACTGAAAAACCCTCATTCCCTGGATGGATGTGCAAAGCACAAGTCCCCTCCTCTGTTCCCATTTTTCTTCCTCATCCTTTCCACCCCTAGTTTGAATCTTACTTGGTCTGTGACAGGAACTAGGCACGTCAATATTTCTGTGCAGGGAAACTCATCTTTCACTTTCATCACTTCTTTGACTTCTGTGACTAAATTTTACCTGACTTGATCATCTCACTGATGCTATTTCTCAGTATTGCCCTAAGGCTGTAACTTTTTCAAACAAACAGTCCTGACTCATGCAGGGCTGTGGCTCAGGCAGTGGCATTCAGGAATGAACATTCCCATTAATGTTATTCTCTGCACAAACCAAGTAAAAGGACAGGTCTGTTTCAGACTAAAGGGTGCAGCTGAGTTGCTGGGTGGGCTTTGCTCAGTTTGTTTAACCTGCAGGCTCAAATTTAAAAAATATGTGTTCCAAGCTGTATTTCTTATCCAGTTTTATGTGGTTCAGTGTTACCCATGTCAGTTACTTTTCACTTTTGGCAGAATTTCGTTGAAGAGAAGAAACTTGAAGCACAACTAGAAACTGCTACTCTCATCTGTGAAGATTTGAAAAGCAAAAACATATGTGGTCCTGACTTAGGTAAGTTTGTGCACATAAACTGATATGAAGGCCTCTGTTTTGAATTGATGTGCTGTTACCAGTTTTAATTCTATCTGCTGTTCTGTGCAAATAGTGGTTCTGTTTAATTAACCTCTCTGTTTCCAAATGTGTAATGATGATCTCTGTTTGATGTCCTAGCCGGAGACCCTCAAGAAATCAGTAAACTTTTTAAGACAGTGGAGTCCAAGATTTCCATGTGCAAAGACTATATTTCCAATGTAAATACCACCCTACAGAAAGTCCTGTCCTCCTGGAGTAATTATACAGAAAACAATCATTTATTAAAGACGTGGCTGGAAGAAAACAGAAATGAGCATCCAAAAGAGGTATGTAGTTGAATTTCTCTTTGTAATGACAGGTGGAAGCCTCCTGGAAGGAAAGTATTTTATGTGACAGTGGCTGTTTTTGTTTCTTTTCTGTTCCTCATTTTGGAAATAAACTTTTGATGGGATTCTGCTTTAAATGATTTCAATGCCTCTGTCTAGATCCCTGCTGAGGTCCTGGCAAAGAGGAATTCGATTCATGGTTCCTTAAATGAAGCTGGAAACTACCTCATTGAAGTCAGCAAAGAGCAAATTGGATCAAATATTGCCAAAGAGCTGAAGAAACTGAACAGGAGATGGGCTAAGTTCATCAAGAGGACACACTTTGTGAGTTATTAGTTTCATATGACTCTTTTTGCCATGCAGTCTTCAAAGTCATATTTTCTAGACTTGCTTGCTAATCAGAGGTTCATCAGTCTTTCAGTCAACTCAATATTCCCAGTTATAAAACAGGAGGAACAGAGAATACACAGAGGCATCCCAAGTCTTTGTGACTTGGTTATTAAATACTCTTTGTAATGTGATGGAAAATGTTCATTCTTCTAATTGAAATTTAGAAACCACTTATAAAAGGAAATCTTATTGCAGAGTTTGATTCTCCTGTGAGCTTTTGCTAAATTTTACAATCTCTGTCTCAGCTAGTAGAAAGGAATTATTGCTGCACAGATATTTCTGAGGTTGTACAACTTTTCGCCAGCTCACTTGACAGGTTTTTAGGCTGCTGTAAATTCCTGTACTACCTGCCTAATGTTACATATATTACATTTCCTAGAATGCTTTCACAAGAATGACATTTTCACTCTGCCTGGGAATACTAGAGCTCTTAATTTTCCAAGTTCAGCCTTTTGTTGCCATTTATTAAAGGTACTGCTCTGACAGTAAATGGTGTGAAAAAATGACTGCATTTTTGTAGGAGATGAGCTTAATGAGAGTGCAGTAAAATCAGAGCAAACGTACTCCCAAGGGTTGAGGGAAATCCAGGGTTTGCTAGAGAAACCCTTAATAAGAGATGCTTTTAGGAAATATGTTGAGGAATTAAAGATAGAGAGGCTTCTTGCACCTTAAAAGGTCTTAAGGACTTCAGAAGTTATTTTTCTGGCATTGCTTTGGACATTATGCCTATCAGATATATTTTTTTTGTATATCAAAAAGCAAGGCCAAATGCTTGAGCTCTGGCCTGTGACTGCCAGTACTATTAAACTGTTAGCACAGTTCCTGATGTTGGTTTGGCCACCACCAACTGTTGCTCTCTTGGCATGAACTGGGAGATGCTGCAGCCCAGGAATTTATTCTCCTTAGTACTGTGGCTGTAGCTGCTTATAGGGGGGGACATATGGGCTCAGGTTGTGCTGTCCCACCTGCCCTCAGGATTGAGGAACTGAGCCTCACATTAATTTACCTGTATGTTTGGCATTTATTTTTCCTTTGATCCCTCTTGGATGCTAAAGCTGGAAAACAACCAAAGTGGTGATTGTGTTGGAGGAGGGTAGTGGAGAGACTCATGCATTGGTGATGGGAATGAACATCTTCCCCTGCTCTTGGTTTATAGCTTGGAGAAGAGAGTACAAATGCTGCTGAGAAGACCAGGGAACTTCCAGGGAGCCTTGAGAAAATAGAGGAGCTGCTTGGAGAGGTGGACAGCTGGGCAGCAGAGACTGGATGTCTGCTTGGCAAGATCAGTCACGAGGGGCCTGTGGAACCTGAGACAGAGCAACATTTGCAGGTGAAAATGCTGCTTAAAATACTCAGTCATCAAATTCTCATATTTCAGCACGGATTTGTGGCTGGGGTAAAATGAGCCATCATCAGTGTAGCAGAAATTAACCTAACTTTGTGCTGTAACACTGATGAGAAGTCAAGACAGTGTTAGTGTTTTGATATTATGTCTCAGGATTGCTCCTAGATGAGCTGTAAATGAATATTCCAACATCAGAATGTCCAGATGACAAGCAGGTGCCAGTGAAGTGCTGTGGGTGCTGCTGATCAGCAGCTTGTTCACGAGTGATATTAATTACTCCTGTCCAGCACAGCACTTTGGAGCAGACTAGAAATTCACAAGTTGAATTCCCCCATGTCATACAGTGCTTTTATCATCTACTCTCCAGTGCAGGGAAGAGTTTTGGGACAACTTGGCTTTACTCAAGGCTTGCCCATCAAAAACTGCAATACTTGAAGTATTTTCAGCAGCATGTGGGTTAATTTGGGAATCTCAGCTTGTAGGCAGTTGCTCTAAATATTCACAAAAAGCACAAATTAATTTCTAACAAGAAATTTTACTAGTCACTGTTGTTTCCCACATCTCTCTGCCAGGAATTACTCCCCCCCCAACCTCCAGCAGATGGCAAGGTGGAAATATGTATTAAATATATACTTAAAATATGTATATTCAGCAACTTCAATACAAAACCTGGTTTATTTTCTTCACCTGTGAAGGTGAGACTGAACAAAGATGCCAAGCTTTCCACTGGAGGAGCTGAAACACTGTCTTATGTTGCCATTACTATTTCTGCAACTGGGACTGGATAACCTAGTGGTGTGAAGGGGACCACCAGAAGGCTGTTTCATTGAAGCTCCTTTGTCTAACTGCTGTAATTAAACAGAAATACTGTTCAGTTCATCAACTCTTCCTACAATAACTGTGAACCAGAATCAGTGTTAGTTTACTGTTGGTTTGTGCCTTCCTGCACTGTTTAGTTGACAGATTTAGGAGTGTGAGACAGTGAAAATAATCTATTCATCTTTTTGTAATCATAGGCGTGTTTATAAAATAAGCCTCATTTTGCAGTGTGACACTAGTTTGTTAAAAACCATGAAGCAACAAAAGGCATCATGAAATACAGCTCCAAAAATGTGGCTGGTATTGTATCTTTGTGTGTGGGAGCAGGAGGGATCAGGTTGCTTGTTACCTGCAGTGCTATAGGTCAGGAACCAGAATAAAGCACTGATTATCATTAGAAGAATGCTAATTGGCAGCTTCAAAGAGGAAAATGTGTTGAATATTCATAGATCAGAACAGCTCTAATAATGATATTTCGTGATAAATATTCAAACATGGCACAGTGCTCCTGCATGCAGCACACCCAGCTGCTTCCTGCCTTTAGCACTGAACACCACAGGAAAATCTGAGCCTTGATATCTGCTTCCTTTTGGATGACTTCATGATCAGATGATGCATATCCAAATGTGTGGTTTGCACATTCATTTGGAGAGCTGTTGGGATGGGAGAATGTGTTTGAAAAATACTTCTAATTGGCTCTGAGGCACAGACAGGGGAGGTGTTGCATTGACAGAAAGAAATAGTTTCAGCAAACAGAATCCCCTGTGGATGGCAGCAAATTTCTTTCTCTCCTCACAGAGACTTTGCAGTGCAATACCCTGGCCATAATTGGAGTATAAGGTTTTTCCTTGACTAAATATTGACCATCAATGGTCAAAGTTGGTTTTGTCATCCAGTGCATTTAAACAAAATGAAATAAACACTGTAAAAGCTTCTAATGCTTTCTGTTCAATCAGAGTCTGGCTGCAAGAGGAACCTCGTGCCAAGAACAAGTTGTGGCAGCAGAAGAGATATTGCAATCCCTGATGCAAAATGTTCCAGGTCAGGTGTTTCAACAGCATTCTCACACGAAGGCACGAATTAAAGAAGCCAGAGACAAAACAGAGGTACTCATTTTTTATTGTTACTCCACCTTGTACACACAGAGATAGCACAGAATGCTATAATTAGAGATAAGGAAGACTCCTTATCAGTCCTGTAAAGTAGAAAAGGTTTTATGCTGTTGGAATTAGTCTTCTAGACTTTAGCCAGGAAAAAATCTAGAACATTTCAAAGATCAGTATCTCAACTTGAAAAACTGGAGTGATGTGATGAAGCAATAACTTTATGTAATTGCTGACACTCAAGCATGCTCTGAAAAGTCTCTTTCTCCCAAGGCTGTCATGAGTGACATGAACATGTTGTCCAAATCTGAGAAGAGACCATCAGAAAAGGAGGCTTTGCTCGATTTTGAAGAATCCCAGAAAGAGCTTGAGGCCTCCATTGCAAAAGCTGTGCAACTTGTCAGTCAAAAATTAAGTCCTGAAGAATGTATTTCAAGATATGAGGTGGGTTTGTTTTCTGAGCCAGTTGAATTGGAGTATTTCTTAGTGCTATGTGGTCTCTAAAATTCTTAAGGTACCACAGTGAGAAAAAGATCTGGGTTGGGTTTTTTTGGTAGCTATTAATGCTTTTCTCAGCTTTCTGATTTAGCACTGTCAGCATGTATTAACTTGGCAGACAACTTGAATGAAGAAACATAAATCTGTGTGGCAGTTTATTCAGTGCCCTGTCTTAAATTACTCCATCATTCCATCAGAAATGATTGTGTTCTGAACTACAGCCATATATTTTTTCCTGATCAATAATTAAGATTCCCATCAAGAGGCACATGCCTGAATTCTTGGACAAGTCTTTAAAATGTGAATATAAATACTGAATCTCCTCTTTTTCCCAGAGGGCAACTGGTAAATAAAATGCCCCATCTCAAAATGTGGATCTCTTAAAAGGGATATCAAACCCAAAAATGCCCAATGTAATTTTGTTAGGTAAAGAAGTTACAATCAGTTCTGTTTATTTTTTCTTTTTTTTTCTGGTAGGAAGCTTTTAATGCTCTGGACAACAAAGTTCTTGACAAATTCTTAAAAGCAGCAGAAGAGCTGAAAAATATTTCATCTGATCATGAAAAGCTGGTAGTGGCAGAAGATGTTCGTAGGAGATGGGAGGTGAGATGGTACAGGAAGGAGAATCCACTGCCTGCTCTCATTAGGCCTGGCATATTGGAAAAACACTTTTGTTGGTCACATTATGCTCTGAGGTTTTTACTTGCTGTGTAATACTCTCACTGTCTCATGGGAACAATGTGTCTTGAATTTTGCAGGCAGTTCGTCATGAGTTGATATCCTGTGTCCAGCTCATGGTAGAAAGGGAAAAAAAGAAATTTAATGCAACTTTTAAAAAGATGAATAAGCAATTGGGCAAAGAGAAGAAACTCCTAAGTATGGATAAAACTAAAGGGCTCATCAAGGAACAGGAGGTACCTGACACACTCCTTTTCTGCTTACTTACCTCTCTTTATGGATGCTTTGCTGTCCTTCTTCCTCCTTTTTAGGTACATTATTGCAGCCTGAGCTTGTGGAGCAGGACTCTTGTGCTCTATGTTATGTCAACACAGGACAAAGAGGCCACCCAAATTACTTCTTTACCTTTTTTACTGCAGATGTTAGTGTTCTTGCAGAGTTTTAGAATTATCTCTTTGTTAAGTAGGTGGTATATTTTTTCCTTTTTTTTCAGATTTTTAGTATATCTTGATTTCACTCTTGAAAGTATAATTATTATCTACTTTTTCTGCAGTCAATGGGACATGTCTGTCTGATGTCAGGGTGAAGAAGGCTTGGGACCAAAGTAGTTAAAATTGTAGTAACATAATGAATTTCAAAATCAAGCAGGAGTCAGTGTGGTCTTTTGAATACAGTGGGGGAACATGTTGCCAGAAATCCTAATTTCTGTGCTGAGTCTATTTGAGAAAGAATCGAGGGAAAATAAGTGTGTGCTGGTTTGACAGCTCACACTTCTAGGTGCACTGACCCAAGACAGAAAAAAATGTATGAGAATAATTGCATATCCTCATGACCTAACATGAGTTTATTATATCGTTTTTCTTTGTTTAGGCCTCTTTTTCACATGAGGGCAGCCTGAGAGAACTTAAAAAGTCATTAGAAGACCTTAAAATACTGGGAAGGCTGTCAGAAGAAGCTGTCCCAGGGATACAGACACTCACTGCAGACTGTGAAAAGAAGCTGGAGAAGGTTCAACAACTTGTGGCAGACACGTCCATGGCACTGCTGGCTCGTGCTGGGAAGGGACAGTCCCCTCAGAAAGGGTGGGTGGCTGAGGGCACCATGTCCTGTAGCTTCACATAAATCATTTACACAGATAGATTTTGTGATAGTGTAAATGTGCTGCCAAGTACATTACTGTGGACAACTGTACATTTAAACACCTAGTGTTAAGTTTCATAAAGCAGCAAGTACAGTGTTTGATTACCCTGCATCACAGCTGCAATGTTTTTAGTTTTTAGATAGGATTTCTTTTTTTCCCTTTGTATTTCATGTTTTGTTCTGAAGATGAAATTTCTTTTAAACTGTAGGAGCTCCATTATTGCTTCTGAGAATGGAGGAGAGCCTGGTTCTTCTCAACAAATTGATGACCTTTCTGTACAGGAGGTAAGAAGTCCAGACTTACTGTGAAAAAACAGTGCTCTGTCAGAGGCAGATCATTGCCAAAAGGAAAAAGTGGTTTTTTCTCTTACTGGACCTCAGGCCCCTATGCTTGTGAATGTAGACTAAGTAAAGATTAACAATTAACATGCAAGGAACAGCACTGGGCATCCTGAGGAGATGAGAGCCTCCAGCCTTGCACTGCATTTTGCTATAAATGATTTTCAGGTGAAAGTCAAGTGAGAAGCTGTGTTCAAATTGAAATCCCCCACAGTGTCCCAGTAATTTCAACAAGTTTCAGAGGACAGAGAGTGAGAAAATAATGGAGACTTGGAGGCATTTGTCTGTATCTGTGGAAAGAATGAATGAGCTGGCTGCAAGTATTAAAAAAATCTGCTCTTTAGGTTCATGATTGAGTTTAAACACATCTCGTATTCATGAATGGCGTCTCTCATCTCCTTTGGGGCACATCCAGCAATTCCTTCCTACACAGATGTCTGTTAGGTTTCACTGTGTATTACACAGCATGATGTGGAGGTCACTGTTAACCTTTTTATTTTCACTTAGACCTCAAGGTCTACAGCAGATATAGTGTTGGAACCAGATGTGAAACATCACAATGGAGAAAGCTGTGCAGAGAAATATGAGGATGACAGAGATTTGGCCATAACAGCTTTATTAGAGAGGTAATTTTTAAAGGATGAAATACTTCTGTCTTAATATTTAATATTATTTTATATTTAATATTAATAATGTCTATACTAGACATTCACAGATTAATTGAATGTATCAAACATAGGGTGCACTTTTGCTGTGCAACACTGTTCTTGTCCTACTACAGTTTACTTAATATTGCTCTGTAACTGGTAAGGAAACATGACAGTACTAAATGCTTCAAACATTAGGATTTTACAGCAAGAGCACTTAAAGCCATAAAAGTTTTATTTCTGCTCTTTTCTTGGGCTAGAATAGTCTGTACCTGCCTTATTAATAACTTCAGATTAAAAAAATATGGCAAGTTTTTAGAGAACTGACATTTCTACATTGATAAAACTGAATTTAGAGAATGCAGGCAGACATTCATACTTGAAAATTAGCCAGATGAGCAATTTCTCATTTCTTTCATATAACCTCATTTGTGCCCATTCATTTGGGACTTAGTTAAAATACTTCTTTGCAATAGACTGTGCTTATTTTGTATGGTAATCTTTTGGTCAGCAAATACCCTGCCATATTCCATTAAATTAGAAGTAATGTTCTCTCTGAAAGTGATTGCATCTTTCTTTAGCTATAACACACAAAGAAGTAACCTGGAGGAGCTTTTACAAATCAGCAGAGATAAAGTAGCATCTGGCTTTACTGATGAAATAAAGGGCACTTCATGCCTTCAGAATAAGCTGCTAGAACTACAAGTAAGTATTTGTCTTCTGAAGACCTACTTGGTGCCTAAATTGTTATTGTCTCATGTAGAGCCCTCACCTCTCTGTTAGGTGTGTTGCCAAGGGAAAAGGAGCATCCTTGTTAGCAGGTTCATTGGAAGTAGAAGCGAAATCAAGAGTTTGGGATTCAGCAGAACTACATTCCTGCTTAGCAGTGGAGTTTTGCAAGTGCTGCTGAAGGAAGATATCAGTGGCTCTGAGTTATCTGCAGGCTAAAATAGGTCTAATGGGAAAAAACTACAGAGAGCAGCTTTTTTTGTCAGCAGGAATGGTGAGTGATAGAGGTGGTCAGGGCTGGAGGGTCTCAGAGTTGAACCATCAAGTGCCAGTGGTGTATGTGCAGAGTGGAACTTTTCTAGGACTTATAACTTGATTAGGTTTATGAAATCCTTGAGGGGATGACAAAAAGCACAGTGTTGATGTTGGGGAGTTTATTGCTGCAATTTTTCAAGGCTGTTCATGAAAGGAGTACAAAGCTTACTAGTATCTCAGAACTTGGTTCAGTTCTACATTTGGTGTTTTGTCTTTTGAACACAACTAAGTGGAGATATTTTCATTTTTACATTCATATTTATTGAAACCTTTATGAGCTGTAGCCAAGGTACACATCTGACATAGAAATTTTCATCATCAAAAATTTCTGGAGATTTGTATGAAGCTGAAAATGGTGTCTTAAAGGGAAAAAAAAGGCAATAGATACACTCACTTTCAGGTGATATGTTCACTGTTTTTGTAAGAGCCTCTGGTAACTGTAGTTTTATGAACTGTCCAGTCCACTGAGAAATACAGATCATATTCATGCAATTAGCATTGCTTATCTCTTAGGTGATAGAGGGTGAAATCAGTTCTGGTTGGACACAGTTGGAAAACATCTCATCTACCTTAGAAAATCTTGAGTTTGAAGTGCAGGAGGCTGCTGTCTCTGAGACAAGAAACAAGCTACAAGGAGAGTGGAAAGAGCTGCAGGACATTATAAGTACCAGGTATAAAATAACGCTTTATGATATTAGCTAAGGAATGGTTCATTCTAACTAATGTGCATGTTGTGAAGGGAATAGTGTGTGTTTTGGAAAATACCGCAAATTTTTAAGCATTTTTAATTGCATAAAATTAAGCTTTTCTTCATTTTTCTTGGTTCATGTGCTCATGGTAGATAGTGTGAATCTCCCCAGGAAGCACAAGGCCAGGTCTCGTAACATCACTGTGCAATTCTCCTATATATTGCTGTTACTTCCTTTCATCTTTTGGTTTAATTCACACTGCTCTTCTCATTAGTCAAGTTAAAACTCCTTTGACCTCAGGAGGAGGAGGATTAGATCTGTTAGACTGTCAATTACATTATTTTTTGTGGCTTTTTATGCTGTAAAATGTTGAGTCACTTTTCTTGCTTGCTTCCCCAGTTCATGCTTTGTTACCTGTCTTGCAGAATGAACTCTTTAAGGACTGCTTTGGAAATTGTTTTGCCAATAGAAAACGAATCCATTTTGCTCTGTGAGTTGGATCAGCGGCTGAAGAAAAAGGACATCCAACAGTTTAATCTGATGAATAGTGATCTTGCTTATAGGGAACTGAAGGTGAGGGAAGATGCAGAGACCACACCCTAGCCAGAATAGGTTTTAATGTCTAGGAAGTAGAGAGCTTCATGGAATTTTCACTCAGGACTTTGGGTCTACTAACAAGACTTACCAAACCTTCTAAAATCTGTCACATCATTTTACTCCCTTTGCTTTTAAGTGTCTTTGTTCCCGTAGAGGCAGTGTAGTAGTTTGCTTAAACTATAACAGGCAGCCAGGCACCCTCAGTAGTTTCTGATGTAAAAACCATTGCCATGAACGTTTTGTCTTATGTTAGGACTTCCCTTTGATGCAGATTTACAGTGTTCCCACCTGCCTTATATCACTTTGTGGAGTCATAGACATAATGTGGTGTTAATTTGTGAGCTAATCTACACTGCCTTATCACATCTGCTGAGGTATCTGAGCACACCTGGGGATGGATTTGAAAGCTTTGCATGGCTGCAGTAATTGCTCACTTGCTGTCAGTGTCTAATGCCTGGGCCCTGGTCCATTAGGCAGGGTGAATATTGTTTTGTTCTTGGCAGGCACTGCAGGCTGAGCACACTGAGAGCTGCACAGCGCTGGAAGTTTGTGTTTGTCTGTCCTTGGCTCCCCACTGAAGGAGGCTTTAGGTCTCTCGGCCTGTAGGGCAGAGAGCTTGTGCACTCTCTGCCTGACCATTTTTGGCTGGAAGGACACAGACTTTTCTCCCAGCTGGAGTTTCACAACACTGACACACTGCTCTTTCAGGGCTGTAACCAGAGAGCATGCAGGCTCCACCAAGGGATTTTTAAGTACATTTAAGTCTCCTCCAAAAGTACAGCATAAAGAACCTAAAAGATGGCAGAGTAATAAACATTTCTGTGCCTGCCTGTGCTCTGACTGATGTCCCACTGTGAGAGCCTGCTGCTTTCAGTCCCAGGACTCTCATTATCTTTCTCTCCTTCTTGTCTGATTGCTGCAAAGATTGCTGGGCTTTTGGTAGTGCTGATCCAATCCCCCTATGTGTGGAATACCATTTTATTTGATTTTTTTTGTTCTTTTTCCTTCCTCCTCTGAAGTCCAGAACAGGTTTTCTTCTTTAACCACCGTGTTTAGCATACTGTTTGCTGCTAGTATAATCTGTTTTTCAGTCATAGGTTCATCTGGAATGCTGGATATATGTTTTCTTTCACTTGCTAACACTGTTGGTCATTCTTTCAATTTCAGGAGCTACAGAGATCCATATTAAATCAGATTGAAGTGTGCAAACAGTTGGAACACCTTGATAGTTCAGCAAGGGATGAATTTAATCCAATAGACCTGCAAGCTGCAAGTAAAATTATGATTTACTATCAAAACCAGCTTGAAGAAATGAGCAATAAAATGCAGATCCGAGAGATGGTCCTTAAAGATCTGGAAGCTTTTATGGCCTCACTGAGGAGGATTCAGTCCTCCATCAAATGTCTCACAGATTCCTCAGGCCAGCCTGAAATACAGGGAAAAGCTCTGAGAGAGGCTGCACAAGAAGTTTCTCACATGGCAGAGGAGGCTAAACGTTTGGATGAACGCCTGAAAACTGTTGATATCTGTTTGGAAGATGCTGAATGTGGGAGAAAGACTTGCTGTGAAAACCTGGTTCTGTCTTTATCTGAAGAGTTAAATGTGACTCATAGTCCCCCATGTGAACAGGTGCTTTCAGAAGGAAAAGACTTATACGAGATTTTTTCCAAAAAAAATGGTGAACTCCTTAAAAACATTCAGGATCTACGTGACAGAATTAACAAAATAGGCTTGAAGGATCCAACAAGTCCAGCTATTCAAAAAAGGTGAATTCTTTTTTAATTTAATAATTGCAGTGAAATCAGCCTGTGGCTCCTTTGCAGTAGAGCACTGAAATATGAAGTGTCTGTGGAGCACTGACAGAAGCTGTGGACTTATTTGTTCCATTGCATCCTAAATAAGGAAGCCTTCTCCATTTCTTTCCTTCCTTTTAAACTCCTGTGTATGTGTGTGTTTGAAGCACCATTGAGAAAGAAAAAACAGGAGTTTGACTGTTGTGATCTTAGTTTTCAGCAAGAAAACTATCAGACAGGGAGATGGGTCCCCTTCCTGGGCACTGATGCACCTGATCTGAAACTGTGGTGTAGGGTACACAGAATATACTTACCTCTTAATACTAATTAATTCACTTTGTTCATAGAGACCCAATTGCCTTCTAGGATTTTGGATTACCTTCTCAAAGTGCTGAAGTCAACATAACTCATCTGAATGCCTGTGTCAAATTACATGAACTGAAGATCAAATTAGACTTTTTATGATGTCATTTAATATAGCATGTAGAGCTCAGGATGAATTTCTAGGGAACTTAATAATTACATTGTGGACCAAATCAAAGAATTACTTTAATATAAGGCTGTGTTTCACTTTTTTCTAATAAAGGATAAAGTCATTAACGGAATTGGAAAAGGAATTGGATTGTGCTGCTGTTGAAATGAAACCTATGCAAGAAATTGTTAATAAGCTCCCACAGATCAATGAGGAAAAAGCAGAGGAAGCAAATGAGCAGTGCAGAGTTACAGAGAGGTTATGGGAGGACACAAAGCTCTTGCTTGCTGAATGGTAAGGAGAAAAGCTACATTTTAAAGTAGTATTGTACAAATAAGAAGTTTGCTTGTAAAATCAAACAACAAAAAAAGCCTTAGACTATCCTTTAAAGCAAATGGAATACTGATACAGTAGCAAATATTACCGTTATGATGATGTAAATGTCATTAGGCCAAGAATTGCACATCAAAGTTTGCAGCCAAAGCTCATGAACTTTGTGTATTTCTAAGGCTTCAATTCACAGTCTCATAATTTAGCAAATATGCAATGAAGTATTGGAAAAGAATAACCTTTCTGCTGCTTGAAATGATGTGTCTTCTGTATTTGCTATGAGTTTCATGTCAGCATGTTCAAAAAGAAAAGTCAAACTGAAACAAATGGAAGAGGACAGCTGGGAAAACAGTGTCTCATGCAGGAAAAGACCAAAGGAGCTTGATTTGATATGTCTGTGAGAGTAGGGACTGGGAACAGCTGATCACCCAGGTTATCTGTCCTTTGATTATGATTTTTAAAGATGCCCAGAGGCTTTGCATGGACTGATTAATTCTCATGGCGTGCACAGTGTCAGTGAGAATAATCTGTTTTCATATCCCACCCAAGCTGCTGTGGTATCTGCTGCACACTGTATTTCAGTTGACTGGTGACTTTTCTCTCACCCAAACAGTAATCAAACTCCCCACATGTTTTAATGTAGGATGAAGCAGAAAGGAGGTTCAGGCTGTAGTTTTATGCTTAGGCCATGAATAATAGGTCTCTCTTTAATAGCCAGGAACAGTGTGCGAGGGTTCTGGAGCTCCTGAAGCAATATCAAAGCTGCAAAACAAACCTGACCAGCATCATCCAGAAACAAGAGATTGTGCTTTCCCAGCAAACTTCTTATATGGGGAAGGAGAATTTGAACAGACTAATAGCAAAGGTGAGTAACAGGAACTTAGTGGAAAGGAATGAAAAGCCTTTCCTGGGAGCATTCACATGTAGGGTTGTCCTTGTACTCTCAGCCTTCAAGGCAGATGTGAAGACTTTGCTTTCACTTTGGCTTCCAAAATAGATTTAGGGACCCTATCCACTTGTTTTGTTTTAAGTCAATTTAGGTCTGGTTTTGCTTAATGAATCAAAGTTTTGTTAAATGAGAGGGATTAAAAAACCCACATCAAATCCCATGGAAGTACTGTGAGCTAATACGAAAATGGGATGAAGGTTTGCTCCAAGGTGTCTTTGATAGCAGTTAAACATTTGCACTAGTTTTTACATTACTTAATGAGATACTGAATGAGCAGGTGTTGTTGGACAACCCCTCATTTAGTTTCAAGTTTTCCACCTTTTCAGACAAAAATTGGACAGCCATCTTCTTGGCTAAGTGGGTACAACCACATGGCTGTGGATTAGTGAACAGCAGCATGTCCATCATGACCATTTTACTGTACAGGTTTCACATTTCCTGTCTGGGTTATATAACTGCTTGTTCAGATACTATTTGTAGGCTTTCTGATGAGGCATCACCTATATCACTCAGGAAGGTTTGCTCTCAAGCAGTGCCTGGGGTGGGTAAATTTAAGAAGGAATAGAAGTGGTTTCTTCCCCCAGGCAAGAGGATGGTGTCTGTTTGTTCCTCCTCCCTTCAGCTGAGGCATGTTTTTTTTTTTTTGTTCCATTGGTGAGACTTCTGGCCCCTCATATCACCTGGGCTCCTGCTGCAGGGGGGATTGCCTGCAAATCCCAGCCCCTGCTTGTGCAGAGACCCCTCTGTGGTAACAACCCTTCCTCCTCAGCCCGAGTTTTGCAATTCCCACTCTCAGAATTATGGTCTGAAACTGCTGCAGCACAGTACAGGCATGTCCTTGAGTGCTGATGGTTTGCTACTTAGAATTATATAAAATAATAGCAGAGAAGGTCCTCTGCTTTGTTCTGGTTTGGGAGAGCTGCTCTGCTGTCCCTCCCCTGAGCTCAGTGGCTGGTGGTGTCAGTATGGGAAGATACTATTTCCCAGAATGTCTCTGGGAAACAAGGAGAGCTGTTAATATCAAAGCGCCTGGCACTAGAGGTCAGTGTTTCTTTTCCAGGAATCTTCCATGTTGTTTGTAAACACTGACATTCCAATTAAACACAAAGGAGCCGTTTAGTGTTTAAATATGAAAGGAAAAAGCGGTGTTGCCGTTTCTGTCAGTGAGATATTTGCCAATGTCTGTGTTTAAGTAGGATTTAAGCTTTTTTAAAAAAACAGTTCAAAACCTGGGGATCAGAATGCCAGATTATATTTTTTAGACTTGTAATAGTGTCTCAGATGATGATTATGTTGTGCATTGTTTATCTCTGTAACAGGTTCTCTGTGTGGATGTACAGTCCCCTTGGATCTTTCACTTGGGACTTCTAAAACAAACTGTGGTTTTGGCTCTCTTAGAAATAAATTATCCATAGTTCCCACTCATCTGTTTTGCAGCCAATAGCAGAATTACATGGATTTCTAACAGGGAAATATTCCTGTCGGCATGACAGGGATATAACAGCACAGAATGCATTCCTGGTCTCATCATATCGTATAAAATAGATTCTATTGTGTAATGTGTTGTTCCTCTAAGCTAAAAAGAGCAGCGCATCAGTTAAAAACGTTTTGCTGAATAAAGAGTCATAAGCAAACATGCTCGTAAATATCCATGTGGTCTTTTTCCCAGATTGAAGAGGCAAAAGAAGAATTTAACGATCACTCTGAAGATGTAGACAAAATAAATCAGATCTGCAAAAACCTGCAATTCCAGCTGAATAAAATGAGGAGCTTTGAGGAGCCTCCATTCGAGAATGAGGCTAACGTTATTGTGGACAGATGGCTGGATGTATGTAGAAAGTAAATTATCGGGGTGGTCTTATCTGTTTTGCATTATAGTAATTGATTCTGACACGGGTGTAATATTTGGAATAAATTAAGTCCGATATGGCAAAGATTCTTAAGAGGTAAATCCAAGTGTTTACCAGAGCAAAGCTTGCAGAGTGTCTATGGGTGTAATATTTCTGATCTCTCAGGTGCTTTATATTGTGCATACTCCTTGGCAGCAAATAATTCTGGGAAATGCAAAAAGGCAATATTTGTGCTTTCTCCATGAATCAGTCTGTAAGCTGCCGTAACAACTTCTGTGGATTTAGACTTTGGAGACAATCTGGAAAATTACAATGCTGGTGCTTTTGGTGAGAAATGTTTGCCACTGTTGATCTAAGCAGTGCATCAATACTGAGATTAGATGGTATTTACTGGGAGTAGATAAACATTAATGAGCAAGGCTCCTTCCTAAACCTGCCTTAAAACTGGCAAGCTGCCACTGTGATTGGTATGTTTGGTGACATGTGTGGCAGGGATTTAAATATCTTCTCCATGACCAGTTTACTGTGAAGACACGAGATTTTTTTTTTCCATTTGTCATGCCTTTTTTTGTGGGTGGTTTCATCTTGCACCAATTTTATTGTGCTGCTCTTGCTTTTAGAATGTAACTCAACATTTTTGATATCTGTGTGTTTGCTGTGTATCAATCTTGTGGCAGATCAATGAAAAGACTGAAAACTACTGTGATAATTTGGGAAGAGCTCAGGCTTTGTGGGACAAACTTCTAAGTTTGTCTGACACGATCGAGGCTTGGGCAAGTGCAGAACTCAAGAATGCAGAAGGCCATTGCCTGACTGAAGAGGATCTCACACAGCTGAAGGTAATTTGAATGGAAATGTTTTGCCCTTCATTTATACAGTAATGATATGGACTTTGGACTATAAACATGAACATTGCCTAGAAATGTCAGCACTGCAAAAGCAGAAGTTGTAACATTTGCAGTTGTATTTGCAAGGCTGAAGGTATTGTCACTGGGAATACAGGTCTTGGAAACTAATGCATAGATGGTCTATATGGATACTAAATTGTTTTCAATCAATGCAACACTGCAAATGCTGCTTTAGACTACAAAAGGCCCCTTATTCTTTGGTGCTGTACAAAAACAGAGCAAGGAGAAGGCCTGGCCTGGAATGCTGAGAGCCTGGAGTACAGTGGTGCACATATTTATTTCCATGTGCATAGAGAAGAAAGAGAGGAGAGTGTGTACAGACTAGTGATTAGTGTTCTAGGTAGTGTTCTAGTGTTCTTAGTTGCCTGTCAGTGAAGATACTGGAATCTCAGAAACAGCTGGGCAATACAGATTTCAGGAAGAGGCTGCAGAGGTGGTTTATTTTCTCCTTGTGCTCCCTGGTGTAACTTAATGCAGCCTTGACAGTGGCTGCTGAGGGTCTCCAGGTGCTGCACAGGCAGAGCCTGGGCTGCCCTTTTTGCACAGACTGTAGCATTAGTTCTTGTTATCAGAGTGCAGGTGGGTCTAAAAACACAAGCACTGTGCCTGTGCCATTGAAGAGCTTCATGTACAGGGGTAAATATTTTAATTTCTGACTTCAGGACCATAATGAAGCAGTTATGCTGCTTTGCTGTGGTTAAACCCAGAGTCTGCTAAACCAAAAGAATTTCCTGCTTGAGGGGGATTGAGGCATAAATCTATTCTGTATCCACTTTTTTGAAAATGTGGAGGCAGTTTTTTCTCAGTGTTTACAAGCTGCAAATGCCCTGGTTTTTATGATGCTTACTTGCATCTTTTCTCCTACTGCTAGCACTGCTCGTTTGTTTTAATTGGCAGAGCAGAAAAATGCCAAGGTGTTCTTTGTGTGTAGATCTTCACAGGGAAACAATGGTATATCCACTGTGCAGCGGTGGATATTTTGTCACATTATTAATGTGTTTACCAGTGTATTGTTAGAATTTACCTGGGGTAGTTCAGGTCACTGAAGGCTCCAGGAAAAACACACCAGCTGGAAACTGCATTTAAGAGCCATTTTGTAACCTGGAAGCTGCTCGAGTCCGGCATGATGTGATTGTGCCCCTGGCGTGACTCTGCTTGTGCTCAGGGAGGGCTGTGCTGGAGGGGGCTGTGCTGAGGTTACTCCACTGCCCTGTGAGAGGATAATTCTCCAAAGAGGCAAGGGAAGAGGGCAAGGGAGAGAGAAATCATGTGCCCATGAACTACTATTAAATACGAGAGAAAACTAAACCCGGTGCGTTGGTGTTTTTGTAAAATGATTTCAAGTGCAGAGGGCATCAGGTTAATATGTCACTTCTTTTCTTTTTTTTTTTTGTGATCCTGAAACATCTGTACATTATTGTTAGTTACAAAAACCCCACCCAACTGTTGCAATGTGTATCATGTACCATAGGGGTGAAACCCAAGGTCCTTTGTGACCACCCAGCTGAGCATTGGTGTGTGTGTTTTCAGAAGCCTCTCACAGAAGAAGAGTAATGAATTATTGGACTATGTATTTAAAGATCATTTCAGTATAAAAAGTGTGAGACAAGTTCTGATTTCTCCTGTGGCTTCTGTGCAAGTGCAAACTCTTTTAAGGGCTGCAGCACGTTTTGATGGTTGCTTGTGCAGAGACTGCAAAGGAATACTTTGTCCTGAGGGAGTTTGGAATATTGATCTGGGGGTATGAGACAATGTGATTATCCTGTTCATAAGCTGAAGCTGGCATTTTGCCTTCACCTTACTGACTTGTTCCAAAATTCATTCAAATGAGTAGAGTTCTTTTCATATACAAAGGGTTTGCATTTAAAAAGTGCTTACAGCACATATTATATCTTATTAAATCCATACCAAAGTATATCATCGGGATGCCAATTCTTGCCTTTAAGTCTGCAACATCTCAAAGTATCACTTTTAATAGAAGCAACAAGAATAAATGCAAAATCAAGCTTTTTTTTTACTGCAAATTTACTTGAAGCAAAATAATTAGGATTGTTAAATTTATGCTAGATTTGCATTAACAACTGCTTTGCCTGAAAAACATGTAATGCTTCTGCCTAATACAAAAAAAAAAGTCTACATTTCTAAAATGAAAATCAGGAAAGGGTTGAGTTGTGACAGGTCTATATGCCAAAATGCAGAATCAGAATATTTTAATATTATTTTCTAACAGAAACATGGAAATGTAATTCTGGGGGGAAAAAATAGTTACCAGTGTGTTTTTCCCACCTTTAGGCATGTTTACGAGTCCAAGAACAGAAACTCCAGAAATTTGACAACACGTTGGCTGAGATAGAAGAACTTCTGAATTGTAATGAAACTCCACTGGAGCTACAGGTATGAAGAAGCTTTTACAGCTGATGTGTCAGTATCTATTACTGCAGCCCTGCTTTTAACATTGTCTTTGGCACAGTAATTTCATGGTTTGACTTAAATCTACCCAAAGATTATTGGAGGCATTTTGTTGGCTATGAACAGTGAGATTCCATTTGTTGTCCCTCTCAAGCTGTTAGAATGAAACCTGTCATTTCAAACACAAAGACTTCTATCACTTCTGTGCCTTGTAGGGACTTAGGCCTGACCCAGCTCTTTTGCAGCCCTACTGAAAGATATTTGGCTTTTAGCTACTGGCAAGTGACAAGGCACATGGACCTCATCATCCCTGTGGGGATCCCAGGAATGCTGCCAGCAGGAATGATCCCAGCATGCTGCTTGTCTGTTTTAAATTGTACCTTTACCTAGACATGGCTTAATGTGGCTTGGTAACACACAGTTATTTGCATAGAGTGATGTTTACTGTGGGTTTTTCCTTTGGGATACCACGAAGAAATCTCCACCTTTTTGTGTTACCTTTGCATAGCAGAGAAGAAATCCTTCTCCACTGTTTAAGACCACGTTAACCTGCCTTGATCCTGTAGCAGTTCCCTGAGTATCCGCTGTCAGATGCACCTTGAGCTTGACCCTGTTTGGCTATTTCTGTGTTTGTCCTCAGCAGGCAGTGAACTCAGAGGAGTTTCACTGGGTAAAGTGATCTAAGGAGCTTAGGGAAGGCCTCTGCAACCCTGTGCTGTGCACACTGTGCTCCTCAGGAGCCCCAGATGCCCTGAGTCCCTGGGGTGGTGTTTCAGCACATGGCCATGATCCCGCTGACTTGCTGTCTCCTGCAAATCAGTGGAAGCCTCAAGGATGAGGTTAAGGACCTGTTACTCCTCAGTGAGTAGTGTTGAGCCAGAGCTCCCCACCTCTCTGCTGCCCTTGCCTGGTTTTTAGGTCATTGTGGGGAATTTCCTGGATTGAATCCCTGCAAGGAGGTGTGTTACAGAGAAAGCTGCCACCTTCTGTTTCATGGCAGCCAAAGAGCACGTAGGGCCTTTATCCAACCGAGAGTAGACTGACAAATACATTTGTTAATACAGCAGTACCAGTAAATATGCTAATAAAGACAGACTGAAATTATTTGTCCTCAAAAAAGCAGTGCTTTAATGCTATTATTTTTCAGTCTGTGGAGTGGGAGGGGAAACAAATTGGAACAAACTGTGATGGAAACTTCTGGATTTCAGATAATTTAATTTCTTTTTATGTCTGTTATGGATTTTTGTAATATTATAGGAATTCAATCCTGTATAGTTTATGTATGTTTATTTCCAATTTTAAGGTCATCAGATCATCTGTTGTGCAAAAAATGGAGCTGATAAAGGAGCTCTTGTCAACAAAGCGAGGGACCAGTGAACCCACCGTGAATACAGCAGAACTGAAAGGAGACCTTGATCTAGCCAAGACACAGATTGGAATGACTGAATCACTTTTAAAAGCTTTATCTCCTTCAGACACCTTAGAGATCTTTACTAAATTAGAGGTAGGATGCCACAAATTATGTATATTTTATAAATTTCTGTCTTCGGCAAGTCTTCATAAGTGTTTGTCCTGTGTAAGTTGTAAACTGCTGGAATAACTCAAGTGAAGAGCCTGCCTTGAATATTTCCTTAAGGTGCCAGAAACATGAAAGAAAAGCCTGTTTTCACTGGAGTTGTCACATGTGGTTAGTTAACCCTTGCAGCTAATGGAAATGGTTAATCCTAGGCACAACAGTATGTCCCCCAGGATATGTTCAAGCAGTAGTGGGGGAACTGGGTTGTGTGTTTTCCAAGACTGACTATTATACAGAGGATGTCTTTGTGCCACCTGGGCCTTCTTAAGGGGAGCTCCCAGTAAACAACTGCAGCCAAATATTTGCTCAGACTCAAGCTTCTTGCTTGGAGGTTTAGACTGGCAAGATTTAAACCTCCTGTGGAGCAGTGAGAGGATTATATACGGTCTGGGTGCCAGACCACTGGTGTTTGGGGCAATGAAATCACAGGCCTGGGAACAAAGAGCTTTTAATTCATTTCCCTAGCTCCCTCTAAGTTGTCTTTCAGCCCACAGGGACTTGATACACAGTAAGGCATTTAGGGGTGGAATAATGCCTATGGCAGCTAAGGCATTATAGCCTCTATCACTGTTCACATGTGTATTCTGTGTGATGCCAAACTGTGCAGGAGTGAATGTGTGTGATTATGTGTGCACACAGCTGTATGCACACTGCCTGAAGAGAGTTTAGTGCTTACATCTACCTACTGATTGCCTTGTTAATGCCAATGTGATTTAAGAAGTTATTTTGACACATAGGCAGGGCTAAACCCTTTTGCAAATCTTTACCTTGTACTAAAGCATCTCTGTACAGTGAACTTCTGCTTGTACTTCAACATTTTCTTTTAAAAAATTGTCCTATTTTTTTAACCTTAGGAGATACACCAGAAAATTCTGCAGCAAGAACACCATGTGGCATTACTCCAAGAAGAGACGGATTGTCCTGATGTGGATGAATTAAATAAGCAGCTTAAATGTGTCACTGATTTATTCAATAACAAGAAACATGTGCTTCAAGATCACTTTATTGGTGTTTTGAACCGTAAGCAAACACATTTCACATTTGTGTGCCTTTGTAGGTTTGCACTGACTGCCATAATGACTTAAAGGCTATGCAGTTAAATGGTTTGGTGTCTGAAACTGCTTCAATACCTCAAACTGTTTCAGCGTTCTGAACAAGATAAAGATCTGGAGAAAAATGGCTTTTGATCCCAACAAACCATTCAGTGTGGATCAAAGTATTTTGTTTCTTGTTTTTAAGTTTAAAAAAATAGGTAAAAGAAGTGTAAAGCATAATTCAGGAACAAATGTCAGAGTGTTTAATTTAAAAATACAGAAATCCAATGTTGTCATTTTTTCCAGTAATTTTTTACTTAAACTTAGTTAGAAGACTCAGTTTTGTTATTACTTTTTGTTTTAAGCAAGCACAGAATTGTGCAGAAGGGGAATTCTGCCCAAAAGTAGTCTCATATCTTTAAATATTTTTAAACTAATATTAATTTGTGTGGAAATGAGAAAAGTTGCTAATAAGCTATTCCAGGTCTTGTTTATCCAAACTGCTGTGTATAACAGACTGTCCCTTCAAAGTGAACAGGTATGTTTATTGTCAATTAATGTTGGGTAAAGAAAAACATGAGCTGCAGCATTTTCAGTCACATTTTCTGTAATAAAAAGCAACCTTTGACAGTAGCACTGATAAATACAATTGTAAATTGTCTGAAATGTTCAGGTTACATAGGATTTTCTTTTCCAGAGTACAATTAAGGAAGGAAACTGGAATGTATCTTTTTTTCAGGTCAGTGCAAGAATTTTAATGACTGGTTCAGCAGCACTCAGCTGTCTTTGAAGGACTGCTTTGACCCCTCAGAAACAAAACCGATACTGGAAGAAAGGCTACAGAGGCTAAAGGTGAAGTATTAAAATGTTCTAATTTCTAAAGCTGATTGTTCTTGGAGTTTTACCCTTTACACAGGGGACTATTCTTGGGAGTGAATTCACCTACAATGGCTTTGTAACTTGAGGCTGAAGGCACATTTCATTTAACTTAAGGCATGAGGACAACAAGTGGAGTGAAGATTAAAACTTTGTTGAAATGGAGTATCCATGTTTCAGTGTTCAAGTTCAGACATGGTTGGGCAAGCGAGAGACAGAGAAGTAGTTAGTGAAAGTCAGTGGACCTTGACCAAGTCCTTCAGTGTGCAAAGATGCAGAAAGTCAAATATGTACAGAGTAACATGGAATTCTGACCCCCAATGGACCCGAATGTGAAAAATTTGCATCATTTTGTTGTAGCTAGATTTTCTCTGTAAGTCACACAGAATCAACAGAAAACAGATGGAAAAGCCACAACATCTGCAAGAAGCAATCAGAGTTAAGCAGCAGAATGAGATGTAGTGATGTCAGTGCTAGATATGAATGCTGCTTGTCTGTTTCTTCTCCCTGTATTTGTGCTGTAGAGAAGAAAAGCCAAACCATGTCCTTCATTTTCTCCCTAGTTTACAAACAGCAACTTTTCCATTTCCAAATGGAACAGTCAGCAAAATGTGAATTAACATCTATTCCTTTTCAGGGACTGAAATTGCTGGAAAAAATATTGGTGGAGATAACAGGAGCTGAAAAACTCTTGTAGCTTAAATATCTATTATACTCCAGCAAATTAATGCATCTTGTGTTTGTGCTCTTTTTCAGCACTTCCTAACATCTGAAGGCAAAGATAGAGATATCCAAGAGGTTAAAACTTTATTGAATAAAGTGAAGCCTTACTTGCCCAAAGCAAGCATTAACCACCTCAACAGCCGTGTGAGAGATCAGGAAGCAGAACTGCAGAGATTGATCTCCAAATGTCAGAAACGGGAAAAGGAACTTGCTGCTTCTCTCCAGCAGCTCAGTAGGTAGGGAATTAATGTAGTTTTTGACATTTTAATCACAAATGGAATAAAATGACTCATTACTAGACAGCCATAATGAATTGCAAACAACACTGCTTTTTATAAAAAATGATATTTTAATAAAGGGTAATGAGTGTTTTGTTGTATGCTTCATGTGGGTTTTTTAATTTCATCACAGACCTATATGGAAACTATGGATAGTTTCAGTGACATGAATTGAGATACTTAAAATAAAGCTTGTGCTTAAAATGTTGCTTGATCAGACACGTGATATTGATGCTACTTGTTCAGCAAAACACTTTTGTCAGCAGGTTTTAGTCATGTAATGCCTCTCATTTTGACCTGACTGTATGTGTATGCACTTTAGCCTTGAAGAAAGCAGGTTGGTCTTGGAAGAATGGCTCACTGCTCAGGAGGAAAGACTAAAAGAGATCGATAAAGATGAGACAAAACTTGAAGACTTCTATAAAACACTATTAATGCAGAGGTATTGGGGTTTTTGATCTCTATCCTAGAATTGTCTTCTAATCAAGATTGTTCCAAGTTCTTACAACGAATAGATGTTTATTGGTATTTTGTTTAATTTTCAGAAAACCATTTGACTCCATGTCTCAGCTAGCAAATTGCTTGAGGGAGGCTGGGCTGACAGAACATGAAGCAGTTTCAAAAGCCAGTAGCCTCATTAGTAGGTACCACACATTGGTAACACATGTAAGTGGAATGGCAGGGAATAATGAGAGACTTCCAGTGGAAGAACAAAATTTTGAAGAACTTGCCCAGGATGTCTCTTGCTGGATCAAAAAGCTTGAAGAGGCTGTTGATAAACTGAGTTCCCAGGACAGTGAGTTGCCATCAGAGGAAAGAACTAATCAGATAAAGGTATTGTATTAAATGTGTTCTTTTTTTCACCTCACAGCTCAAGCTAATACCAGGGGAATGCTTGATGAGTCAATACCTCCTGAGAGATACTGTCACTTCTCATGGCTTGTAGTTTTGTGGCCTATTTGAGGAGGGATGGGGAATGTTTGGTATTTTTGTTTGGGTTTTTTGATATGATTTATTATACACCTAAGATGAGGTTCTCTTCTGCATCTCTGGGTGAAGCAGCACTGAGCTCATAAGGTGCTGCTGGCTGTGTGCCTTCCTGTCACAGTCTGTTCCAGGAGTGGAGAGGGAAATCAGTGATATAGCTGGGGTGTCTGGAGAGCCTCTGCAGAGTGTGTGGCCTATCAGGTGTGCTGCATGGCCTTTGTGCTGGGCTGCTCCACTGCCTGGGTGGGTCTCTCAGGCCCCAGTGTCCTCTTTGGTGTCTCCTTTCTCTGGCTACATAGCATGAGAATGCTGGGATTTGAGTTTCATTCTGTGGAAATGAGTAATGACCAGTATTGGGACAAATATCTTTCCATAAAAATTAAGAGCTTTTTTTTTTTATCTGTCATCACGATCTTTGTCTTGTTATGTCTAGAATAACTAATAAATCAGCCTTATTATCCCAGACTTTCAAAATTAGATGATCTGTTTATATATTAGTTATGTAATACATTAGAAGAAGGATTCTGTTGTCTTGTACATCAGTGTGCAAAGTATGAAAGAATAATGGTAATACTTTCTATTTTGTAACCAAAAATCATTGTACATATACTCCTTCATCTTGTTTAATACAGGAAATCACAGCTCTCAGAGAAGAAGGAGAGGCCAAAATGCAAAGTATGGTCGCTGTAGGAGAAACTTTATTGAGAAATGAGGAGAAGAAGAAGCCAGAGGTTCAGCAGACCATTTCTGAGCTCCAGAAAAAGTGGGAAAGCATCTGCCAGCTGGCCAGTAATGGCAGGTAATGTGGAATTTGCCAAGAGGCAGTACAGATAATTTATTGCTATATTAACTTTCCTCTATTCTTCCTGCATCAGTTCTATTGAATTTCTGTTCTTTGGGAACAGAATGAGGCACCTACAAAAATACTTGTATTTCAGCAGTATTGTGGAGGGGCAGGTCACAGTTTGGACTGAATGGTGGGGGATAGCCAGAGATATTTTCTGGTGTGGCCACGAATAGCCAGAGAATATTCTGTTGCCTTCTGTTAAACACTGAGCTCTCAGTAAAAACAGTACAAGTGGTGCTCAGGAAGATGGAGCATTAGCTGTGTTGGATCCAGCACAGCAGAATGCAGAGCATCCTCTTCACAGTGCGTTGAAGACAAGAGAGGAGGTGCTCAGCACATCTGAAGAGATCTCAGGACCTTGCAGGATCAGGGTGGGGAATAACAGATGCACCACAGTACCAACATCAGTGAGGAGCTGGAACAGCAACTTGATGCAAGAGTACAAAATGTATGTGAGGCTGTGCTTCATTTCTCATTTGCCAAAAAATATGAATCTCAATGGGCAAAGCCAAAACACTTAAGCTTTGCTTTTGTCCTCATTTATCCTGCTGTACTTTGCAGTATTATAACCACAATTTATTTATTTGGATTTTTTTTGTGGGGGATCTTATTTTCACATGTTGGCATTTAAGTTCCATCTGGAAAATATCTGAGCTTCATCACTAAATGTGAACATACAAATGTTACTTATGTCTCATTGCATGTTTCCTGTGGAGAAATGTTCACCTGCAGCAGATCAGCAAGCATGCTGGTAAAGCACAGAAATCAAAATCCTGTGTAAAGGTCAGGAAAATAGTTACTGGATGGTACTAACATAAGCCATATTGCATATGCTGGTTTTGTTTCTGTCTCTAAAACACTTCCCCACCCCTACCACAACCAGTGTGATGTGTATCTTCTAGAGGACATTCCCTTGCAGGAGACTGTCATGAGAAGTCAAGGAAAACAGATTCATAACCACATGGTAGTTTTTAAACAGAACATCTGCTGCAATGAAAAACAGGAAAACACAGAGCATGAGCATCACATCTCTGGTGCTAGAAACTGGGGATTTAGAGGTTAAGATTTAAGAGGCTTAGACATTTGTCCTGCATTCAAGTCCAGTGCATTTGCAATAACTTCAATACTTTTCATCACCTTGAAAATTCCAGTCTGATTAGTTATTTAAGATCTGAAGAAAAGTATTCAGTACACTCAAGTTCATTCTAATGGTTGACTTGTTCAGAATTTGACATTTTCTAGGCAGTCAATAAATTTGGGGGTTTGAGACTATTAATAGTTTAAACAAACTATTTTTTTCCTTAGCCCTCAAGAGCAACTTCAGAACAACAGGGAGCAATATGAGCAAAGCAAAGAAGAGCTGAGACAGGCTCTAACAGAGCTGGAGAAACAGCAACAGGAGATGCGTTTTGCCCTCCAGCCTGGTTTGCAGGAGAAGCAAGCTCAGTTGACAAACTATGCCAACCTCCTGCAGAAAGCAGAAGGCTTAACTTCCCAATTTAGTGAATTGAAAAGCCAGAAGGATCATCTACAGGGTCACAGTGGGGATCCCTGCTTCACAGAGATGGAATGGTCAGAATTAAAGAACCAACATGAAAATCTGCTCAGCCAACTCCAGGTTGGAATCTCACTCTCTTTCCTTACAAGATTCTTGGTGCTCCTGTTGGTTGCAAGTTCTCACTGTTTATCTGTAGTGTCATTCAGATGGGAAGTTTATGGGTAAAGCTGGGAGTGGAAGAATTTTCTCTGAAAAAGGGCAGGGAATTACTTCTTCTCTCTTTCTTACTGTGAGAAGAAGAGCACCAGAAGCTCAAATTCAGTGCCTTGTGCTCTGCAGAGGGATAAATGTTGAAACAAATAATACCAAAGTAAGTATGAAGAACATTTTGTACCTGTATAAAAAGGTTTGGATAGTTATGAATAGAATATAAAGCATTTGTCCTTAGGTTCTCCAAGCCACAGTAGGTTTCCTTCTTTTGGGAGGGATGAATTAGGAAAAGATGCTTTTCCAGCATCTTGTTTGTACTGGTTTCACCCAATGTAGTTGCATTTGCACCCTGTGTGGCATTCTGCCTCTATCACCCATTTTGAATAGAAAACATCCTTTTAGAAGTACGTTCTTATGGAATGCCAACCCTTCTGCTTCTTGCTGCTAGTAAATTTTTGTTCATGATGGAGTCCCTGATGTGCTGGGAAGAGAGCAAGATGTTTATGTGGTTATGGAAAGAAAGCAAGTTTCTTGTGCTGGTGATGTCCTGGAAAAGCTATGGCAGTCTGTGGATGAGTTTTGTTTGTTTTAGATAATGGTGGACTAATCTTAGAATCTCCTTGTTTCCTAGAGTATCGTGCAGACATTGGAAGGCCACGTTCAAGAGCACCAGGAGTTTCAGGCTATGGTAACAGGCCTGAGCACTGAGCTGAAAACTGTCTCTGAGAAGCTTGCTAATTGTGAAGGTCCAACAATGCAACAACCATCAGCTGAGCAAAACCAGTTGGAGACACGGGTATGTTGTAGGTTCTGCATCATGGAGGAAGGGTCCATGCCCTAGAGACCATCACAATTTGTGAAAGAGAACTGCTAATGGTGTGAAACTGAAATACTAAGAAGCCTTTCTAAAATAAAAAGTGTATGTGGTGTTCCTTTTATCAAGATAATTGTAGGCCTAAACCCACTCTTAATGCACTGAGGAGACCTTTACAGTTGGCTGAACTGAAGGTAGAGTTGTCCTAGCTCAAACACACAGGCTTCTTGTTTGGTTGGTTGGGATTTTATTTTTCCTCTCTGGACATAATGAGAAAAGAGATCATTAAATGTGGTGTTAGTAAATGTCTTTAAATTAAGCAGTGTGGAAAGCTTAGGAAAATGTCAGTGGGCTGAGTTCAGTTTTAAGAAGTGCCCTTCATGCATAAGTAGCCATTCTTTTGCTCTTTGGCAGGTTGGGTAACAGTGTTGTAGCTGAGAGCACAGAGCACTGCTGGCAGCTGAAGCCTGTAGCTTGTATTGATCACTGCAATTCCACTTCCTCCAGAATTTGCTGTCCCTCTAACAAGTCAATTGAGAGTAGTGGGGGGAATTATCTGTCAGTAACTTGGAAGGAACATCATGTACCACACAGTGTGCTATGGGATTATTTTATCATTGTAATGCTTTTAGCTCCAGGTGTTCTCTGTACATAAAAATGGCTGACAAAATTATTGGTTTAGTATTTGACTTTCTGCAGCAAAGAGGTCTGTGTGTACTTTTTAGCACAGTTTGTTGTTCACAACAAATATTTATGATTTTAGCAATTGACTTTAGATTGTAGCATTAAATATATTGTGTGAAGACACTTTTCAAATAAAATGGGTTTTTGTGCTTAAAGGAACAACAAGGACCTCTTAGTCGATATGAAGACACTTTAAAGAAGATTTTGGTTTTAGCAGAAACTGTTAAACAAAACACCTCTTCACCAGGACAGAAGTTTATTAACGATGAGATTGAAACACTTCAGAGTGAACACAGGAGTCTGAAAGAAAGACTTGAAAATGTCAAGCAAAAGAAGGAAAATATTTTCAAGGAAGCCCTTGAGTTAGAAGATGAGTTTGGTAATGAAATAGAAATGGAAGATAAGGCAGATACAACGCTGAAGAGAGAGATACAGATCACTTCTGATAATGGTGTAGCTGCAGAAGAGAGCCCCATTGCAGTGGAGCTGAAGGAGCCTTTGGAAATTTGTGATGTGAGTTTATTTGCTGACTGCAATGGCAGTGTAAGAGTGGCTCAAGAGGCACCTGCCTCTCAAATATATTCTGTATATCTCATCCTTAATTTAATGGAATCTAAACCTTCTGTAAATATATGTGTATAATTCAAAGATGTGGAGAAAAACTCCTTAACTTGTTATAACAAGTCTGTAACAAGCCAATAATGTGTGTTCAAAACTGCAGTTTTCCTGTTAAATACAATATGCATATAGCTTTCTCTTGCCAGTAATTAGAGCAGGTATCCTTGGTCAAGACACAGGGAGAGGGTGTATAGATGAGAAAATTGCAGATAGGCCTCTGCCCAAGAGCTTTGAGAGCTTCTCTTAAACCAGTAAGATTTGTTTAGAGCTGCAGCACAGTGTGTGTTTTGTTAGTTTTCAATGATAATGATTTTTAGCATTCAGAGATTTAATGTTAAAATACAACATTTGTGGTTGCACAAGCAGATTTTCTATCATTTCTCTTAGGGTCAAGATGTAAATGGTAATATGTCAGAGAAAGAGAAGCAGAATGATCCAGATTTGGAAGAAAGCAGGGAATTGTCAGACAGCCCATTAAAGGATATCAATCTCAGCCAGGACAGGTTGGGGCAGGCTGTTCAGGTACCTGACAAATGCATTCTAATACACATCAGTGTATATCTGTGTACGTGTGTCTTGGTGTTCATTAGAAATGCATGTGCACTTCCTTAAAATTTGGTCTTACAGAGACATATTTTCCTTACCTGATGAAAGGAATGATGAATTATATTCTCCAGATCACCCTCTCAGCCTTGCTCACATGAAGTGTACAAGAGATCAGTGGGACCATCTCTACAAGCCCCCAGGGCTTGGACCCATTTTTTTCCTGATGTAAAACCTGCCATATACCTGTGTTTTCATAAAATCATACAGTCTCAGAATGGTTTGGTTTGGAAGGGACCTTAAAGATCTTCTCTTTCCAACCCCCTGCCATGGACAGGGACACCTTCCACTAGACCAGGTTGCTCAAAGTCTCATCCAGCCTGGCCTTGAACACTTCCGGGGATGAAGATTCAGAAGGTTTTGTCACTGCACGTAGTGAGAGGTCACTAACCTGATCTTTAGGGGAGCTCAGGACATTCACACTGTAAATGACTTCATGTGTGCAAAGCTGAGGGAATGATTTGAAGTACTCCCTCAATGACCTGACCATTGAGCAATAACAGTATGTGGATGTGGGAGAGATGATCATCAAAATATCAGAGTGGAAACTACCCATACTGGGATTTCTGGAGAAGGTGAAAGATCAGTTGTTACCAAATGTGTCTGTAACCATATTGAAAATGATGTGAGCACTTACTCCTGTTTGCTTTATCCTGAAACTGTTTGGATAGTTAAGGTCCAAATATGGCAAACTGGTCTGAGCAGGGATTTCCAGGATACTCTGGATTTGAGTTAGCTCAACTTTTTCCTTCATTCATTAAGCTAAACTGAAGATAGAGTAGACAGACTGTGGGGTGGAAGTTTCTTAGTAAACTTTAGTTTTGTTCTGTGACTTTCAGTGATTGTAAACATTTTGTATTTTTCAAATCAGGGTGAGGCTGATGAGGAGAGCCCTGGAATGGACAAATGTGACAGAGTCCAAGAGGATGTTCTGGACAGTGCAGTTCTGGGTGCAGAGGCAGAACTGGAAAGACATCAGGATGGTGTTGGTGCTAAAGGTGATGAAACAAGAAAGAGAACTCATCCAGCAGAGGTAACTGGGCATGAGATTACACAAGCGGGGTGGAATTTGAGGGTATACATATCCAGTTTAGCTGCAGTGATGGTACCACTTACAAATTAGTAATAAAAATCTCAAGTGACACTGAGCTAATTTTATTTGATGGGTTGTATACTTAATATGTGTTAACTTACTTAATTCTTTCTGGCGCATTTCAAATTAGGGTATAGGGAAACTTTTTTATTTGTTTGCCAAGGATTCTGCATTCCAAGAGATATTGCATTCCAAGTCACCTGGACATACTGTACTTGAGTCTCTTTCACATATGTAGATTTCTTATTGCCATATTTACTTGGCATGTGTGAGACTGCACTTGAAATGCTGAGTCCTGTTTGGTGCACCCCAGTACAAGAGGAATTTTGATACTGAGCAGTGCTTAGAAGCTGGAGCCATAATGAGTTGGAAGTTCCCACTGGAGATGAAAAGTCTAGCAGGGCTCTCATTACTGTCATCCCCTTCATGAAGGGGTGTTACAGAGCCAGACTCTTTTCAGAATTTCATTTTTAGCAAACTGTATGAGATGCTGAAAGCTGCATCCAGCAAATCCCCAGGTTGCCCACAGGACTGTCGTGCCTGGAATTGGCTGGGTGTCTAACCACAGGCTCTCTGTCTGCAGTACAAGTACAGGGAGCCTCAGGAAAAAGAGAAACCTTTTAAAAAGTGCATTCAAGACAGTCCAGGAGTACAGAGGTCCCTGCTTAGATTAAAATGAACAGCATAGGTCAAAGTAGGAGCACTTGCAATCTGCAGTTTTTCTAAAGATTTATACCAAAATTACAGCCCTTTCCTTTGCCATAACCTTGCCCACAGTAGTTTATGAGATGTAATTGTGGTTTTCCTCATCTACTTAAAATTATGGGCTTCATAACTTTGTCATCTCAAGCACTGTAATTACTACTCAGCAGGTTTGATTGGGGCTTTTCAATTACTTGTTTCTTTTATTTTTCTTACACCAAAAGGAGAAACCTAGTGATGTCCAGAATCAGTCATTCAGAGATGTGGAACAGGTTCAACAGAAGATGAGCCAGAAGAGTCAAGTCCTGGAATCTGAAGCAGCTGAGAAGGATAGTCTGGGATCTAAGCCCCCAGTTTCTGCACATGAGGTAACCCACAGTCTGTTATTTCAAGCAAAATTTGCCAGTCATTGAATTTTTGTTTCCATATGAGCTTCAGCTGAAGTTGTTTTTAAAAAGAGACACTGTCACATCAAAATCATTATTTATAGTTCTTATTTCTGTCCATGATAGTTTTGAACTTTATCCAAAGTACCAGCCCATCGTATTTTTCAGTGGATATGTTCAAAACAGAGTTCAAACTGGTTTTTAGAGCCATCATAATCAGTCTTTATTTATGATATTTACAGTTTCTCTTTTAATTGTTAATCAATATAATTTCCTTCCATCTTATTGTAGTTAGTTGATAGTTTTGCCATTATGAGGAAGGCAGATAAGGAAACTGAAATCCAAGGGTGAACCAATGTATGAAAACAAATGAAATAAAATAGAAAGGAGAATGGTTTCAAACTGAATTAGTCACAAGGTACATTACTAAATGACTTTACTACGTCTATTTGTCTTTAAGTGGATATTAAGAGTAAGGGAGTTACATCACAAGTGCCCTGTGACTGCTGATCTTGGACACCACATTCTTAAATTGAAGGTAGGGCTAGATCTAATCTTTAAGTTAGATCTAGAGGCAGGCCCACAGCTGGCCTGTCCATTGGTAGGTCTTACCTGGGACTTGCACATCTGCTCTCACTGGAAACCCCAGCAAAGTTTCCCAGAGGTCTGAGGAGCTGGAGAGGTTCCTGCTGACTGGAAGCTTGCCAGGGATATCCCAATTTACAAGAAGGGTGTGAGGGAAGACTCAGAAAACTACAGACCTGTTAGATTAACCTCAGTTCCTGGAAAAATTATGGAGATCATAGTAGTCTTTAAAAGCATTTAAAGAACAAAGCAATTATCATAGAGTCATTTAGGTAAGAAAAGACTTCTGAGATCCTCAGGTCCAACAATTTACCCAGCACTGCCAAGTCCATCACTAAACAATGTCCCTACATTACATCTACATGTCTTTTAAATACCTCCAGGGTTGGTGACCCACCACTTTCCTGGGCAGCCTGTTCCACTACCTGACCACCCTTCCCATGAAGAAATCTTACCAAATATCCAATCGAAACCTTCCATGACACACCTTTAGGTCTTTTCCTCTTGCTTGTCACCTGGGGGAAGAGACCAACCCCCACCTGGCTATGACCTCCTTTCAGGGAGTTATAGAGAGTGATAAGGTCTCCCCTGAGCCTCCTTTTCTCCAGGCTGAACACCCCCAGCTCCCTCAGCTGCTCCAGATCCCTCCTGAGCTCTGTTGCCCTTCTCTGGATGTGCTCCAGCACCTCAGTGTCTTTCTTGTAGTAAGGGCCCAAAAACTGGACACAGGATTTGAGGTGCAGCCTCACCGGGCTATATCCAGGGAGGCAGCGCGATGAGATCATCATACAAGCAAGCAAAACATGTACGCTGCCATCCTAAGGGTTTTTTCTTAAAGTCGGGATACTTTTTTGTGTGTTTTGATGTGTCGATATTTCACTCTTGTAAAGTGTTTTGCTTCCTTGCTCTTTGATAACTTAGATGAGTTTTTATGCTTACTTCAGTTCTATGGCACTCCAAAGTCTCTCAGGATGAAATGTTGTTTCTGTATTGATCCAATTGTTACGGATATGTACACAGAAAAATTGAAAAGCTCTCTGACTGACTATTTCAGGAGTGGGCCCCTTCAGTTTTGACTGAAAACAACAAAAAGAGTTCAAATAAATAGAGCTGTTCTTCTCTGATAAGGTGTAGAATGTGCTGTATATTTCCCATACTTTAAACTGGTATATTTTGTACAGCTCATGACCCCACAAAGGGACAGATGACAGTGACAGCTCACAAGTGATATGTGGCTGCAGGGATAGTTGGCTGCTTCCCAGTAAAATAGTATCTAAAGTAGCAATACATTAAGTTTATTAAACATGATTTTTTTACTATGATTCTTTTTAGATGTTGTACCATGGAGAAGCTCCCACTGTAGTAATATCTATGTATTTATATGCATTCACTCACATAAAGTATATGTGGAGCAGATCCCCAGATATAGACAGGTACTGGGGGAAGGGAAGTGTAGAAAGATTTTTAAGGTATTGCCACATGACCCGATTAGCCTGTGACGTTTCATTTCTATTCTTACCTGGTTGGCCCTTAGAGGCTGTGGGGGAAACCACAGCAGGATTTAAGTGTGGCTTAAACATGTCAAGCCAAGTGCTGCACTCAGAGAACTTGTTGGTGTAGGACCTTCAGAAATAAGAATCCTTTCTGTGTTGTAGGACACAGGTGCAGAAGTGGTTGTCCATAAGGAACTGTTTCCTGGAGTGCAAGTAAACTCTGAGTATTTTGAAGAGGAACAGAAGGTCAATGAGCTGAAAAAGGAAGTGGCTGAGCTGGATATGGTGCTTATAAATGAACAACTAAAAGAGCTGGAGGTATGGAAACGGCAAAGCCATTCTCATAGCTAATGTAGTGATACACTTAGAGAATTCTGATTCACTTGGGCAAACCAAGATTGTTGCACATAGTCTTATCTGACTGCACAATTAGTCAGTTTGTCTGCAGTGTGCCTTAATGCAAATGTGTCTATGTAAATCCCAGAGTTTGTACTCCTCTGGAGTGCAGCAGTAGATACACCTGGAATTGCACATGTGCTTCCATGATGGGCACAGGCATCCATGCTCCTTTGCATGTGGATGAGCAGCCACGTGTTTGTAGGTGAATCAGTATTTAACTGTATTTTGTGTTGAAAGCTGAAAGTGTTTTAAGATCATCCTTTAATCCCCTCTCTGTGGTGGGCTTGGTTGTAGAATTTACAAAACGAGCTGGAAACGTGGAAAGCAAAATCTTTGTGCCATAGTGAAGAAGAGATTCCCAAAGCAACGGGATCCAGTGGAGCAGAGCTGCAAACCACGGAGCCTGCAGGGCCCTGCTGGGACAGGCTGCTCCAAGAACTAGAGGCTGTTAAGGCAGTGAAGGAACAACAGTACTGTTTAATTAATGAATACCAGAAAAATCTTTCTGCTGCACAGTCCTCCATGAAAAACTTGTCAACAGAAAAAGATAACATAAAAATGTAAGTATAGCTGAGGGGTTTGGTTAAGAGGTTGCAGAACAAATATGGTCCTAGACTTAATTCCATGCCATGCTTGAGTAATCCTCAGACAGGAATATGGTGTTTTATCCAGTTCATTAATGTTGGGGAGCAAGAGAAGTCTTACAGGTTTGTATGTTTGGAAATAGCCTTAAACAGAAGCATTTCTGGTGGTTCTCTGCCATCTTTGAGCAATATCTATTGTCTTTATTCTTTAGGTAAAACAAAGAAATGGTTTCTGGGCTAAAAAAGCATAAAACCCCATCCTTAAATATTATTGCAGAAGTATGGCAGATGTGAAATACTCATCTGTCTTTAAGGACTCACTAGTTCTATTTGTTTTCTGATAAAATATGTCTTTACTCTGAAAACTAACCTTATTTGATAGGAAGAATTCCATGACAGTAAATAAGTCTACAGTGCCAATTCAGACACAATGCACATGAAATATTTACTATGTTTTGTGAATTAGTCTTCAAAACACAGAGCTAGTTTGTCACAATAACGTATCAAAATAATTTGAAAATATTAAAAATTTATGCAATTGTTAATTTACAGCAAAGAGATTGAAAAGATGAAATAAAAGTCTGGCTGCTAAATGTGTTTCAGCTCAGCATTTCAAAATACTCCTGGAAATAAAAGATGAGTAGATAAACTCCAAATTAATCTTGCATGAATGGAAATTTTAAAATATTTTTATAACCAAGTTTTGTCTTCATTGTCAACCAGAATTTACCGTAAAATGTTGTTAATTTGCTAAGAGATAACATTATTTTGATTTTTAAAACTTTATTTGTTGCAACTTTAAGTGGGGGCTGCATTCCATATTAGTATATAGTGAAATTTTAGAGCATATACAGTAGAAATCTTTTCTGTAGAGATACGTAGGAATACAAAATGCTGTTCATATAAGCAAGAAATAACGATCCTGCAAGGATCATTAGGAAATTCATGAGATAATATTGAGGGATTTGTGTGATTAAGTGAATAACGTGAGTGAATCATATTCTAAAGAGTGAAATTAGTTTTTCAAAGTGTCTAGTCTATGTTTTAGGAGATTTTGGGGAGTTTTTTTAAACACTGCTCATGTTTTTGGCAGGGGTCCTACAAACAACACAGTTCTTCTGGAGAAAATCAAGGCCTGCATAGAGTCCTTACGAAAAGAAAGAGATGTCTTAAACCAGTTGCAGAGTCAGCAAGAAATTCTCTCTCAGCACTTGACGTGCATGGATAAAGTGCTGACTGAAAGCCAAATGAGGCAACTGGAGCACTGGTGGCAACACGTGGAACAAACAGTGCAAAAGAAACACGACCAGGTTGTGGCAGAAATCGATGAATTTGACCTGCTTATGAATAAAGCACAGGATATTCAGAGGCTGATACAAGAACAGTATTTACAAGCAGAGCTATGTTCCTCAGCTGCAGGAAAAGCAAAAGACCCTCTAGTTTGGACCACAGAGCTACAGGACATTAAACATGGCCTTTCGCTATTAAAAAGAAGGATTGAGCTGCAGATGAAAAGAATTTGGAGTGATCAAGAGAAGGTGGCTTTGGAGAACTCTGTACATGATTTGCAGAGCAAACTGGAGGCATTATCAGCGCAACAGACTCAAATGGATACTCAGATCACGGGTCCTGCTCTCATGAAACATGAAATGATGAAGAGGCTGAAAGAAAATATTTCATGGGTCAAAGATTCACTGTCCCACCTTGATCAGAAAGCAGCACTTTTCCCCAGTGATGTCAAATCACAGATCAAAACTTGTCAGCTCATGAGCACAGAAGTTGTGAACAGAGAGCCTGCGATTCTGTCACTGGATTATGGGCTCCAGCACATCCTTCCCAACCTGGAGCCAGAGGAGGTCTCTGATATGACCTTCCTTTTACAAACATTGCAGAACTCATACAAGGCTCTTGTTTTAAAAACCACTCAAAGATTGCAGCACCTGGAGCTCCAGCTGGAGGAGAGGCAAAGGCTGATTGCAGAGATAGACAAAGTTCACTGTCAACTTCGAAATGCTGAGCTGCTTGCCAGGTCTGACACGAACCAAACCAGCACGTGCTCAGAGTTAGTCAGTCAACAAACCATCTTAAAGGAGATGTTAAATGACATACAGGAAATGGAAGGGCTTATCTCATCCCACTGCAGGGAGAGTCAGGGCACAGCTGGGGAGCTGAGCTTGTCTGAACAACTATTTTTAATTGATCAATTAAGAAGTCTGAGGAACAGAGCAAGAAAGACACAGAGGCAAATTCAGAGTAAAATTCATGAAGTAGAAAAAAAGATAGCTGTCTGCAGAGAGTTTGCTGAAGGAATAGCTTCATTACAGCAGGGTCTTAATGATCTAAAGGATGGTGACATGAACCTGAAAGAAGATGAATTAGTAGGTGCCAAGCAGGGATTGAAGGAGAAATGCAAAGCACTTAAAGGAAAAGTAGTGGCTCTTCAAGCAAATTTGTCACAAATAATGAAATACCAAGAAATCTTTGAATGTGTAGGTCTGAAATGGGACTCACTGCAGCTGGATGAGTTGCAAGCTGAATTTTCTAAAATAAAAAATGAAATTAAAGGAACGATAATACACTTTGAGAATGTTGTTAGGGAATGGGATAAGATTCAAGTATTGCTAAATGAAATCCAGACTGTAACATCCAGTGTAAGAAAAGAAGCTAACATCCTAAATGACAGCTCTAGTTCATCTCCTGCTGAGAATGTCATTTCTGCACAGATTCTGCTGCAGACAGTTCAACAAATCTTGTACTTAACCCAGGAGGCAGCAAATCAAATAAACAAAAATGAGGTCTTTGATGCACTATTCAAAGAATCGAAGATGAAAGAAATAAAGAGCCTGGAGAAAGATGTTGAGGAGTTGAATAAGTTTCTTCAAATCTTGGTCTCTGGGCTCCAGAGTGTAAACAAGGAAGATATCCATAATGAAGTAGAAAATATATTCCACATCATAAAGCATATTCAGTTAGAGCTCCAGCAGCCACTTGTGATAGACATGAAAACAATGCAGGATGAAAAGCTGCGATGGGAAGCAATTCAGAATATGATGCAAGCAAATTTTTCTGCTATTAAATGTATAATGGAAAAGGAGAGGGAAAATCAAGATGAAAAGTCTCTTGCTGCTGGTATAGAAACAAAGTTGGAGATGCTGCAAGGTCATGAAGTACAACTCAAGACAGACATTGCTGCCCGTGTTGTAAGTATATTTAATGAGATTAAGTATTTCCCCAATGGTTGGATTAGGTGTCTGTGACTGTATTTTCATGACTTATATCCTCATTTATTCTAATAGCTGAATTGGCCTGTGATCATCTCTGCATTGGTGGATATGATGGGAATCATGATAGAAACTAAGGATACAAAGAAATCAGTTGTGTTCAGTTTGATTGTAATCAATCAGTGGAGATTAGGACAAGAAAAGAATGATCAAGAGGAGGGAGGAAAAGGTTGTGTTGATATGTTCAGTGAAGAGAGACTGAGTGCAGTTGTCTTCCTATTATTCCTGAGTCTGATTTTAGGTAACATTTTCAACAGTAACAATGATGAAAAAGCCCAACCTCCTGGTTTCTACTATAAAGAAAAGCCATACCAGTTGGGGAATGATCAAGAAGAGTAAAGCACAGGTGAAACCAATGTGATCGGGAGGGGGTGAGCAAAGGCAAGGCAGCTGGGATCTAAGGCTTTATCACACATACATAAGGCATTGATAAGGCATTGCTGGAGGATTGGCTCAATTCTCAGTGCCTTTGTCAGGAAAGGTTCACTCAAATGGGAACAGATGCTGTTAAAGGGATGAGGAATGTTAAGGACAGTTAATAAAACTGAGTTTTCTCAACTTGTTATGTGAGGAGTTGGAAATTCTAGCTGAGAAGATGTAATCAGTCTGGAGGCAGACTTCATGAGTGGAAGAGAACTGCTTATGGTAACACAAGGAGCAAGAATTAGGGAATAAGTTTATGTTGGAAATCAGAAGAGTGGCAGCAGAGAGGTTCTGAAACTGTGTCTTGGTCAAGAAGACCTGTGCTCTGCCTGCTCAAAAGATCAGTGGATACAAACGAGGAAACATGAGGTGGTAGCTAATAACAGGAAGAGGCACTCAGCATCCCTGGTGGATTTATGGTCCTGCTGCCAGATTTCCCAGATTGCTGTACATCACTGCTTGGATATTGTGTGGGAAGCACAGTGCCAAAGTTTCTCTGCCCTGCAGGAATCCAAGAGCTGACAAAGTCACACATTCTGTGTAGAAATACATACAAGAGGGTTTAGCAAGAAACAGTTTGGCAAGTCATAGTGGAGGTATCCTCTGGATAAAGCAGGATAAAGCATCTACACGTTGGCTTTCCTTGCCTGAACAGGAATGTATCCTGCCATGTCCAAGATGGAATCTTAGGCCTCTTCTGTCCTGCCTTTCTACTCTCTGGACTTTTCCAGTATTAGCAGTCTCCTCATAGCCCCTGTCCTATGGTTTAGGGCAGTCAATCCATAGGTTCCAGCACTGCTCTGGACTACCTTAGTACAGTATGTTTGCTCCCTCACCCTCCTCTGGCCAGTTCTGGGAGCATTGGTCCCAAAGACAGCCAGGTGTGATGTTCTGAGATCACCTGGTGATCCAGAGGAGTACAGCAGCCTTTCTTGATTGTTCTTTTGTCTTTTTAATGCCTTCAGAGTGCTCTGCAGGAGGCATGTGGGATCAGTGATCTCTATACCAAGGCTGTTCAGAGGGCTGTCACCTTCCTCGAGGACTATGAAGCTCAAGCCCAGGCTGCTGCAGCAGAGCTCTGCAGCTCAGGGGAGATCTGTCACACCCCAGAGTGGAAACAGGAAGAGTTCAATTCTGCAAAGGCTGATGTAGAAGACCTGCACTCCAAGCTGAAAAGCCTGGTGAAACCAGAAGACAGAGTATGTCTGGAAAATGCTCTAACAGAACTGATCAATACGGGTTTGGCGTTAAGGAAGAAGGCTCAGAGGAAGGAAGCTGATGAACATAGGTAAGTTTAAGAGATCTACTTAGATTAAGTACTTTATCCTGAGAAACATGGCTGAAAATAAATGTGGTGTTTCTGTTCTGGTAGAACCAGGTAATTGAGCAGAAAGAACTGTAAGCATTCCTGCTGTTCCCAGGTGTGATTGTAATGGAAGGAAAATTACTACACAATGGGCTTATTGCTACAAATTTACAATGCAGGCATTGTTGTAGTTCAAAAAGTATATTTAGCTCCTTCACTGAGAGCCATGGGGTGCCAGAATCAGAAGAAAGCACGTTTCCCCAGTCTCTAGTTCAGTGCTGGTGGAGGTTAGAATAGTTTTCTGTGGGGCCCTAATTCCTGTCTTCCATAGGCTGTTCTGGTGGCTTGAGAAAGTAAGGATCAACCAAGACACAGGCTTTATTTTCATTCCTTCAGGTACAAAAGAATTCTGAAGGGTCTTCAGATACATGTACAGAAAAAGTTTGGGAGATAAGGGAATTTTAAACTGCTTGCTTGTGATCCAGTGCCTCTGGTCCTATTGACCATAACCTTAAAATGTGCTCTTGTAATCAAAGAATGGAATGACTAAATGCTTTGGTAATAGAAAAGAGATTATAAAATATGGAAAAAAGTTATAATTGTACAGTCCACACATCATAGAAACAATAAAATGTGTGTTACAAACTGGGAACTAATTTTTGGATGTGTCTGAGGAGGATGGAAACTTAGACCAAGACATACAGTTCTTTCAAGCAGCTCCACAGCTGATAAAAGGATACACATACCTATGTTTGCCTCTGGGACATTTATACCTTCACCTCTAAAATATCTTGGGTATTGGACCTGAAGTGTATAACAAATGCTAATTGATAGTAACTTGCAAAATATGAAGGACTACTAGTTCTGAAGACTTTTTAATTTAAATTTCTATTCTTGTGGGCATTACAGTTGGAGAGAGGAACAACTACTACAAATTTTAATTGATCAATTAATTGTATCTTACAGGTATTCTGAAAAATACAAAAGCTACACAAAAACCAAAGATAAAGTGTGTGATAATCTTCAGAAACTGGAAAAGATGCTTAGACAGTCTTTGTCTAAAATTCCAATGTCTTATAAAGAAGCTTTGGAGCACTTAGAAGAAAGCAAGGTAAGAGAGGCTTTGAAGAACTTGAAAAGCTCATGCAAAACTAATGCAGCTGTGCACACCATGTCATACCATAGCAGAAAAGAGTGAAATTCTTTATCCTGTATTTATATCTTAAAAAATGCAGAATATTTTATGTACCTATAAAAAAACTGGATTACAATAGACCATGTGAAATGAGTGTATCTTACTGCTGTAGCAATCAAACATTATGTGTGCTTAGGCTGGTGTTTCATTTCTGTTCAGATCCCTTATTTCTCCTTTGCAGGACCAGGACTGATCAGATTTCTAACATTGCTGTTGTTTTCCCTCAGAAGTGAAAACCAGAGAATTTCCAGTTTCCCCACTCAGGACTGTCTTGCTGCCTCCCCACCAGACCTGTGCTATAACCAACTTCTTTGCTGTCTTCTCCTTTAGTACTTATATTACAGGCTTGTTATTTTATGTATCTCGAAATCCTGCACATTTCTCTTCCCTTCCAGATAACCAGAAAGAAGAACCTACTTGCCTGGGCACAGTGTTCTTCTGTTTTATTTACCTCATCTTTCTTAGCCAACAGAATTGTCTCCTCACAACTGCGTTTAACCAGCTTAGTGGAGTGATTGCCATTGTATTAGAGGATCCTAATTGTGTTACTGAATACTTCATTAATGCTTCTGACTGTAGCACTTGATTTATTTGTGTATTTGTTTTTCCTGTAAGGTTTTAGTCTCCAGCATTGACTCGGCTGAAGAGGATCTTGTGAAGCTGAGGCAAATCTCTGGAGAGCTGATGAGGTTACACAGAGGAAGGGACAGGGCCCTGGGCAGGATTGTAACAGTGCTATGGGAAAACTGGCTGGGTTTGCTTGAGGCAGCAAAAGGTCTGGAAATCAACTGTGAAGAGCTAAAGCAGGAATGGAAATTCATCAATGAAGAGGTGAGTTACTCAATGTCTGCTAGCTTGGGATAATGTGGTAGGCATGGGGCTGTCAGTAAAATGGCCTGAAAAGGGCTGAGATCAGTGCAGAACATAATTTCCTACCCACTGATCTGTTATTTAACCCCACCCTTTCTTGAACCCAGAGTCAAAAATGGTGGGGATATTTACAGTACATATTCTCTGAACCCAGAACAACTCTGCATGGGGTTACGTGCCTTGTTGAAGCAAACCCAAGTGTTCTGGCACTCTCCAGAGGTTCAAGCTCTGGCTGTGTAATTCCCAGTGCTTAGTCACCCGTGTGAGTAAATGAACAGTGTAACTTAAGGTGATCGTGGAAAAACACACTTTATCTAATGCTTTGTCGTGGTGTTTACTTAGCTGGAACGAGAAACAATCATTCTTGATAAGCTCCAGGAAGAACAGCCAGAAAGCCTTAAAGAGAAAGAAAAGGCCACCAGAGAGGAACTGGTAGAATTACTAGATTTTGTCAACTCCTTTGAAGAAAACATCAACCAGCAACAGCTCCTCTTACTCTTGCTTCTTCACCGCATAAGAAACATCCTGAATACATCTGCAAACAGTGAGGCAGACGCTGCCCTTCCTGCCCTGTGTGAGATAAAGGCAATGCAGGATCGCTGTACAAAGTAAGTGGTGTGAGATCTCTGTTGAAGGTACAACACAGGACCATCTATAAGCACAGTATTTTATTGGATATTAAAGGATATGGAAAAGCTGTAGTGCAGTTAAAAGGACAGTGAATGCTTTACTGGGTCAGAGCAGTGCTCCATCTGACCCATCTGCTGTCTGCAGCATGGGCATGGGGGGTATTATTTAGGGAGAAGGCACGACCCTGGGCACATCACTTGTGAGCTGCAATTGATGTTCAAGTGCAGTAGGAATGACAGTCAGTTTTGGAGGTTCCAAGTCCTTGTAAGCTTGAGTGAGATGTGTGGTTCTTCCACTCCTTGAAAAACCAGACCCTGTGCTTTTTGCAACAATGCAACTTTTGTCTTACTTAGTGAGTGCCAATGTCTAAAAGTCACTCCAAATATTTTTTGCAAATTTGTGATTGTACTTGCCCTTCTCTGTGCCTGCCTTTGGACACAGGTATCTTTGTGAACAGCTTCTGCTCTGCCAGCATCTTCAGACTCTGAGAACTTGACCTCTGTTTGCTGTTTAAATTTGCCTGCTATCTGATTTAGTCTACCAAATGTACTTTGTTTAGCAATATCTGAAGACTCAGTTTGAAGTAACTGAGACAATAAATGACATAAACTCAGGGATTTTGCATAATATATTCCTAAAGTATAGACAAATGTGATTCTGGATACATATCTCTAAAGTATCTGTATTAAGCATGCTCTTTGCTCCTACTCAGTGTAGAGTTTAAAACTTACTGTGTCCTTTCTGGCAATCTTTCATAGGTTGTATGAAAAGGCTCAAGACCATAAGGATTCTGTGAAAGCTGAGATTCAGGAGAGGAACAAGGTCACTGAAGAAATAAGTGCTGTGACAAATGCATTACAGAATGCTGCATCTGTGTTATTGCAAGATGCTGATGGAAAGGCAGAACAGCTGGAGGTTGGTAACGGCTCTGTTGTTGTGGGGGGATGTTTCCAATATCTTCTGGTTTATGCTGGAGCTTGAACTTGCACCAAATAAAATTAGTGGCAAGGTATATGCACATTGACTTTAAGAGAATGAACCTGGCCCAGCAGAACATGACTGGCCCTGCCATATCCCTGGTTTGTGTTCCTTTCCCTCTGTGTGGATCAGTAAGCAGGCACAGAAGTATTTCCAAATTGTACAGAATTCAAACCAGTTGCAAACCTTTTAGGAAGGACTGCTTATTGTACATCCTGCACCCTTTCCAAGTGCTCTGCATTTGATGTCCCATATTGGGGGTTAACCTGGTAAATGATTTTTAGAAATCAATATGTGATCAAGACCAGTGTCTTTCAGCAGCCACCAGCACTTGGTGGCAGACCATGCATTTCTGTTATTTCTTGACTTCATGAAATGCTGTTATTCCTAACAGCCCCCAAATGTGTGTTTATCTGTTTATTATGTTAATTATATTTCTTTTATGTGGTCTTACTGTGTTAATCATGATAGCAATATATTTTCATCTTAATCAAAAAACCTCCTGTAAATGTTGGCACAGTCTTACTTGGGCTATTTGACAACAGCAGCCTTCTCCATGAGAGAATGAGGCACACAGCTGTTTTGTGGTTTTGAGGGTGTTTTTTAATACCAGACCCAGTTGTTGTGGGATGACAGGAAATAAATCGGTCTCAGTCTGTTACATCTTTCTTCTGTACGTTTTACTTGTGTAAGGGAAAAGATTCCCAAGGGGTGATGGGGAGTGAATGGATTACCATTCCTCCTTATTGAAAAAGAAAGTGCAGTTAATTTTAATGTCTTTCATTGCCTGGTAGAAGCTTTACATCATTTTCCCCCCAAATCTTGAGTTAACATTTGAGTTTCTCAAACAGCTGAGCATTGGGGAAAGGAACCATAAAGCAAGCAAACAGAACTTTCCAACTTGAAATTCTAGAAAACCTCCAAAACAAATGAGTTTCTTCATTCTTTCTGCAAGAGGACTTAGATCGGATTTTCTTTCTAGGCCACAGGCTGTAGACAGTTGTTCAAGTTTCTTTTATCTCATAAAACCTACATTCTTCATGCAGAACTGGAAACTACTGTTGTGAAAGGAGCCTGCTGTGCTGCTCTGCGTAATTGCCTGAAAGCAGACACTTCAGCCTGAAACCTGTTGCTTTTTGTGGCCTTTGTGTTGTTTATAATAATGAAGGAGTGCACGTTGGCTATTAAACGTCTTTCAAAGGGAAAATGCACTTTTGGCAAAAGGGAGGAGCACAAAGGTTAACATTTAGTCATAGGAGCACTTCAAATGGTTCCTTTGCTGAGGCTGTCAATGAACATCAGTGCGTCAGTTGCCCGATGTGGAGTAGTATCGAGTTTAATTAATTCTTACAGATTGAAAAGCATCATTTGATGAAATGAGTGCGTATTTCTTAAAGTTTATGTGCTTGCAGAGGTAGTCAAATTAGGTTTCATATCCCCAAATCAACTTCTCCAAACAAGAATCATTGTAGGAAATATAAAACATGCTATGTGTGTGTGTATATATATACTTATATATGCATATGTACATATACACACATGCACTCAGTAAAAACTGGATGAAACTGCTGAAGTTATTCTTCATTTTGTAGGAGCTTCAGAATGTGATTGGTAGAGAAAGTCAAGCTCTAAAGGATATCATGGAGAAACTCCGGATCAAGTATTCAGAAATGTACACAATAGTTCCTGCAGAGATCGAAACACAGCTGGAGGACTGCAAGAAAGTATTGCAAGACCTGGAAGAGAAGGTAACTGTTGATGTCATTTTCATACTTCTCTTTTAGCAATGTGTAAAAGTACAGCAGTATTTGATGAATGTAACTATAAATTGTAACTATAAATTTCGACTTGAAACGTTTGATTATTTTTGCTTGCATTTTCTTCTCAGTGGAAGTTTAGGAATGAGGAAAGATTCCTTGTCTTAACTGTCTCCTTTTAAAATATCCTTACAGTCAGCTGTGTGAATATAATATTTTTCTTTTCCATTAAAATAGGACATGGCAGAAAGTTTAGCAATAAAGTTTTAATACCATGTGGGTGCTGTTTTCTATCCGTTCTCATTCTTAAACTGTGAACTTGTAGTCAAAGTTGACTGGGAAGTTTGCACAGCTTAACTGAGAATATATTTTCAAAACTGGGTTAAAAAAGGACTTTGAAACAGGATTTTTTCCATGTGAATTGCACACACAGTAGGGTATAATGACACAGTTCATTTGACTACCCCTTGGGAGATGGATGCCTACCTTCAAAAGCAGGCAGGGAATTTAAATAACTAAATAACATTGCATTAGGGTGGGTTTTTCTGCAATTTTTTCTATCTTCAGGGGGTATAAACAGTTAAATGTAAGCAACATTAAGGACAAACGGAGTAATACTGTAAGTTTGGGGTCAAATTTTGGACTGGTATTATTACCATTTTTTAAAATTCTTTTGTATTACTTTTAAAAAGAAAACAAAAGCTTTCACTTCTTTTATTTCAGAAATATTTATGTTTAATGCTAATTTTAAAGGCTAAATCTCAGTTAATTTGATAAAATTTGAANTTTTATGTGGCATTAAATCAGCAGCATATTAACTACAGCTTATTATTTTGGTTAACTTTATAGTTTCTATTTCAAAATTAAACCATCTTTTCAGAACCAACAACTGGGTAGGAGAGAAAAGGGAAGTAAACCAGTATTTGTGCTTGGGGTTTTTTTTAATTGATTACTGTTTCATTTACTGAGATAAAAGATAACCCCAATGTACACATCACATGCTGGTGAAAAAACTGGACTTTTCACGTTTGCTTTTCACATTTAGGTATTTGAAAACAATATAAACAATCTTGAAATTTTTCCAAATGCATTTAGGAGATAAAAGAAATCATTGTGGAACTGGAAGTCAGTTGAGTTACATACTGGGAGATACCAGCATATGTTAAATTGAGTTAACTTCTTGTATTTTAATGACATTCTTCTTTCTTCTAACTCTGCTATCCAAACAATGTAAATAAATTGCCATAAATACTAAATTTATCCCAGTAAGAATTTTTGAAACTAAAATCCTGCCCTTCTGATTACCAGAGCACTGACAGATGCAGCATTTTTTTTCTGAGGAAATATATGAAGTCAATGCTTGATCTGCTTTCTTATTTCCTGCTGTGTCACATCACTCATACACAATTCTCTTCTGTTTTGGAAAGTGGCGCTGCAACCATCTAGAATTTTTCTTGTTTTGTAAACTACAGGGTAATGGTGAAGTGTTTAGTGATTACAGCCTGAATTCCTTTTTCCCAGGAGTCTTAGGTACCAAGCACAGACTGGACTTCATAGCTTCTTTTGTATAAGCATGAGTATTTGAGAGGAGCACTTTTGTTACATGAGTATTTGAGAGGGTGTAGTTCTTTTTGCTGTGTGTTTATTTTGATTAATACAATTTTATCAATACTACATCTTACCATGGCTACTTTTACAGTGGTCTTATGTTGGCATCTATAAATAATGTTAATAAAATTAAGAAATTTAAATGGATAATTTATTAACTAAAAATTATTTTAATTCCTCTTTCCATAACAAGGATAAAGTGTTTCAGTATTGGGAGCTTTGAACTAGAATAACTACTAAATTAGACATATTTTGCATCAAGGCAGCATAAAACTGTTCATATGCCCCCTAAACCCAAAGGCTGCAGCACACAAAGGATTTACCCCAATTTAACAATTCCCTGGTGCTTGGCTGACCCCAACAGCTAGCAAGGTTTAGTAAGGAAAGATGTCACTGTGGGCTAAAAGCAAGGACTGTGCCACTCCCTGCACTTCATGTAGTCCTTAGTAACCTGCTGTCACATTGTGTTGCTCAGTCCTGTGCTCAGGCAATTACTCACCTTCAGCTTACTGAAGAGAATTTTCTTTTTACATGGAAAATCAGGCCCTTCAGTATACCATTTTTTCATGCCTGGGGAGTTCTGCAGAGTGAAATTCAGGTCTGTATATTTGATGAGCCTCAGAGCTTTTTATTTTAGTGATAAATCTCTTAAGTTTATATTTAGAAATTCACTGTACATTGATGCACTTTTCACTAATTTGCTACATGGGAGTCATAGCAGTCAGCTGAGACATAAAGGTGTCACTCTGGGTTTCTTACAGCATAATTCTAAATGTGACCCTTTCCACAGTGCAGCAGCATCAGCCTCTGTTGGGGAAGAGAACAGGGGCAGCAGTTCCCTGGCACCCAGGTTGCTGCAGCTTTTCATTGCTGGTTTCCTCAGGGATTGTTTTTCTGAGCCAGTCATTTTTTTAATGAGAGGAAATTATTGAACGCCTTCTAGACATTGAATCTGCTCATGCTGATGCTTCTGCCTGCAAATATAATTCCATTCCTGTGTTTTAAGTGACTTATCAAGAGAAACATAAAAATCATTTGAATTTTTGTGGTGAGGTGGTACATAGGAACAAGCAGATCTTTGTAGTCTCCCTGATTATTTTCCCTTTACTCTGACAGGTTACCTCTGAAATCTTGCAGAGCTCTCCTCAGTATGTGCTGAAAAGCAAAGCAGAAACTATTAACAATGGCCTGCAAGCTATTGAAAAGATGTTGCAACAGAAGAGTGAAAACATTGCAAAAGCCAAAGAAGTTCAGAAGGTAATCTTGCCCAAAAAACCCCTGTGGGTGTTAAAAGATTTTTGGTTGGTTCTACAGAGCCTAGTTTAGCAAAAAGTGATCTTCCATTCATTTTGTGTCTGTGAAAGGAGAAGTACAAGCAAGTGTTTAGCTGGTGAATATTTAACAATTCTTTCTCACAGGAAAATACATCATTTTTTCAACTGTGAATTGCTCCAGTAGATGCAGAGTGTTCTGTTCTCATCATTATCAGTTCTGAAATCTTTGCAATTCCACATGCCCCACATGGAGAACAAATAGTGCTGCTGTTCTCTTGGAGTCTGACCTGCTATTACACTTCCTTTTTCTCCTCATGCAGCAAATCTGGGATATGCTGGATCTTTGGCATTACAAACTCAATGAGCTGGATGCAGAAGTGCAGGATATTGTGGAGCAGAATTCCTGCCATGCCCAGGAGTTGATGGATATCTTGGTGACCCCCCTGCAGCAGTACCAGCAGGTCTCACAGCTGGCAGAGCGCAGGACTGCCATCTTAAACAAGGTAGATGCAAGTCTGGAAGTTCTTTAAAAAGCAAATCTTAAAAAAAACAGATGGAAGGCTTTACATAAAGCATCATCAGTGGCTGTTAAATGAGTAGAGTGTCACAATCCTGCTGTAAGTGCATTGACATAGCATAGCCAGAGTTTCTGGAGGGCTAACTTGCTTCCAGCTGCCACCTCAAAGGAGCAGCTCTGCACTGTAGCTGAGGGGGGTTAGTGTGGGCAATTCGTGCCCCTGGGTGAGTGCAAAGATGATTCTCTTACCCTGCTAATGGGCTGTTCATTAAAGCAACATTGCCATCCCAATTGCAACAATGCCCCCATGAAATGTAGCATGTAAGCACCAAAATTACATTGGTTAGAGGAGGTAGCCTGAAATCATGAAACTGTTACAGAAAAATAATGATTTTTATTTCACTGTACTAATTTAACTGGCCATGATGAAAACACATCCTGTTTTCTTCTAATCTTGTCCGTAGATGCATTTATCCTGTATAGTGACCAGCAGTTCATTTGTGCCTTTCTGTTAAATCCTGTCATTTCCTAGGCTGCCAACAAGATGGAAGAGTATGATGAACTCTTGAAGAATGTGAGAGAGTGGATAGAAAGCACCAACTGTTTGTTAAGAGCAGATGCTCAGCATGACTCTGCAAAAAGCTTACGCAAGCACAGTGATGACCTTCAGGTAAGTGCTGGTGCAGATCTGTGGTCCTGTCAGAACTGCTTGCTCTGGACAGATGCAATTTCCCATTCTTAAGTCTTCCTCACATAAATAATTTACCATTTTCAGTACAGCCTTTAAGTGAAAAATGGTTATACTTGGCACTCATGAAATAAGGATACTTTCAGATGTTGGACATATCTATTTTGTGAAAGTACTGAGGTGTTATACATCTATCTTCCAAAAATGGATGATTGTTCTCTGTAACCCCAGTGTGGCTATAATATATATTGCCTGCACACATACAGATCTGTCTGTATTGTGTGTATGTGATCCAAAAACATAAAATGGTATTTTCATGTCTGTGTGTTAGGTGGAAACTTTGAAGTGAGTTGTGGTTTGGATGGCTGTTCTCACTGTATCTTGAAGGTAACTGTGATTGGTAATTTCAGAAATCAGATCTCTGTAACATTACAGGGAATATGAGGGCCAGGCAAGAAGTGCCAAGAGAATTTCTGGCAGTTTTAGTTTTAAAATTCAGGTTTTTTATACAGCCCCTCCTTGGCTTAGGCCAAGAGAGAAAGCTGGTATTCTAAACATAGGTTTTTGTATTAAAACTAATAAGAATTCCATACAAGAAGCAGCAGGCCTTTCTGGACTGAGATGTTACAAAGCATGTAACCACAATGGGGAGACTGTGATTTCTGAAACCTGTGAACATTTTTTTTGTGACAAAAGCTTATTGTTTCCTAGTTTTGTGATTTGGAATGTTTTATGTGAAACTGCTGGGTTTGGAAACGCACCCAGGGCTTGTGTTAGAGTGGAGACATGCATTCAGTCCTTTCCTTCACATGCCACCCAGATAACTGGATCCACCTGCACTTCTTGCAACCCTCATTGTTCTTCATGAGGACGTTCACTTCAATTAGTCCAAAAGCTCAAACAGTTCGCTGCAGGAGATGGGAAGAAACTTCCCATCATGCATAACTGGCCTGATATTTTCTGGAGCACTTTGTTACATCTGCCCTCTGCAGGCTGCTGTGCAGGAAACCCTTTTTAGGTGTCCAGCTGACATGTCTGTCTCAGCTGCTTGAGGTCAGCCCTGGCACAGGGGCTGGACAGGAATCTTCTGCAGGATCTCATACTCCACTTGTGTGGGACTTCTCTCTGAGTTTGAAATGTTCTTCCTCATGCCTTTTGTCATGCTCTTATTTTATCTGTTTGCCTTAAAATCGTGCATCAGTCTCAGCTTTCTGCCTGCAGGATGCAATACTTCAGTTCCCATAGGAGTGAAGTGTTTCAGTCTGAGCTAAATTTTTGGGAATACATGCAACCTCTAATGACATAGAGGAAACTGGTTCCTTCTGGTCCTAAACTCTGAAACTTTAATGTTCACCACTGAGGGATCAAACTAAGCTCTTGTTTTGCCCCTAGATGGCTTTGGAAGATTCAGAGCAAAAGCAGAATGTTCTGCACGGTGTTTACGTGGAGCTGGAGGAGCTGACACCGGTCTTTGAAACAGGCAGTGTAATGCAACAGCTTCATGAAATTGATGACCAAGTGGCAGCTTTACAGCATGAGATAGCAGAGATTCTTCCCCAGATCCTGCACGTGGCTGATGTAAGTCTGGGTGACCCATGAGTGCTGTTTATCACAACTTCACATATGTTATGAAATGTGGATTATATTACCTGGACAGGGAAAAGGTGTGCTGGTTTTAGTACCTGTGCCAAGTGAGGAAATGAATTGTGGATATTACTGGTGTCTGCTGCTGTGTAATGGGAAACTGTAGACAGGACAGGGCCAGACTCTTCTTGGGGTGTGCAGAGAAAAGATGGACAGTACCAGACCTAAAGAATAACAAAGGAAATTACATCTACTTATTAGGAAGGATTTTTTTCTGCAATGAGATCAGTCAAACACTAGATCAGGGGCCCAGACATGGGGTAACGTCTCTATCACAAGAGATACTCAAATCTCAACAGGATCAGGCTTCAAGTGACCTGCTGTGATGGTCATCAGAGGCCTCTTGATCGATTCTGTGACACTCTCTGAGATCCATAATCAGCTGTACTGTATGTGATTCATTTTCCATAAGACTCTGCATGGGAAACAGCAACAGTGCAATTAGTTTTATTTCCTATGCTGTTATCTGTCACCACTGGGAAACTGTTTTCTCACTACTGATAATTTAAAATATGAGTTTTCAAAGATCTTTAAGTTCTGTATTCAGAGTTTAAAACAGACCAGGTGATCTCGAATACTTAACTACTTCAAAAGTTATGATGATAAGTAATATATAATAACAAGCCTTTTGATTGATTGTATCCATTAATGTGCTGCATTTGTTTTTCAGTATTTAAATTTATGTGAGAGGCAGAAGTGCAAGCTGGCTTTGGCATTTGTGCTATCTACAAATACTCTTTGTTTCCCAAATCCAGGAATTGGATGCCATTGAATCTCATGTTAAAGTGTTTGAAAAGGATGTTGCAGAAATGAAGACAATCCTGTCATCAGAAGATCTGTTAGAATTTTCTCCTAAGGACCAACTTAAACATGGACAGGTGTGTGGAAACTCCTATATAGGTTTTTTCCCTATATATATGTGCAGAAGTTAGCATAAGTATGCTTTCATACAAGGGTGCTTAGTGACTGCCAACCACCATGAACAAGTTGGTAGTATGTAATCTTGAAATGTTAGTATGACACAAATTCTAACTCTGGGGTCAAAGATTGGAAGTGTTATTTCAGTCATGGATTCTGCTCTGTGTTTCTACAGTAGCAAGTAGTCCAAAGTCCAAAAGGAGCACATTGGGAGGGCAAAACAGTTGGTGTAGAGGACTTGACATCTGTGTTGTATGTGTCTTGGGGGCTTACTTTGGACTGATCCTGTAGAATGGACATCCATTAGTAGCTGAGTGTCTTCAGAAGCTCTCCTGGAGAGCATCTTCTGCTGTAGTGTCATTTGAAAGGAATCCAGTTTGCTTCCAAGACATCTGATCAATGTAACCCTCAGGTGAGACTGCTGAGAGACCTTTTCAAGGAGCACAGCCATGATTTGAACAAAGCCATTTACAATTAAAGCACCTGTGAGAACATGCCCATGGAGTACTCGAGTGTGTAACTTCAGCACATGTTGTCAGAGCTGGCATATTTGAGGATCTCCATTTTTAGGGCAGTTTATGGCCTGATTTTCAGCGACCCTTGCTGCACACCATTCTACTTGGCACCAAGTATAATCTGAAAGTTGGAAATTTAGGCCTTATTTTTCAAAAAATGGAGACAAAATTTAGCAGATATTTCTGGAAATGTAGGCTGAAGTGACATACCATAAAATCATTTCATCATGAAGGGACTTCACTGCAAAGATGCATTGACCAGATGTTTTTTTTTCTGTCTGCATAAGACGAAGCATTGTGGTATCTTTTATTTCATATCACATGCAGTCCACAGTGTTACCTGACTGAAATGCAGAAAGTTCAGTTTCAAATGAGGAATAAAAATGTCATCGTACTTCTTACGCCTTTGTTACTCAGAGAACAGCTTTGTAATGACTACATTGTATGGAAAAACTAAAGTAATATTTCTGGAAAATAATGTTTGTCCTCTTCCTTACTTTAAATCAAAGCCAGGATAGGATGCCAGTAACAAAAAATTCCTAATGCTTATGAAAGAGAGAATAAGTATCTCTATTCCAAATGGGCCATTTTAAAATGAAATCTTCTTGAGGGGAATTTTAAGAAAAATGTTAGAATTAAAAAGCCTGTACATGGTTTTTTGTTGGTTTTTTTTTCTTCTGAAGTTCCCAGCTGAATCAAGTCTCAGTAGGATTTCATACTTTTTAGGACAACCAAGGAGTTATGTGTTGGTATTACCATTTTGTCTTTCTGAAGTTGATCACTGAGTCTTCCATAAAACATGTATTGTGGTATGAAACTGCATATTTCTGTTCATCCAAAACTGATAAGGGTGGTTGTAAACTGTGCATTCATACAAGGTATTGTGGTATGAAATGCTGTCTTTGACAGGAGAGCCTTCTTCAGATGTTTTCCTCCATTTCCATCCCCATCCATCATCTCAGCTGTGTTCATAAGACTATTTATAGGACCATCATAAAATCACTGCTTTGCAAGACAAACAACACAAAACAGAATTTACTAGAGTGACATCAGTGGGTGTGCACCAGTTTTTTAACTATCTTCACTGCTCTAATTTGAAATGACCCACTTAGTAAATAGCACCTAATCTGAATGTGATCCTGTGCAAACTTTATGCCTATATATGCAGAAAACCCAGAACTGTAAATGTGAAAAGTAATTTTGTCTTGCTTTGGACAACCTCACCGTGGATTTCCACTTATTTGTTCCAAGATTCATGGAATAACAGAATATTGTGAATTGGAAGGGACCCACAATGATCATTGAGTCCAACTCTTAAGTGAATGGCCCCTATGGGGATTAATTATTTTTCTTAAATGAGAAACTGACTGAAGAGAACTTTGGCACATCATGAGTAGTATAAATTTTCAATGTTGACTTTTCTCAGTATCACATCCACTATCTGTCTTTTATCCTAATAGGTTATACTTGAGCATGTCGGTCCCATGCAGAACACTATTGTTCATATACAGTCCTACGAACAAGCACTTCAGCTACCAGGGGTGAAAATGCAACCTTTCTCAGTCTTCCAAAGAGCAAGAAAACTCCTGAGAGAATTGAAGAAATTAGAAAAAATTACTAAAGAACAAAATGACCTACTGGAGGTAATTTACTTTTTTTTTAAATGTTTCCTAAACCACCTTTATTTTATAGTGATTTTGATCTTTAAGCAATACTGCTTTTACAAGCATATAGTTACTCCTACTATGTCTTCTATGTAATGGTTTGGGGATTTTTTTTGTTCTTTTTTTTCCTATTTAATTTGACACTGCAGTAAAGCACACAGAATAGTTTGAAATACATTTCAGTTTTCCAACTCAGCTGACACCATGTGGATTTAACATATTGTAGAAGAAATGAAGGCTTGGGTGACTTATGACCCAGTTTTGCACTGATGAAGTCCAGTGTTATATTCAAGTGTCCACATCTGCAATGTTCAAGTCTTTAAACTCATCTTGACCATGGAAGTTCTTGTTGACAGAAATTGCTGACAGCAGAAGGTCTTTTATTAATCAAATCAGTGAGTCAGGGAAGGCACCATTTCCTACATCTGTGTCTTGGCTAATTCACTGTTTTGAGGGAGGCCAACATATGACAGGGAGTTTGGAGATGCTGTTGGCCAGACCAGGTTTGGAAACAGAAGTGATAAAACAGCATTGGTGTGACACACAGCCCTAGAAGAGGGCAGTGCTGGCAGGTCAGTGAGTGTTAACTTGGGAGCAGTGAAGATTATGGAACAGCTCCAAACATGAAGGAATCTCCCTGCAGCATTTCAGAGAGATGTGGTTGTACCAGCTCGGGGGGCGTTTAATTCAGAGCCTGCTATGCCCCATTGCCCAGGTTGGAGGCAATCTGGAGTTGGGTTATGCAGGTTCCCACATCAGCAGAGGTGTGAAAATTCTCATGTGGTCCACCCATTTCTTGGCAGGATGATGACAACACCTAGAAAAATGTTACATTATGTTTGCTGATGTGGTTTTCCTAACCTATTACAGTAAAGCAGAATGCTCTAGAACATCTAACTGGGCACTTCAAAGGCCAGGCAGACACAAGTGACAACTAAATGTGAATGTCCATCTTTGATTTTTCAGTTTGTGAAATCAAGAGCACCACACTAAGAAAAAAACTTCAAACATGCCATATGACTAATACATGCTTGGAGTTCAGGAAAAAAAAGCAATGACTGTATGAAATCTATATTATCTCTATGACTCCTTCCTCCTCCTCCCAGTTTGGTTTTTTTTTAAATCCATACAGCTTCTTAGGTCTGTATGTGGTAAAATGTACCTTTGTCAGAGATCAAATGCTTGAGGATTTTCAAAACACTTAAAAACCATCAGAAACAGGGTGTTCTGCAATTGAATTGTTACCATGATGCTTCTGACTGGTTTGTGTGGAGCATTAGGTCAAGCTTTTTCCCCTTTTTGTAAAGGTGTAACCTTTTTTGCTCAGCATTTGCCTTTACATTGTAAACATCCATCAATCTGTAGCTGAGTGAAATTTCTTTGTGAGAAAACAGATTGGAAAAATTGCAGTTCTTGCCAGCTAGCATATCAAACTGTGCAAAAGAGATTTTTCCAGTGCACTCAAATGGGTTGAAAGCAGCAGTACTACAATACAAGTCTAGCACCAGCTAGGATGTAACAAAGGATAAAGCTATTTAAATACAGCATTGTAAGTGCTGCATCAAAAAGGTAATAAGCTTCCTGTAGAAATACATGCATAGGGTTTCTTTCCTTGGGGCTTAGTGTTCGGATGAGTTTGCCCGTATTTTGCTGTGGGTGATGCAATGGGACATTGCAGCAGTAACTTTCGTGTAATTAAGTTGCATCGTTACACCTGACAAACTATAGCAGAGACAAACCCTGTAACAGGTATTGTAAATGCCTTGGGGCAGGATTTTCGGTGGCTTAGATCAGTGGTGAACGTGTCCTTCTGCTTTTTATTATGGCCTCTTAAACACCACACCTAAATAATGTCATCAGGAAGAGGAGTTGGAAGCCACATCTGCTTCTGCTGGTTTTTCATGCAAGAGAATGGCAGTATTTGCGTATCTGATGATTTACTGAGCTCATTTTCACTAAGCTGTTCCAAAACAAATACACTATGGACAGGTGGGCCTTTTTCATGGGTAGGTCTTCTAGTGTTACCACAATATGAAAAGTCAAGAGCAAATGTTAAGCAGGAAATAACTCAACAGAGAGGCAACCCTTGTAAGAGGAGATTCAGTCACACATACATGGCACAATTTGATGCATTTGATAAAGGATAAAATCAGATTTTCTTGTCCCTGAGTGGAAGGCAGGGAACAGATGAGTTATCTTCACACGAGTGACTTTATTACACATTGGCCATGACAGAAGACATTGGAGTCTATATACAAAATATTCATATTCTTTAGTTGAGGAAATTTGAGGTGGTACTCATTTAACCTGTTCCCAAACACTCCTATTCATATGGAAGTGAAGGTGTGGGTAAGAGTAGGAGGAATCTCCCTTTTAGAAGGTCTTTTTCATTAAAACTGAGCAAGAGAAAGCATTCTTTTTTTTTTCTTCTCTGATTCTTCAGCTATGGCACTAAGACTGTAGACCACAATTAACTATCTTACTCTTCACTTTGGCTTTCTTTTAATAATTAAGGAAAAGAGTTTTTTCTTACTTTTAAAACCTGTCAGTAAAATAACGATTGTTTAAAATACTATTAGTCTGCATTTTCTTGAGAGGGAGGGTTTCTCTGAAGAAGTGACTGAAGAAATGGCACTGTTATGTTCTTAGCAGGAGAGACTTTGCTCTGAAAGGCAGAGTCTGTGCAGACTTTGCAGTCAGATTTGTGACCAGTCAGGTCGTTGAGGTGCTGCCATCAGCAGAGTAAGTTCAAACCTGTTGCCTTAATTGTTTCTTCATTATCTTTTGCAAACACCTGAGAAACAGTCCTTAGGTAGTCTTTGGTTCTCAGCCTGGGGGTCAGAAAACAGAGGCACCAAGTGCTGTGCATATTCAGTGTTTTCATCAAGTATTCTGACTTGTAGATACAACAATTTCCTAATTTCCTAAGACATCATGACAGGCTGTGACTGACAAATATGAGTGTGTGGAGAGATTGGCCATATCTGCATGGACAGTCAAGCCTGGGGGTTGATGAGATTTTGCTGTTACTGTCAGATGAGTAAAAGTGAATTTGGCTGTTTATAACATATGATATGTTTGCCTACAAGCCATGTAAGAAGAGGAAGTTCACATGGTGGGAATATTTACCATTGTTATGGGGAGTATTCAAATTGTCAGGTACTGCAGTTGGCTTGTCCTCTGGGCTGCAGTGTCTGCCTGGTGTACAGCACAGTTCATTTTTGGCCAGTGCAGAACTAGCTGACAGTAAAGACTTAAGCAGCAGTAAAAAGCAGGTAGGATTTCTCCCTTGGTATGAAACACTGTAATTTCTCTTTTTTTCCCCAACCCTTTTTAAATTGTAACAAATGTGATGAAATGTGCCCCGTTTCCATTTTATAACCAAATTTATAGTTCTACTCTGGAGTAAGCAAAGATGTACTCCTAGGCAGAATACTCCACCAGACTTCAACTAGTGGGTAGAACAGTTTGTTTGTCTTTATCAAGTGAATAATAAACTCAGTGAGGATGAATGAGGTTGTGCAAAGTTAGCAGAAAAACACAGTTTCTGTTACAGGTAACTGCAGATAAAAAGGAAGCTTCACTACAGTTCAACTTCGTTGCAATACTGACTAGTTTGTTTCTGTGCTCCTTAATTCAAAATTATTTATGAAGATTACTATTCCACAGGAAACTGTAAAGAAAACAGAAGAATGTGAGCAAGAAATTGAAAAGTTGAAACAACTCTTAAAGAACAACTTGGTTGAAATATCACATGAAGATCAACCTCAGGCTCAGAAGACTCATTGTCCAGAGGTGGGTTTGGTTGTTTTCTCTCTCGTATGTGTTACTTGTCCTGACTAACAATACATGATGATGCAGAGCACTGAGAAGTAGCAAAGTGCTTACCTTCCCCACCAGAGTCAAGAAGGTAATTCAATGTCATAGTGTGACCATGCAATTAAGTGCAGTTAATATTAGTGTGCATGCTGGGTTTATCTTTCGTAATATACTCCTTATTGATTTTGATGTGTCATTTGCACCTATATGAATCTCTAAGAAACACTGAGTGCTGTTTTCATGACAGCTGGCAGCTGTTTTGGTGAAACAATATGCAGCTTTAATAACTGACCTGTGCTCAGCATCCTGCTGATGTTCCTGAGACAGCAACTGGGGATAGTGCATAAGGAGGCAATTGAGTCCATTGCTGACTGTGTAATTGTACTTTTGGGGATTCTGGTTAGGGTTAGATTCCTTAGACTCCTTTCCTCATCCTTACTGCCACACTGTGTTTTCATCAACTGATAAACATGTGTTGCTTTTCTCCCTGCAGCCAGCAGCTTTCTGTAATGGATGAATTAATTTGTTAATGCAAAAATAAGATGTGTTTTAAGGATAGCACTGCAGAAGTCAGGAAATTACTAATTAAATGTAATAACCATTTATAAATTGCCTCTGAAATGCTCAGCTTTTTCCAGTCAGTCACAATAAAGTTAATACACTTACATTGTACTTGCCTAATAACTATAATCACTCAGCAGGCTCCTAAGTACATGGCTGCTCTGCTGTCAGCTGGTTGGGTGCTGGAGGCTTGATGCAGTACTAAGCGTGACTCATTTCCTGATTCTTACTTGTTTTTGTCTTGGAGTGTAGGATTTTCTGTTTAATTAGCTCCAGTTTTAGCAGAAAGCCCCTTTCAGAACTGTGGTGCTGCATGTACAACAGTGGGCAATGGAATTGCCCATCTTATTGAGAGGTTTCAGATAAAGAAGTGATGTTAATAAAGATTTGGTTTCTGAGGAAGTTTTGGCTAGTTAATTAAATCAGTTTGCAAAACAGTAGTTGGTAAATGTATGCTGGAAAGTCTCTTGCTGCAATGAAAGAAACAGATACACTGTTCTTCGTGGATATTTATAAATGCCAAATGGTCATGGATGTCTGTTTCTTCATTCCAATGACATTGTCTTGCCTCTGCTTTTGCAAGATTTTGTCTTGCAGTTTTGAGTGTGAAAAACACATCCATGTCTGAGCAGAGGTTCCCATGTCCTTTAAAAATTTGCTGGAATTACTGCCTCCACCTTCCCTGTCATGTCACCACGCTGGAGCTGTTAACAGCGTAAGCTGTAGTCAAGACAGAACCAGCAGTCTTACTGCTTTCATCTGTCACACATTTTTACTTGCATAACATCATTAATGACAGGGCATGATGGAGAGTCATTGCTGTTCTCATTTCAGGCCCAGCATCAAAGCTTGCTCTGATCAACTTAGCGCAGTGTGTAATGGGATATTTAGGCAGGGTTTGGTTTTCCAAGCAAGCAGCAATGCTTCAAAGAGCTTTAGCACTTTCCTTAATGAAGAGAATAAGGCAATTTATTCCTTGCCCTGTCTTACTCTGTTATTTGCTCTGCTTTCTTTGCTCACCTGAAGGCTGGGTGTTAAGGAAAGCCCTAGCAGAAAATTCTAAGACCAGAATACTGGCTGGAGTACTTGTTGTGGCCAGGAAGGAGACAAAGACGGATTTCTTTCCCCCTTTGTTAGTGTAGAGTTACTTGGATTATTGTTTAGTCCCTGCAGAACATTAAATATTTTCCTTGCACTTTGTGGGGGACCCTCCCAGTATCACATTCAAAGACATGGGACCCTTTTGGCCCTAGACATGTCCCTAAAACCCACCAAATGATCTGTTTCCTTTCTTTAGCTCCAGCAAAGACTCAGCCCTGAGCTATCCCATACTGCTGACTTTGCCTTCATCAAGGTTGTCTTAAGTGTTTAGTGTCAGGTTTCCAGGGAAGGTAGTTGGAAGTTAACATCACCTGCTCTGACACACAGAGTAATGTAACCCATCTGCATTCCCTTTATCCTCAAGGAAACTCGTGTTCCCATGGGTATGCAGGAGCTACTTAGAATTAGTTCCAGCCTGCCACATTTCCTTCCAGACTACTGACTTCTGCATTACAAGTGGCAAGTGCTGTCCTGAGCTGAATCTGCTGCTGCTGTTTTCATGTATCTGGGCAACTCCTGCAGTGACAATGGGGAACTGTCCCAATGCCTTGAAAAAGGAAAAAGGGAAAATAGCCCCAGTCCCAGTAAGATGAACCACTGCTCTCACCTGTTACATTACTGCTTGGTTAAGTAAGAATAATGGATGCTTACAGATGTTGTTGCTCCCTAGGGAGAACTGGAAGCTGTAAAAGAAGAGATTGTAAAGCTGTGCCAAAGAAAGGAAGATATCCTCACCAGGATGAAGAATTCCATGTCTGAGCTTCACCAGCGCTTACAGCAAGAAGTGCCTGACTCAGCAGATGAACCTACAGCCTCTGTGTTAGCACAGAGTGACTTGATTGGGACTGATGTTTCTGGTCAGCAGGTAAGTGATCATTTACCTGAGAGCCAAAGAGGGAAGGTAAATAACCCTTTTTCCTCCCAGAGGAGTGGCATGTGAGAGAGGAGAACCCCTGCAGCTGTGAATCAATACTGTTTCTCCTCCCCTCCGTGCCTCTGAATGGCCCCAAATGAATTGAGTGTGATGCATTTCTAGGAGAAGGCAGGGGAGGTGTGGCTGGGGTTATTTTGTGTCATGAGCAGGTTCAACATGAAGTTTGTATCAACAATCAACAGCAAAATGTTCCATGTGTAGTTTTCTTGATAATCAGTTATTCTGAGATTTTGAAGAAAATATTTTCATGGAGGAAAATGCAATTTGTCCCTGTCATAGCTGGGATGGTGACACTAAATGGCATCAAGTCCCAGTTTTCAGAGATGCTGAATACCTGGAGCTTTCAATTGCTCTAATGTAAGGTGCCAGATGTTCAGTGCTTCTCCAAAAGTGAACCTCAGTTGATAACTTCCTTTTGGTTTACTGTTCTTGTCATGGTTAATTGGGTTGTCTCTTTGTGGGTATTTTTGTAGTTGAAAAAAAGAGGAGTGGTATCTCTTCTACCTTCCTTAGATGAAGAATCAGAAGACTATTCTTCCCATAGCAAGGTGAGTTCAGTATATATCTTACATATACAGTGTATGTAAGGTAGAAGATTTTGGTAGTGGACAGATTACAAAAAATGTGTAAATCTGAAATATTTCAGAATATATTCAAATATATTTTAGCACTTCAGGATACAAAGAAATTGCACTCAACCCAGTGCACTCATATTCCAATGCCAGTATTACACAGCACCTCATTCTGAGAGGTGTGATCCTACTTTTGGTGGCATTGCTTATTTATACAGTCATATGCCCTTTATGGAAGTGTTAGTGACAAAATAGGGGCCTAAATACCTTTGTTTATATGTGTAGTTGGGCTTCTGAGAAAGTTAGGCAGCCTCTAAAATGCTAAAATGTAAAAGAAACAACAAAAATTATTTGTAGGTTTGAGCTTAAGAAAAAAAGGCTGTGATCAGGTTATTGGGAATAAGCTTGAAAGAGAAGAGATTTCTGGGAGAGTGGAAGAAACTGGGAGAGACTGCCCGACACCTTGCTCTGAATCTGTGGAGTCTGAATTGAATGCCCAGGTGAACTGAAGCTGGGAATAAAGATTCATGATGAACTTAACTGCTTTTGGCGAAAAAACCCACCTCCCTGGCTAGACTGTGCAGAGAAGTCCAAACAGCTTGGGTAGAGGTGGTGCCTCACTACTCTGATCCAAGCACTTCAGTTTCAAGGTTTCTGATGCTGCACCTTTACTGGTGAAGCTTTTTTTATGTGCAGGACTTCCTAGGGGACAGGACAGAAAGATTATTTCTTTGTTGTTGTTTTTTTTTAATTTATTTTTGAAATAGTTGAAAAAATGAGAATATTCTGAGGTTCCTAGAGAAAACTGTGAGTGTCATCTAGCTGCCATTCATCTTGCAGCAGAACTACAGAGCAAGGGGAGAAGAGGGCTCTGGGAAATAAAATAAAGATAGATAAATAAGGCAGAAATGGGGCACAGTGTTACTGGAAGTTTGCAGTACTTTACACTGCCTGAAGGAATATGTGACCTTCCTGTTCACAAGCTAAAGCTGAGCTGTTACTGCTTTCAAAGGGAAGTACAACCACAGAGAGAGATGGAAGCTTTTGGCCTTCAGAAAGAGATCATGAGAGGCACAAGGAAGACAGTGCAACCTCTTGGTCTTCTGGTACCTTGTCAGATGGCATTGTTCAGGTAATGCACTCAGGTTTATCTCCATCGGGATGGGAACTCTTCTTTGTGGAAAAGATCTGTCCTAGGTATTGCTGAAGTTTGCAAAGCAAGAGAATTGTAGAAATACAGGACAAAATTGCCTTATTCATATCCTCCATATCACACTAAATCTTGCCATTTAAAGTATCTTTTTCTGTTGCACATATTGGTTGGACCAGTGACCTAAAGGGTCTTTTCTAGTCTAAATGATTCTATTATTCTAATTCCTTTTAGCTGTACAAAAACCCCAAAGATAGAAATGCATATTTAGCAGCAGCAATTTGTTTCACTGATTCCTGGAAAGTCTCTAAAATATGGGGAGTGATTTGTCGAAGAGCTTCTCTTGGTACATGATAAAATCAGCATCTAAGACATCCCATCAGCTACAATTTTGGTTCCATTCTGCTCTATTCTTCTCAGTGTCTCGATAATGTTGTGATAGGTGGAGTTGTTTGTTTCTCTACACCAGTGTTATTAGGCATAATAAAACCACTCCCTGTGAGTACTTCTGGGCCAAGACCATGATAGGTTGGGTGGCTGCTGCTCTTTGAGACTTCTCTAGCACAACAAGACAATGGATCATAGAATCATTTGGGTTGGAAAAGACCTTTAATATCAGGGAGTCCAAGTGTAAACCTAACACTGCCAGATCCACCACTAACCATCCTGAAGTGCCACATCTCCACTAAGAGTGATACAAATATTTCCACTGTTGCCTGTCTTTACAGGATGAGGATGTAATAATTGAATCACATGGTAAACACAATGAAGAAACATCTGTGCCAACTTTGGAGAGCACTGAAGGCCCTGGTACAGGTGTTGGCAGCCAGGCTATGGTGAGTTTAAGGCCTGAAGCAGCTGAACAAGGTGACCTTCTGAGTGTGCTGTATGACCTGCCTCGTGGGCAGAGACCCTGTTCTGTTGTGGTTGTGCTGCTGGAGTTGTTGCAGTGTGATATGGTGTATACCTGCAACCCTTAGTGGTTCTCTTCATTTTGCTGCTTTTGGTGACAATAAATTTTGATTTGTTCCCTGAAAATGCAATTTGTTGGGGAACAAAGTGAAGTATTTTCAGGAAATGAGCTGTTGGCATTCGTACAGGCATGAATGGAGGGGTTCAAGTGATGTAAACATACATCAGCTATGGGATTTTTAGTGGCAGTTGAAGGAGAAGTTAAGGAGTTTGACACTCATATGTTGCTGCTTTGTGGAAGGCAGGCAGAGGCCAAGTGAGGAGTGTGCAGCAGCCTGTGGGTGATACACAAAAGAATGGAGACCTAAATGCTCCAGGAGGGCCAGGAGCAACACACTGGTGGTAGAGCAGCTTCACAGAATCCTAGAATTGTCAAAGCTGGGAGAGACCTCCTAAGATTCTCAAGTCCAGCTGTTAACCCAGCACCACCATGTTCACTGCTAAACCATGTCCCTAAGTGCCACAGCTACGTGTTCTTTGAACACTTGCAGTGATGGTGATACCTCTCTGGGCAGCCTGTTCCAATGCCTGACCACCCTTTCAGTGAAGAAAATTTTCCAATATCCAGTCTAAACCTCCTCTGGGGCAACTTTAAGGCCATTTCCTCTGGTCCTGTCCCTTGACTGAGAGAGGAGACTAACTCCCACCGCACTACAACCTCCTTTGAGGTAGCTGTAGAGAGCAGTAATGTCTCCCCTCAGCCTCTCTCATTATCCGGGACTCCTGGTAAATGATTGAAAGTGGATTGACAGCTCTTCCACCAGCTCTCTCAGTACCCTGGCTGGATCCCATCCAACCCCACAGACTTATGCATGTCTGAGTGGCAGAGCAGGATGTTGTCCATTCTCCCTTGAATTGTGGAGGTTTCATTCTGCTCCTTCTCTTCCAGCTCAGAGAGTTGGGTACCCAGATAACAATGTTGGTCTTGCTATTAAAGACTGAGACAAAGAAGGCATTAAGTACCTCAGCCTTTTCCTCAGCTTTTGTTGATATTTTTCCCCTGCATCCTGTAAAGGGTGGAGATTCTCTTCACCCTTCCTTTTGTTACTGATGTATTTGTAGCATATTTTGTTGTCTTTTACAGCAGCAACTAGATTAAGTTCTAGTTGGGCTTTGGCCCTTCTAATTTTCTCCTTGCATAACCTCACAGTGTTCTTTTAATTTTCATGAGTTGCCTGTCCCTTTTTCTGAAGGTGCTATACTCTCTTTTTCTGTGAGTTCCAGCAAAAGCTCTCTGTTTAGCCAAACCAGTCTTCTTCCCATTTGGCTCCCCTGGTGAATCTCCTTCTCAGAGTCCCTGATTCTTCTTAACCTTTCAACTTTGTCTCTCAGCTCCCTCACCAGGCTGAGCAGATGGTGCACCTGGTCACACCTTGCACAGCTGTTGTCCCTGCTGCTGGCCAGTGCCAGTGCCAGTGCCAGGCTCTGGAACTCCCTGCAGCCCCAGACCTGGATGGCTGCATTATTTTGTGGGAGCTCCTTCTGGGTCACCACATCCTTCCTGGTGCATGCAGAGGATGTGGCTTTTGGCCAAGTGGACAAATTATGAGGGAGTGCAGTGATAAGACAAGGAGTAATGGTTCTAAACTTAGAGAGTAAATTTAGGTTGGTTATTGGGAAGAATGGCTTTTCTGTGAGAGTGGTGAGGCACTGAAACAGGTTTCACAGAGCAGTTGTGGATGTCCCATCCCTGGAAATGTTCAAGGTCAGATTGGACAGGGATCTGACCAACCTGATCCTAGGGGAATATGTCTCTGCTCATTGCAAGAAGTTGGATTAGTTGGCCATTAGAGGCCCCTTCCAACCCCAACCATTCTATGATGACATTGATAGCTGAAACTATGCATTTTTGCTCTCTGTTTTTTCAGCCAAATCTCATTTTAACATGGAGCTTGTGCACTACCACTGACCATCTCAATTGCCTGAATTTATGCTCTAGAGCCAGGGGAGCATACAAGTAGTTTTGTTCTTGTGGTACTGTGCTTTATTTACGTACTGAGTTCCAGTGTTGGCATGAGTGGAGGCATATACAGACCTTGCAGCCTTCCAAGCAACTGCTGATTATCTCCAAGCACTTTGGACTTGTCATTACACAAGTGTGTAAAGCAATATTCCTTCTTAAAGGAGGGCATATAAGAAGAATTACAAAAGATTTAATACTTAAAGTACACCCTTTATTTCTGGGTGACCTAGAGCCTGACTAAAGCATATTTGACAGCTGGGACACACGCAAGTAGCTTGTAAGCATTGCCCAACACTTGCTTTGCAGCTCCAAACTGCATTGCTTTTATATATAACTCCTACAGAAAAACATCTCTCCTCAGGGAAGAGCTGGTTAATGGTGAGTCACTCACTTCCTGTGCACTCAGGTATTACCTGTGTGCTCAGGTATAGCTGTGCAAATGCAAATTGCTGCCTGGAAACCTGTTACACCAGATCTTGGCTGACTGGCTGCTGAGTTTTCCTTTCCTTTTTTTTCTTTTTTCTTTCTTTTTTCCTTTTTTTCCACCCCCTCCAAGTCTGGGAACATGGTGGCAGGGTTGTTTCTGAGCTCTTGTGAGTGTGAAAGTTAATAATTTCTCCCAGGTAAGGGGAGGGGAAAGAAACTACAAACCAGAGAGTTAACCGCGTTTCTTTCATGTGCTTTGCTGCAGAGCTCCCAGCCGCCTCCAGTGCCCTGCATGGCCCTGGGCAATCCAGGGAAAGCGCTGGATGGCGGGAGGCCTCAGCCAGAATCCATCCTCCTGGTGTGCCAGGCCCAGGTTGCCGAACTGGAGCAATGGCTAGACAAAACTAGAATGTCCCTGAGGTCAGACCCTCAGACCCCCCAAACACAGCAGATGGTGGAGCCGCAGCTCGCTGATTGCCAGGTAAGATGGAGCTGTCAGTTTGCTGCTGCCATCCAAACCAGGTGCCCTTCCCTGGGGGGTGTGTCTGCAGAAAAGCTGGGCTTGCTGCTTCTCTCCTGCTTCATCAGCTTCAGCACACTGTGCAGGGAACAGGTGACTGCTTGGCTTCAGTTTCAGGGGCAGCTTTGTAAGGACTTAGTTGAAATACCTATTTTTAGAGTTGGGATCTGAATGCATCCAGGGGATTTAGGTAGAATTCTGGAGTATTTTTAAAACTTTGTTTTTCTTTGGATTGGTTTCAAAAACATGGCTCAGTATGGTTTAAGTCCTCTATTAAAAGGCAATTTTTCATTGGTCTCAATCACAATAAATCAGCTAGAAACAAAAGAGTATTTTTTTTCTCTTGACAGTTTCACTCTGTTTCTGTGAGAATGATTTAAAAGACTGGTATAAGAGAGTTTCCAAGCTGGTAAATCCTACTTTTGGACTTTTTGCTATAAGCTTCCAGCATAGGTAGAAAGATGGAGCTTTTCCCCTGCCCTCAGTGGTGATGTTTGGACCTACTGCGATACTCATCGGGCAGCGTTTTGCCCCATGGCAGTGGAACAGAAGGAGTGGGTGGTACCTGTTGGTGAAAATGGGAGGAGGAAAACAGAGCTGGCATGAGGGGCTAGGTGGGAGGCAGTCCTGGCATGCAGCATGTGCAGATTGAAACAAAAATGCAGGCACACCACTCTGAAGCTCCCTGTGGTGCCAGTCTGGTGTGCAAGTTTGCTTCAAGCACTGAGTCTACCTAGAGCAACAGATTTCACTCACCATAAAGGAGCCAATACCAAAATGTCCCCATTTTAAATTACTAGGAGACATTTCCACCTGTTTTGTTGTTGTTTTGGGTGTTGTTTTTATTTTTTAATAGGAACTGAGTCCATGCCAAGTAGTGCCTCTGGGTTTAGGCTGTAATTCAGACAAGTGCTCTGGTGCTGAACTCTCTGGGAATTAGGATCCTGAATGCACCTAAATGTGTGGATTCCATTCAGGGTTTGTGTCAGCAGAGACTTCAACAGGGCAGTTCCAGCTGGTGAAAACAAGCAGGCTTTGGGCAGCTGTAAGAGTTGCTCAGTTCCTCTTGGGTTCAAGCCATCTGGCTTAATGTTAAGATGAGAACTTAGGGGAGAAGGAGGATTTTCTAACCTAGTCAAGACCTATATAAAAAAATATACATAGGACAAGGGTGAACAGTCTTTAGATATGGGTGTATGATGTAAAGCAGTTAGTTTATAACCGTTAATTACTTTGCAGGTGAGACATGGTACATGTCTCCACAGTCACCTTAAAAACTTCAATTTAAAGTATGCAGAGATGCACTTTGATTCACAGCAGCTTGAATCAAAAAACAGACCCTTGCAGTTTCCAATTGCCTGGCTGACACATGGGAACATTGCTCTGTGTTGGTAATTCAGCATCATTCCTCCCAGAGGGTGATGTGAGCAGTCTGTGTGCTGCCTCTGTCTCCCCCATTGAGGTGTGTTGTCTTCTGGGTCAGGTTCAAATGGAGTCTGTCACTTCTGCTGTCCTCTTTTATTACTGAATGTCTGAGTTCATATAACTTCCTGCAGACGCTCTTGTTTGAAACAGTTCTACAACTAACTCTGTATAAAATTTATTTAATTGTTTGGAATAAAAAGAGATAACCTTGGAGAAAACCTAGGTGAGGGGCTACAGCTATTTTTCTTTTTGTCTGAATGTTTCTATTCCTTTCAGACAGGAGAAGTGTGAGCATTGATTTCAGAATGTTATCAGGAAAGGAGTGTTGTACTTCTGAGAATGAATAATTATCTGCTATCCTTTCTAGGTGAGGTTATCAGAGATTGAACAAAAGGTCCTCTCTTTACTGGAAGACTGTGGAGATAGTGCAGATTACCAACAAAAGACAGAGGCTCTTTCCATGAAGCTGAAGGAAGTGAAGCGCAATTTGGAAAATGTCCAGATGATGCTTCAAGACAAGTACAATGAGGAGCAGGTAAAGCTCATGAATGCTGTGCAGAGCAAGAGTGAGAGTTGTGGTGCTTTAATGGCCTGTAGTTGCAGAAGAACAGTTGGAGCTCACCAAGTGAAGCAAGGAAGGGAGAGAAGTCAATCAGAAATATCAGAGTTGCTTTTATTCTACTTTACAGTGCTGTATAATTACTTGCAGTTTGCAGCAAGTGGTAGATTTTTAATGAGTCTCTGAACAGCATCTTTTCTGCTCTGAGTGCTCCGTGACAGAGGTCAACATTTTGCAAGGAATACAGGAAAAGGACCGGGGCTTTGGTTTGGTTTGGTTTGAAGTACTTTTAAAATTTCATGATGTTTGTCTGGACAATATCACAGGTTTTTCAGTAACTTTCTCTTTGAAGAGTGCTTAAAAGGCAAGGACAGTGACTTTGTCAGCTCTCCTGCACTACAGCTGCACAGTCTTTGCTGAGTTTCCCAGTGGATGAGACAGGAACTCCTGGTTTCAGAGCTCGTTCCCTCTCTGTTGTGCAGGGAATCAGAGGAACCCATCTGATGTGTTTGTGTAAGAGCAGCCACAGTGTCTCCAGTGCTGGAGGAGCACAGTCTAAAAGGGAGCTTGCATGGCCCAGGAGAGAATTAGTGCTGGTAAAGGCTCCTGTTGAAATACCTCTGTGTGCACAGAGAGAGAGAAAATCCAGGTGCATGACCAAGTTTCTAAGTAAAAATTGCACATCTCCCTGTAATTTGGTGATACAGTAAGAGTGGAGGGTTGGTATCACCTAATCTGCTAACATGCAAAGCAAAGCAACTGTAAGTGTTGGGGGAGAGATGTGAGTACCTTGGCAGCAGGTTAGGGTGAATTAAACTTTCAGTAAATGCAACTGGATAAAAATATCTGCACAAGTAGCAATTGTTTTTCTCGTGCTGCTGATTCTGTGTGTGGAAAGTCCAAGACAGCTCTGCTTTTGCCCTTTCCCCAAACTGCACCTGGGGGGGTTCTGCTCTCATGTCAAGTCTGGAAGCTTTCTCCAATGGCCCTCTCTTTACAGGGTGACAACAGGGAGAGGATTGACCCAGAACCCCTCGAGATCCTGCACTCTGATGGCGTCAGTGTGCCCCAGCCTGCCCTTGCCGAACAGCCACTCAGTTGGCACAATGGTCTCCAGCATCCACAGGTAGTTCTCCTCCCATCCAGGAGCCAGGCTGCTCCACATCCCCTCTGGGTGGGGCAGACAGATGCATTTATAGCTGCTGCAGAAGTTTGTCAGGATGGAGAAAGGTCTCACTTGTAAAATCCCCTGTCCAAAAGGTTTGGTAATATTGCAAACCTGGATGGTATTCTGATACTTGCCTTGTTTCTTCATGATTCAGATGGCATCACCCATCCCTCCCATCTCCTATCCTTGAAGCTTATGTTGTGAAATCTAAATCCATACATTGATGTTACTTTTGAGGATGAGTTTGAAGCCAAAGCTGTGTGTGTGTTTTCCCATGGGCCAGCTCACAGTGGTTGTTAGTACAATAAAAAAACCCAGATACGTTCCGTGCTCTGCAAACTCACTTCTGTTTTACTACCTGAAAATCAGTAGGACAAGAGGGCATGGGCTTAAGCTCTGCCAGGGTAGGTTTAGGTTGGATATCAGGAAGAAGTTCTTTACAGAGAGAGTGGTCAGGCATTGGAATGGCCTGCCCAGAGAGGTGGTGGATTCTTCGACCCTGGAGGTTTTTAAGGTGAGACTGGACATGGCACTGAGTGCCATGATCTGGTAATTAAGGTGGGGTTGGATTAAGGGTTGGACTTGATGATCTCGGAGGTCTCTTCCAACCCAACTGATTCTATGGTTCTATGATTTTGCCATTTTGATGCTATTAGAAAAGAGGTGAAGAAAATGATCCAGCTTGAGCTGCTGGAATTGCTCGCTTCTCACTCGACACTCTCCTTTTGACCAATGGAACTCAGCCTCATATTTGAGCAAATCCCCATTTTCCCTTACCTGCCTCTCTCTGTGTAAGGATTGCAGTCAATGGCCTTTACATTTCCATATCTGCATAATTTGTTTCTGATTGATGGGTTTGCTTTTAAATCTTCAGCTCAGGCAGAAATACATTCCATAAAAATACATGTTTGCAGAAAACTGTTTGTTTTGTAGTCATGTTTACACAAAACCTGCATTTTATTCTGACAGATGTATTCTTATTTTCATTGCTAAATTATTTCACTTAGAGTGTGATTGGAAAAGCACAATCATCATTTCAGATTATTACAGCTCACAGAACTGTTCATGCTATTCTCTGTGCACAGGATCTGAAACTCAAAGCAGCTGAGCAGAAAAGCCTCATTGACTTCATTGAGTCGTGTGTGGAAAAAATGCAGCCACAGCTTGAGGACAGCATGACTCAGAGATCAGAATCAAGGTACAAAACAACAAAACCAGACTTAGTGATGTAAAACTGCCTAAACCTGATGAAGCTTTGCAGTGGCACCATTGGTTCTGTGTGCCTTTAGAATAAAAATGACAGAAACTGGGAATTTCTGCCATCAACAGTCTAGAGAAATGGAGGCTCATTTATGTGACAGCCTCCTTGATACAGGGCTGACTCCAGTGTTCAGTCTTGCTGTCAGGCAGGACTGATGCCTGCCATAAACTAGCACAGGCCCATCTGGAGGCAGGTTGGGTGCCTCCGTTCACAGCCATTGCTGTACAAATGCACAGACACACCAAGCCAGATTCAAAAGCAGCAGCCTTGAGAAAGAGACATTGGGATCATGCACCTTCCAGTGTTTTACTTACTCTGCTTCAGTATTTGCCCTTCTAACAATGTTTTCTCAATACAGCAATGGAGAATCTGATTCAAAGAGCAAGCAGTCTGATCCCACTTTGGCTCCAAAGGATCAAATGGGTAATAAATGGCAATATTTACAACAAGAGCTGTCATCAAAGATGAAATCTCCTCTCTGTCAGCTTGTGGAACCTCAGGTTTGTTTATGTTCAGTAAAACACTCTTTCTGTGGGCAGTTGGTTGTGGTAAAATAACAATTAGTGTATCTTCCTCTGTCATTGTAGCATCTGAAATCTGTGCAAGCATTCTCCAGAGGACACTGTTACTGCATAGTGTTTTCCTGATTGTCTTTTAATTTTACTTTGAGGTAAATCATGTCTCTGAAGTAGAGACTACCAAGCACAGCATGGGAGCACCTGGTGAGCCTTTGTAGTTCACATTCAGAATAGATGTTATCTGCTTCATTCTTTCAAGAGAACTAAGAGAGTTAGCCAGGAAGCTCCCAGCTGATTTTCCTGGATGTGGGCAAAGCCTCAGTTCCTGCAAGGGAGGGCATTTTGATCAGAGCAAATCTCAGGCTAAAATTTTGTTCTGCCATTCACCATTGTGTTCTCTCATTATCACATATCAAAAGCAGAGTTTGGACTGCAGCAAGAGCACATTGTGTGTATGTTCTGACCAGACTACAGTATATTGTTGCTTGGACAAAACTGTAATTCCTGTTCTTAACAGTTTTGTTCACATTAAATTAGAGTAATTAGATTTGTTGTTCTCTGAATTGCTGCAATACATGGAAGAATATCAGGTGTGTAAAAGGATGAATGTCAGCTCTTTTTCAGGCAAGACTTAAACCTGCAGTGGGCAGTAGGGTTGCCTTAACACAAACTACAGCTGTAGCCCATAAAGCTGAGAATCAAAGGCTCCTTTTTCAATCAATCTCCCATCAGGGCATAGCCTGCCCAATTTTTGCCAGTAAAAAGGGAACCCTGCTATCCAGGTGCTTTATAATAATGCCTCGAAACTTTCATTTTACTGCTTTTTCAGAGGAGTGTTATTTTGTTCCCCATAGCCCTGTCTTCATGTGAGCTGTTCACCTAATTGCGATGTTCTTTTTCCAAATGTTAGATTACAACAAAGATGAACATGCTGCCCCGAGGCACATTCACAGGTGCAGGAACCCCAACTGTGGAAGAGCTGAAAACTTACACTGTCCAGCTGGGAGACCTGAGCCAGGAAGCAAATGTGGTGCATGCACAGGTAAAAATGGCATGTCCTAGCACTGCAAAAAATACCAGGGATTCTAGAAACAAGACACTTCTTGGACACTGGGAAACAGTCAGTACTCATGTTATTGCAAATGGCATTCACTGTAGTGAGCTTTTGCATCAGGTATGGACTGTAATGTAGGAATCAGTTTAGGATTTTGGGAGGAGACATTTCAAGTTTCAGCTTGATACTTCTGCTACCTGAATCCAAAGATTGCTAGTGTGGGTAAAAATCCTCAAACTGTATAAAGCAAGGAAAATTGTTTCAGTAAATCTGCAGGATTGAAGCTGACAAATTTGTTGTGCCCGTTCTTCAGAGGCCTGTAGGACCACAACCATTCTCCTATAAATAAAGGGTTATTGTCTCAGCTTTGGCCCTGACAGGTCTGAGTATTTCATGCATATAGTTGTCTCATGAGTCTGTCTCTCAGTATTTAATTAATTCCATTTTATTATTAGCTGACCGAACCTCTAACTTTATACGAGTGAATAAATCTTAGCCATGCCTTGGGTGAATATACTGAAAACTTCTGGCTTGCATTTACCCAGGATAATGTGGCAGAGGAAGTCTCTTCCAATTTGGACAGAAAATTGTTTGAGTTGCTTCTGGCAATCAGCCGATGTTTGAATAACATGGAGGAGATGTTAAACACCTCAGTCCTCTCCACCGAAGAGGCAGCCGTGCAGCAGGCTCTTTATGAGGTAACTGTCCTAAGCCATTCAGGGAAGGAGAAATCCCAGTGGATTTTTGTTACAACAGAATATATATGGCCTGATATTTCCCTTCTGCTTTGCTGGAATTATTCAGGAATAACAGCACCAGAGTATTTGGTATTGCACAGATTTGGGCCTGTTGCTTTTAACAATTTCCAGCTTGAGTCCTGCTGCCTTTCACAGGTGAGAGTCCTTGGGCAAACCATTCTCACTCATGTTGTTTTTCTTTCAACCCTTCAGACCCTGTCAGTGGAGCTGCAAAAACTTCACGCTGATCTGAGTGACAAAAAGGACGATCTCCTGAAGTCCATTAGCTGTGCTGGTGGGAGCACAGACGTGTTCTGCGAGTGCTTTAACAACTTGCAGGCACGGCTGGAACAAACTCAAGCTGCCACTGCTTCAAGGAGCAACTCAATGAAAGCCGGGCTGGATCATAATAGCAATTATCTGGTACTCCACTGCCAAATGCACATCTTGTTTCACAGCATCTGTTAGACTTGTCAGTGTTAATGCATTTGGGTTACAGATGAGCAAACTCTAATGGGCTTCTTTTTGCTACTAGACAAACTTGTCTAGGCCTCTCAAGAAGCAAATTAATTTTGCTGGTTCCAGTGCTGCTGCAGTGCTTACTGCTGGAGAGCCCTGGGTCACAGCAGAACGTTTGCATGCAGGAAGTATGGAAGGAACCTGGGATCCCAAGCAGGCTGAGCTCCAGGCTAAAGCAAAGTTCTGTGTGTAGGGATGGGGCCAAGGAGGGTTTCATACGTTCTGCTGCTGTGTCCTGGGGAGAGACAGGCTTCCTCCCTTTCGGTGCCATGTCTGACATGGGATACTTTTAGCAATGTATTGGAGGTTGGTTTGACTCTGCTGTATTTACTGTTCCTTTAGATTTTGTTGTAGCACAGTAGCAGAAGCCACAGTTTTGCAAATTTGCCTTTTTTTGTTCTCTATCAGGAAAGCAGATAATAAGAAGCTTTTCTTTAGATTCTTGTGATGTGCTAAATCAACTAACTATGGCTAGAAAGTACTTAGATCAGGTATTTAGTCTGAAGTAAGGAAAGAGCCTGGATTTCCAAATGCAGTTTGTGATGTCCAGCAAAACTCCAATGTGCTTGTCATTGCAAGAGGGCCTGGCTCTTTACTGCTGAATAATAAAGCAGTTCCTTTGAAGAACACTGGGCTGTTTTCTTGAAACAGCAGCAGAACTAGTCTTGCAATGTTTATTTATGCAGAATGCATGGAGGTCCATCAGTCACCAATAATGGCTCATTTTCTTATTTTCACAAGAGAAGAATTTGATAAGTCTCACAGATTTTTACAGTCAGAGGATCATTGTGATAGAATAATCTGCGTCTTTACACTACACAGACTCCAGAATTTCCCTCTCTAAATTACTGCTTTAAGCCCATAATGCACATGCTTTATTCTGTGGGTCTTTTAAAGAAGAAAAATATGCTTTTGCCATAAGGGGTAACCATTTTGTTTGCTGCGTAATTTTGTCTGGTCATTACTCTATTCCTGATATGTGATGTATTTCTATGTTTGTTTCTTTTGCAGAATCAAGCCAGGCTGCTCTATGATCAGTTTACTGAGAGAAAAGCTGCTCTACAACAGTGCTTGAATGAACTACATGGACACAATGTTTCTGAACAGCTTCAGGTAATTTTAATCAAAGGAAATGACAGTTTGCACAGCCTTAGCTATTATTTCCAGTTTTCTGCAATCTGTGAAGTTCTGTATTTTCTAAAGGCTGAATCTCACTTAGGTTTTAAAATGGGGAAAGGAGAGAGTTCAGTATTTGCCATATTTGTCACCCCTTTTTTTCCCCACTCTGTAGTCAGACCTAATTTCAGCTCTTGGAGTGGTCGGAGTGGAGGAACCAGTCTCTCCACAATCTCTCAGGGCAAATACACCCCATACTATGTTAGGGAAAAGTAAGAGCTACACAGAATGCAGCACTTCACATGTTTGGCCTTTTTATATGCAAAACTAGCTTTTTTGTGGCGAAGGACTCCAATGTTTTTATCTACTCATGCAGCATTTATAAGCACTTTATTGTATGGAATTTGACCAGTTAATCTGGTTTTTTTTGACCTTTATAGGGATTGGCAGAGAATTAAAAATTAACAGACTGCATATCCTTCCTAGGATGGTCATTGGCCATCTACCTACTTGTTGCTGGAGCAAAGAGGATGTCATTTTATTACAGCCTCATAACCTTGTTTCCAGGCATAAATGTCTGCCAGACTGAGAGCTGTGTTCCCTGCTGAATCCCCTAGGAGGGATTGCTGCCTTGGGTATATTCTGTCAGGTAGCCACTCTTGGAGGAGGAGTGCCTGAAGTACATAGCTTTCCTTCCTTCGGAGAGAACTTGTCTCAATTCATCCCTGAGTATTTCTGATTCATTAAAAAAATTGGTTTTTCCAAGTCCATGGTTCCTTTTAAAGGCTGCTCTTGAACTGGTAAACTGAAATGCATGTTGAATGTTGTACTGAGACTAAGCTATGTTATGAACAGTCTTGTCCATTTAGTTTATAAGATCACTGAATCTTCTGAAGTGCTGCCACAGCAGAGATCCAGCCTACCAGTGATAATGGAAAGTCTGATTGAACAGAACTCTTCCTAATAGCTTACTTTGTCCTTCATTCAGAAAGTTGATGCCTATGCTTTGGAGCTGCAAAACTTTGAAAACCAAGTAGCAAAGTTGAGAAGCCATGGAGAGAGATTTCAGCTACCTATCACCTTAATCCAGGAAGCTTATAAATTAGAGGTAAGAACACAGTGTCAAAAGGCTGATGGTTATTTTGTATTCTGGGAATGCACATGCAGGTTTGTGGGATTCATTTCTCTTTCATGAATTGTGAAACTGTGTTTACATTGTAGGATGTTTTGGATGACATGTGGGGCATTCTGAAAGCAAAATATGTGGAGCTGAACTCTCCTTCCATCAGTGAAAGCCAGTATGAGGACTTGCTTCGTGGGTTTGCAGAGCTGGTAGCTATTGGAAGAGAGAAGATGGCACAAGATCCAAAGCACCTAACAAAGAGCAGAGCAGCTCTACAGTCTCACCTGGAAAATCACAAGGTATAACATGCTTATCACAGCACTGCTCAGATAAACATAGCAGGAACACTGTTTTCTGTGAGTGGTTTCTCTCCAGTGTTAGGGAGAAGAATAACTTGCTCTTAGGACAGGGGAAGGACTGGAGTATGTGCAGAAGAAAAAGCAAAGTTTTTTCAGTAGACTAAAATATAAAAGAGATGTTGTAATTACAGATGCAGTTGTGCAGATAAATTACTACTTTTGCTTCACTCAGAACACATTGATACGTAAGGAAAACACATGTCCTTCTAAGTACTGATAGTAAATCAGTAATGAGGTTCCTGAAATTGTCTGTCAGTTGGGAAGACTTTCCTTCCAGCATTCTGTGCCGTCCTGATCTGGTGGGGGAAACTTACCCTTAGTAGCTCCTTTTCTAATGGGAGGATAATTGAGATCAGGGGATAGTGTCCCCTGCACCCTGCAGCTGCTGCATGTTTGGGGTGAGGTGCTGAGAAGGCACCTGCATCCTCACTGTCCTGCACTTGGCAAGAAGCCCTGGCCAACACTAGTCACTTGAAGAACCCTCTGTCGTGTCAATGCCTTCATGTAACTGTTCCATGTAGCTGAAACTCTCACTGAGGAGTTGCTTCAAAGTGCTGAGCATTGCAAGCCACTACTCCAAAGTCATAGGAGTCCATCACAGGTGGTTGTCACTCTCAAATTGCCCTTGGCAAAGCCAAATGTTAGGAGTTTATTTACAAAGCAAAAGAAAACAGGAAAAGCTGTTTTCCCTACCCTGATTGGAATACTCAGGGTGCTCACACAGACTGTGCCTTGGGTATGGTCCTTAAGCAAAATTCTTGTACTAGTCATTAGTTCTGAGTGAAAAATGTTTTGTTTGAGGAGATCTGAAGTGATCTTAAACCCTGAAACCTTTTTTTTTTGTGGAGGAAAGTGCTGTGTTGAGATTCAGACATTTGCCAAGAGCCATGAGTAAATCCAACTGTTACCTTAGTTATACAAAAGGATTATTGTGCCATGCCTGCTCTTTACTGCTTGAACTCACCTGGAATGCAGATGAAACAAACTGGATAATGATTGTCTGGTGATAACTACTTCATGCTATACTATGAATTTATTTATAGCTAAACTCTTCCTTCCCTCATCTTCCTCCAACATCGATGTGTTTCTTACCAACTGAAGGCATAAATGTAAATCTTTCTCCTTAGAAATGTATAAATGAGAACAGTATATTCAACTCATCATTGGTTTCTGACTAAATGTAAAACAATCATCTTGGGGTGATGCAGAATTTGGGTAGAAGGCTCCTGATTCCAGCTCTGCCCTGAGTGGCTTCTCAGTGAGTCTCCTCTTGCTGTGAGAGTGTGATCTCTCTTAAAGAGCAAGCTTTAACTTGTTTTTTTTCAGGACTTTTTCCGCAACCTCACGACCCGCATGGCTTACATGCAAACATTTTCCGAGAGAGTGAGTCCTTCTGTCCTGCAAAAGAGAGAGGAGTTCTGGAGAGAGCTGGTGAATGAAGTCAAGTTGCTGGAGCAGAAGGCCTGCCAGTATGGTATCCACTTACAGAGCCTGTTAAAGGTAATAAGTAAAAAAAAAACCAAGTAAAAGCTGGAGGGAAGAAGAAATACTTAATCTAAGGCAACTCTTTTCCCACCCGTGACTCTTCAGCTAGGAGTTGTCCTTTCCCACCTCCACTGGACAGCAACAGTCTATTACTTACTCTCTGTGTGTCAATAAACTGACTTTATTCTTGAAAATCTGTGAAAGTGGACATTTTAACCCATTACTCTCACCTGTGTGGGACTTCCTGACTTTTTCCCTAACTTTTGAGTGACCAGACTGACAGACAAGACCTTTAAGGCACAAAAATACTTTTTTAAAATAAAACTTAAAATTTGACCTTAAAACACCCTTAGAGAATAAAAAATTATGTACAACAATTTAAGATAAGAATCCTTGAAAATATTAGAGAGTGAATAAGTAATTCATTAGTGGTGAAATCACGTCTCACTGTAAATATTTACATGTTATTCACTTGTTTTTGTGTTTCGTTTCATTAAAGCAAGAGCTGCTGATGGTAGAATAAACAGTAAGGCCTGAGTCTGGTGTAGCAGAAATGCAGATGGATGTGTGCTGTGTTAATGATGCAATGTATTTTCTAGGAATGGATGGTGTTTGATGAGGAATGCCTCGTTTTCAATAAGGAGTTAGAGGCACTTGCCTCCACGTTGCCTTCTGTCAGTTTGGTTGAAGAAACTGAAGAAAGATTAATGGAAAGGATTGCACTTCTAGAGGTATTTGTGTTTCTCTGACTGATGTTCGTTGTGGATCTGTGGAGCTGGCCAAAAGATTACTTAAAATAAGAGATGATGATTTTTAGGACACTGTTTCCTTTGTCTCCTTGCCTGTGTGTGGATGCAAGCTGACAACTTACTTTTAAAAGTGTCAGGAGATTAGACTGCTAATTTTAGCCATGGGCTACAAGTTCATTTAAGTAGGAATAATGACTAACTCCTTTAGAAGTTGTTTTGTAAATGCAAATATTTGGGATAAGATGGTGTGCAGGCTCCATGGATCCCAAATACAGCAAGCAGCTTTGGAGTGCACACAGTGCCACTTCTCTGGAATTCAGGAATTATTTTCATGCCATGATGTAAAACCTATGGAAAAGGAGAATCAACCTTGTGCCTTCAAATACCTTAAAATATAAAGTATCTGAACTCTTATTGCAACCCTGATTGCAGTTGTATCTTTGATAGCAGAGCTACATTTTTATTTAGAACCTCAACTCCAGTTGGAAATATTTTATCCATGTTTTAAAACACATTTCAATATAAGGATAAGAAAGCAGCCTTTATGGTTATTTTATAAAATTAAAAAGAAATAGTATTTAATGGCCCTAGTGATGCATTTTCAGAGTGTGTTCTGCAGTCCTCACAGGTCTGACCTTGCTCAGTCTTCAGAGGACCCCGCTTGTAGGAATTTTTGAATTAATGACTGTTTGGGTTTACATTGAGTCCAATTTGATGATTCATAGACTATAAATGCAGAAAAGACTATAGTGATTTAGTCTGGTTGACCACATGAAAGAGGACATTCCCAGAAAATGCTCAGCTACAGTAAAGCTTTTGTGATAAATCAACAGTAGGTATTTACAGTCATAGTGGCCCTCTGGTACTTGGATACCTGTTGCACTGGGGCAGGAGCCATTGAGTGTGAAGTTGCCTGGTTTTCCTTGGCTTTTTAAGTTCTTAACTAGATCTTCACTTTTTATTTGTCTGTAAAGAAATCAGAAACAAAGTAGTAAAGCTTTAGAAGATGTTTTTGGGCAGAGTCCCAGCACTGGACCTTCACAGTTTCAAGGACAGGGCAGAACAAAATTCTCTGGGGATTAATTCCTGTGAGAGAAATATCCCTGCTGAAGATAGTGTACATGCCTGGAGAGAAGTGAGATACTTGCACATCTCACAATTGTTACTTTCTGTTTTCTCCCTGCGACTACTCTGCTCCTTGGGCTTTTTTTTCTTTTTTACCCTTTCCTCTTTTTGACCTTTCAGTGAAGTATAGTAATGCTGAAATGCTGACTAAGCAAACCAGACCACTCCTGTGTTTTTTCCTTAATGACTTCACTGTTAACTCTTCTTTCCTCCCTGCCACCATTATTCAATCATTATCCCAACAGTTTCCTTCAAAACACTGGAAACATTTCTTTTTAAATTAGATAGATCCTGAAGGAAGCACAATGACTTTGAGGAGAACAGGAGGACAGTAACTTTCTGGTGGGAACAGCCATGTGCTTGGACAGTGCCGCCAGATCTGGTAGTGTTTGTCCATTGCCTGAGGTTTGCATGGGTCAGAAAAGCCCATCAAATCATAGCACAGTCATTCTGATCATGCATGAAAGTATGTTGAGATCTGCCTTCGTCTATCCAGAGGAAACACAAAAATCCCACCCACTCTTATTTGGAAAATAAAATACATGACACACTGTGAGATTAAGAACTTAGAACTAATGCTAAATATTTTCCTAGATGTGTTTTCTGTTTTTAAAATACTATTTTTCTGCAAACTTCCCATATTCTGACAGCAAATCAAAATCAGTGTTGATGAAAAACATGCCAGGCTGTACCAGATGGTGAAAGAAGGGAAGAAATTGCTGACTGCTGTGAGCTGTCCAGAAATAAGAAGCCAGATTGGGAAGCTGGAAGAGCAGTGGTTGTCTTTAACCAAAAAAGTTGGCCATGAACTACACCGGCTTCAAACGTTACTAAAGCTCTTGGTCAGGTGGGTGTAACTCAAAAAATAATTAGGTCAGAGGTGCCAGAATAGCATCTGTGAGATGCAGGATAACTTGGAGCATGGGAAGTGTATTCTAGCCTCAGCTGGATGTGATTCTCTGTGTTTTGTTTCCTCCTTGTAGCTACAACAGAGACTCTGAGGAGTTAATGAAATGGCTGGATTCTGCACAGCAGAGAATGAATTTTTGGAAGGAGCAGTCTCTCAATGTGTCACAAGATCTTCCCACTATCAGGGACAACATCAGCAGCTTGTTTGTAAGTCATTTCTGCCACCGGGTTTTGAGAGGGTTTTGTGTTTGCCATGATTTGCAAGCTGCCCACATAATACAGCACTGAATGGCTGTGTGCCCCTGTGAGGGTACCCATGAGGATGGGAGGCTACCAACGACCTTCCTTCAGATCTTGAGGTTGGCCAGAGAGCATAAATCAGAACGGAATCCTCTGTGATGACCTCACAGCCCTGTTAGGATCTCTTTCTTATGCAAGTCCAGCACACTGGCCTTGTTTCTGTCCTGCTCCTGATGCCAAACACCAGATACAGCAGTTCTGCCAAGCTGATGGGCCACTTCGCAGCTGAACCTGGAGCTTGGGCTCAGGGTGCAGGAGGCGTGAAGATGGTCAGCCCAAGTCAGGAAAGGGAAACACAGGGAACTGAATTTCATGTCTTTGCCTGGCCCCCTGTGCTGTGCTCCCCTTGGATGACCAGCCAGAAGGTTCAGCCCCAGTGTAAGGCCAGACAGAAGGAACAGTGCACTGTGGGAGAGCAGAGCAGCCTGAAGGTTAGACTGGTAGGAGTGAGCTGGACAGAGACCTGAGGACTGGAGTTCCTCCCTGGACCTCTGTGTGAAGTGAGAATCAGGATATTCCTATCCCATGGAGCAAAAGGTGGCATTCAGCGCTGTATCAAGCTGGGCAGAAATCTGGCTTCCAGAACATGTTCAATTTAGTGTTTCTGAATTTATGAACTTGCTAAAACCTGTTTGTTGAAGCATTTCATCCTGTGAGTGAAAACATGGTTTTTCTTCTTCATTTAAATAGATGTATAAATATTTACTATCCTTAAATTTCTCCTGTGCACCTCAGACATTCTCTAAGGAAGTTGATGAGAAATCTTCACTGAAGTCATCAGTGGTGAGCACTGCCAACCAGCTCTTCCATGTGAAACAAGCTGACACTGCAGCACTTAGGTCATCTTTGGCAAAATTTGAGCAAAAATGGGGAGAACTGATTACACAGCTCCCAGCCATCCAAGAAAAGCTTCACCAGGTGAGGAGAAACTCTGCTGCCATCTCTCAGTTCAAGCTAAATAATTACATTAAAATGTTGCTGCTGGGATTCAGTTGGCTGCTCCCCAAAGTATATTTTTCTAAGTTAACTGTCTGTCTTGCTTTCAGAGTAACCCCAATATTGCACTGCAGTTTAAATATTGCAGTGTTCTTCCTGTGCTGTTTTGCATATATTTATTATCTTTACAGTTTTACATGAAAGTCTGTTGCAATTAGAAATATTTTTATTTGAGATTTATGAATTCTTGAAGCTTTCTTAAGTCATTCTCCCCTCTGGAGCACAGAGCTCACTATCAAGTTCATGCCCTAATAATGCGATTATAGTGCCTGAGCCTGTCTAAGAATAGAAGTGTCATTTTCCTTGGTATTTCTAACAAGCAGAGTGTAGAGGATTCATTATATGCTTTATCCCAGCTTCAGATGGAAAAACTCTCATCCCGGGAAGCTATTGCTGAACTAATGACCTGGCTGGACCATGTAGAACAGCAGCAAGAACAGGAGGAGCCAATAAATTCACAACGCAGTGCTGCTCAAGTCAAGAGCCTCCTTCAGAAATACAAGGTAAATGGGAAGCTGTAAGTCCAGGCCTTCTGCAAGGTGTTTGGCTGTTCAAAGGATGGAAACAGCCTACAGGCATTGTCAGATCCTTCCCTTTGCTCTCAAGAGATTTGTCAGTCTCAAAGGTGTCTTGACATCTCTCTTTATAAAACCTTATGCTTCCATGGCACACACAACACTGCCTGTCCTGCAGTACAGCTACTGCCTGCTGTGCTGTAATCTCCTTTTCCTCAATGCTGTCCCATCTGTCCTGCTTGTTCTCTCTCTAGCATTTAGATTTAAAGTGTGATGAGCAGGAAAGCCTTGATTCCCTATGAAGATAGACTGTGTTTGTGCTGTGCCCTAGTCTGTTTTTTTAACAAGGAGTATCTCATGGAGCTCCATAACCAGGATCCATTTAACTAGAAAACAGGGGGGTTTGTCCTCAAAAGAAATAACCTGCTAGGAAAGAGGGACAAAATGAACTTCCCTGCAGAGAGAAAGGCTGCAGCAGACTCCTGGTGCTGTTCAGATGCCAAAGCACCAGTGGCAGAGTCTTGACTGCCCCAGCCACAGGAAGGATTCATGCTGTGTACCTTTATAGATGCCAGGAAGCCCAACCTCAGGGCACATTTTGGCTTCCTACAGAGCCATATTTTGCTCTGCCCTCACAGAGCTGCCAAGCTCAACTCTGGGCTCAGACAGTCTGACAGTTCTCCTTCTACAGCTGCGATTGCAGGCACTGTGGTGCTGCACATAAGGCAAACATTTCTTTCCAAGTGCCTTGGTAGACCACATATATAACACTTTGGTCTGTATCAGTTGGATGTGGCAGTTGGGACATGTAGGTGAGGTTTTCAATCCTTTGGATATTTAGAGGTCGGTTCGTAGGTGTATCTTCTGTACTTGTCATCAGTGTGGGGATGTGTGTGCTGAGAAGAAAGCTGGGATGAGGGTTACAAATTCCTACAGGGAAGCAGCTATGGCTGCAGTACCTTAACTGTGCATTCCCTGCTGATTCTTTTCTGGGTACTACTAGATAAATGAGGAGCCCTTTCCTCCCTTCTACTCCTAAGACTTTCTGAAATAAAAAGGTATTTTCTTCTGCTTTCACTTTGCATGTAGTTTCTCACTAATCTCTGTGAGCAAGGATACTCATGCTAAAGGACACTTTTTCCTCCCAGATATTCTGACATTCTGTTCTGATAGCAGTTTTGGTAAAGGAGCAGAAGCTCTTGCTGCATTTGCCTGTGAGTTGCAGAAGTGTGGGAAAACCTTGGTCTTAGCCTAACCAGGGCCCATGTCAGTATGATGGTATTGTCCAGTGGATTAAGTATAGGGTGTGGTAGCCTTTGGTTCCTTCCCTCTTCCAGCACTAGCTTATTACTACCTTGAACTACCTATGTAATGATATTGGGGATTTATTCCTACAGCCAGGTCTCCTTCAGAAAAATATTTCAGCTGAGTGTCCCATAGATACACCTTGAAGAGTCATTGGAACCAATCAGATTAAAACTACCAAAATAACTAGTTTACTTTTCTGTTCTCTTGTTTTTTGGATTTCTTTTTTCCCTCCAGGAATACATGATGGAAATGAACTTTAAACAGTGGATGGTAGACTTTGTTAACCAGTCCCTGCTGCAGATGAGCACTTGTGATGTGGAAAGCAAGCGGTATGAAAGGACGGAATTCGCTGAGTGCCTTGGCGAGATGAACCTGCGGTGGCACAGGCTGCAGGCATCCCTCAGCAGAAAGGTTGATTTGAGTTCTCATGGCTTTCTCCCTCATAACTGGTCTTGCCTGTGTTTTGCAAGCAGCCTTTCTCCCTGAGTCTGAACATGCTGTTGAACACAGTGAGACTCCCTGTGCTCCGCTGTCCATCCATCCATCCATCCTGTCTCATGGGCAGCTGTGGAGGGATCTGGTAGCATATCAGCTACCAGGTGGTGTGTGAGCATCCAAACCTTAGCAAGGTGTGGGACAGGAAACTCTCTTCTAACTTGTAAAGAGGGAAAATAGACAAAATCTGCTCTTCACAACAGCCTGGGATTTACTCTAGTTGACTGTATTGGGTGAAAATACAAGATTCCTCATATGAAGAAAATACAGTCAGTGACATGTCAGTAAGACCTATACTGAGAAAACTATGGAAAAGAAAGAATTCAGAGTAGTATCTGCAGGGGAACCTGTTAGTGAAATCTATTGAAGCTTTGGGATGCTGTGAAAGTTGGGGCATTTAAAACTTGGTGGGGAAAAAATACTGGATGGGTTGTGGAAAGGAGAGGTGCTACACTGCTTGGACAGCCAGGCCTTGCTCAGCAAAGAGCCCCAAAAAATCAAGCAGCCCCTCCACATGCCATAGGATGGAATGAGAAATAGGGATACATTAAGCTACCACCAGTTTTCCTGTTGGAGCAGTTGGATTTGCCAAAAAAAGTAATTATTAAGTAAGTGGTGTTGACAGCCGTGGGGGAACATATGACCCTGCTGGAAAAGGCATAGCAGGGATTAGTTCCCAGCCCTGCTCCAGCCCTCCTAGGTCCTGGAAATAAGTTATTCTTTATCTGTGTCCTCCTCCTGCAGTAATTAATGTTTTTCCCAATGGACTGCTTTGAAGACCAGCAGCTGGTAGGAAAATTCTAGATCTAAACTGCCTCTGCCATCATATATTCTATTTCTCTGGAAAAAAATCTCTTTCAAGCAGTGCCTCAGAGTTGCTCTATTCTAGTGATGCTAGAAATAATCCATGCATCTAGATTTAGATGCTGCTGTTTATGTGCCCTAGTGCCCAAAAAAGCTAGTGTGACTCATATGATATGGAAGAGCCCTGGGGAAGGTTAGAATCTCAAATCAACTATGAGACTGCTGGAATGATTCCCTTTATGAACATATTTCTCTTTTATCTCTGTTTCTCAATTTACACACCTTTGGGAGAAGCTGCCCTCTCTGAATCCACATACAGAGATCACCGATCAAATGGAAAATTTCCATTTTTTATAGCTCAAAAAGTCTGCCAAAACCATTTTCAACTGGAAAATTCAGTTCCATGATGAAATTTCAGTTTTGTAGGAGAAAAAGTTTTTTTTTCTCTAACCATTTTCAAGCAACTGCATTCTAAGATTTAATGGATCCTCAGGACCAAGATTGAAGATAGGAGACTTGAGGTCCCTTTCTTAGTAACTTTGTTGGTGGGTTTTAGTGAGAATGGAGTTTTCAGCCTCTATATGAACATGTCCACATAGCCCAGGGTCCCCCAGCTTGTCAGGTCTGTGTACTCCCACCTCCAGAACACACACTGCCTTATTTCTTCCCACGGAAAAGGTCCAATCCTAAAGAGCCAGCAAAACTTTTTAGCTTTTCTTTTCAAAATATTTTGTCTTAATAGCATTTTTAATGTAGATTTTGTAATCTCCAGTTTTGTCACAGAAGGGGAAGCCCTGTTTCTGCCCACCTGTAAGTTTAAGTAAGTTAAAATAGTTCTGTAACTTTCAGATACAAGACCTGGAACACATTTTGGAGGATATCTCTGAAAATGAGAACAAGGCACAGACTCTACGCAACTGGCTGGAAGCTCAGAGGGATCGACTGAGGTCCCTACAAACCCCAGCAAGTCTGATCTCTGCACAGAACACCTTAGATGATTGCAAGGTAAAGCCTTACATGGGTGATATTGTTGTAAAAACCCTGTTTAGCACCTTGAATTCACGCTAAAGAACAGCACAGATTTTAACAGACAAAAAATAAAGGAAGTTGCCATTTCCTAGAAGAAGGCTACAATGCAATTGTAATTAAATCATGTTACATTCAGGTGATAAAAAGCCAAATCCACTTTTAATGTGAATTGCTATTCTGTGGTTTTTTCTTGCAGTTGAAGACATACCTGTTATTACTCCATGGTATTTGGAGTGTTGTGCAGCAATACTATAGACGGTATTCTGAAATGTCTTCAGAATGGTTCTCAGTTCAGCACAGCTGTGGCAAAGGCTGTCAGTTCCATTAGTCTGAAGAGCTCTGTGGTAGGAGTGTCATGGAAACTACACAGTCCCATTTGGAAAAATAGCATCTCTACTTCTGCCCTAGAATGTGGTATCTCTGCACCAGCCTCAAGAATCCTGGTGTCCTTTGGTTTTGTTTGTTTTTCTAGGCATCAGGTCCCTCAAAATTAATACAGGTGGGAGCCAGCTAATAATTGGTTCCTGTTACTCTGACAGTCTGCTGTTTTCATTCAGTACACTGTTCCCTCTCTATTTTTTAACATGGTGTGTTTGTTCTTTCATTGCCATGGTTATGTGTCTCTCTCTTGTAATAGGCTGCTTTTATTGTCTGAGTGCTCTGTTACACACCAAGTTACTTGTGTCCCTGAAATGAGTGGAGGGGCAAGAATGGAAGAAGTATTTTTCATTAAAATTAATTTGCTCAATAAAAATGAGGTCTGAATTTGAAAAGGTTTTGGGGACAGACAGTGAGAAGGGAAAAAAAAGTCATGGCTCTAAGTGTAGCATTAGAGGAAAATATTATGTGCCACTGTGTGTCTGGATAGTTCTCCATGCTGTGAAGAACTCGCTGCTCAGCTTTCCCCAGCATACAGAGACCAACTTATCAACTTGCTGGTTGTGTTGTGGGGGAGTTATTCTCCCAGGCATCTCCTTTGATTTCACTGACATTTATCCCATGAGAGAAAGCCTCTGAGTAAGAGGACAAGCTGAAAATAACTTCCTGTAAGTTGTTAGGATGTCAGCAACTCTCATATTGCAAACCCAGTGCCTTTGTCTGCTGGAGCAGAGGAGGATCTGAATGCTGACCTGCCCATGGAAAAGCTCAGCTGCATTATTAGAAAAACTTTTTGCATCTGTAGAGTTAGAAAGAGGCTTGCATGGTAACTGTGAAGTTAGCTCCTCATGATTTTTCCCCAGGCATGATGTCCAGTGCTCAGGCTCACACTAAAGGGACTGATTCTAGTTCTACCTGCAGGAGACTGAGGCAGCCACTGTCACTTGGAATTCCTGTAAAGCAGTTGTGTATAAGTTGAAATCATGGTGGTCTTGCATGCCTGAAGAATTATGCAAAATTGGTTTTAAAGAAAGAATGCTTATCTAAGCTCCTCACACAGAAGGGTTTTTTCCTATGGTCTTATTAAAAGTCTTATTTATCTTCCCTTTTTTTCTATTTTTTTCTTTTTTTTTCAATTAGGAGCTAGAAAATCAACTCACAGCTAAATCCAAAACTCTTGATGAGCTCAAACAGAGTTTGGCTTTGAATGGAAGTGAAGAACCAAACCCAGAGGCTCAGTCTCTCAGGATTGCTGAGCTTTGTGAAATGATGGACAGCATTGTGAAACAGGTAAAAGCTTTGCTTGTGTTCAGGTTTCCTCCACTCCCTGTTCTGACCATCAGTGTTATTAATCTTCTTCATGGGATGGCGGGAGCTGGTACAAAAAGATGCAAAGTATTCTGTACTCTTAACCTTCCTAAGAACTTCCTTTTAAGTCTTAGTCTAATGTAAATTGATTTCCTTCCAAAGTTGAGAGATAAAAATTAGTCTGATCTTGAAAAAGTTTGAAAACAGAGGGAGAGGGGACAGACCCCCATCTGCAGTTTAAGAGAATAAAGAAATAGCACTGCTGTTTTTCTGTCAAATTGAAAACTTGACTCTCTTGCTTGATCTGCATCTCTTTCATACCCTGTTACATGCTGGTAAAAGCTGCTTACTCCTACCCCATTCTCACTGCAGCTTTTCCATCTCTTCCATCCAGTCACTGGGATGGCTTTTGCCATCTTCAAATCCTATATAGTTTCCAGTTGCTTCAAGGAGAGTCTGGCAGATTGGTTTCCCATGCAAATTGACTCCCCAGCAGTTTGTATTTATAGTTATATTATCTTTATACTTGGAACAGATCTTTTTTTATGTGGATGTAATTGATTGGTGCAGGAGATATAATAATGAGTAATATTGATGTAAATGTGTGATAATAAATAACCATATACTGTAGAGAATTAGAGATGATGTAGTGAATTATAGTTAAGATTCCTTTATGCTTTCTATTATAAATGCCTTGTCTTTATTCCTGAAACTTTGTGAAACCTGAACCGTTTTGCTTGACGTTTTCAATGTAAGGTGTCAATACAGTACAGATCTTCTGCTTCTTAGTTTGGGTTTCAGTAGAAATGATGTGACTGTTTCTTACCAAGAAAGCAGGGAAATTTATGTCTGTGTACATGAAGAAAGTTTTTCCTTCTGCTGTATAGCTAGGGATAGAAATTGGCAGGATTGCAGCCTACTGCTTTTTTCTTCTCACAGTTACCATGGGTCATGTTAATTTTAGGAATTTTGTGACTTAACTATCATACTTAAAAACTGCAGAATGTTCTTACAGCCGAGTTGTCTTGTGTGCGCAAAGGAACAGTGAGTGCAGGTTCCTTCCCACAGGTGACTGCTCTCAGCAGAGCCAGGCTGTGGTTTCAAATACAGGGCTGAGGAAATGTCATACCTTGATTGCACTGTCTATAGGTTGAGCTCAAGACTGTGAGTCTGTGGCCCAGAGACCTTTCCCGAGAATGTCTTTCCATATTCCTTGTGTGGGCAGTAATTAGCTACAGGCTACAAAAAGCAATTACAGATTCCTCCCACCTATACCATGAGAATAGGGATGATTAATCCATCAGCCTGTGTGTGCCTGGAACTAGGATACTAGGATAAAATGATCTAAGCAGTCTCTTTAGGGTGAACTATAACATAGGAAATTTTTCACCTTCCATTGTGTGGATCCATAGTCAGAACTGAAATCTGGCATCTGGCTTTGCCAGGTCTCATGGAGACATGCTTGTTTGTTTGCCTCGTTTTCATGCTCTTCTCATGGTTCTGGCATGACTGAATCACAGACTATTCTGAGTTGGAAGGGACCCACAAGGATCATCAAGTCCAACTCTGTAAGTCAACGGCCTGTACAGGGGATTGAACCCATGACCTTGGCATTGTTACAACCAGGTTTTAACCAACTGAGCTAATCTCAGTGATAATAGGTATTGAACCAGATGAATGCTTTGTCTAACCCAGACAATGCCTTATGTAGTTCCCTGACAGAGGAGAATAAAAACAATAAATCACACTGAAGGAGGACTGTGGTTTTGTGTTTAAAAAGTCTAGGAGTACAGGGGAAATGGAAGCCATGCCTACCCCATAGAGATTAGACACCTGTAATAATGGAAGTGACATAGCAAACAAAGAGGAAATCCAGCATTTAATTTCATATGAGAATCCTGGAGTTGCTAGACTGGGATTCAGGTGGGCCTGAATTATTAGAGCACAATGGCATAAGAGGGGTGGCAGCTCTCCAGAGTATTGTAGTAGCGTCTTCTTCCATACAAAACAATTTCTGTTCAAATTGTCTTTGAAAGGAAGCTTGATCTCTAGATCAAACTATTTGCTTCCTAAGAAGATTAAGGCTCTCAGCTTCCTCCCACTTCAGGCTGATTTTGACTGAAAGGAATAAACAGTTTATTATTTCAGTACTTGTTACTTTTTGGCTTGTTCTGAAGTTGTGGCTCAAACAATAGTGCTACCTTGAACTCCAGTTAAATTTTAATTGCCAATAAATTCTTATACTTCACTCTAAATACAGTTTATTGCTCTGAAGCCTGCACAATTCCTTACCTAGTAGGAAAATAATCCAACTAGTGAAATTCTTGTGAGCAGTGAGCTTAAATTTTTAAGTCAATTTACAGGTGATTTATTGTCACGACTACCCAAGAAATAGTAACAAAAGTGTTTTGTTTGCAGGTTGCACAGTTAAAGGCCTCAATGCAGTCAACACTGGAGCAGTGGAGAGCATATGATGAAATTTATGCAGAAGTAAGCTTGATGACAACAAAATATTCATACTGCATAGACCAGTGCAAACCTGGGGAAGAAGCTTCATTGGAAGCTTTGAAAAAACAGGTCAAAGCTCTGCAGGTAAATCTACTGAAGATGTCTTGTTTCTGTACTTCCCTCTGTGTCTCTAGGGAAACAAATAGACACTGAGAAAAAGAAAAATTTACCTAAGCAACTTCCTCTTTGCTATAATGACATGGAAGTCAGTGGAGTATTCTTAAGGGTTTTTTACCTCCAGAGGAACTGGACTTCATATTTTATTTAGTGGTTCAGTTGAACTTTGGTGCAGTTTAGGTGCCATGGTTCAAGACCAAAGTACAGGTCAGCTGTTACCATGTCTGCCTTACTGTGGGTTAGCTGAGCCTCTCTTTTGGATTACAAAGATCCCTTGGGGTAATTTTAGTCTTCTGCATGTGCTGGAAGGCATCCCCATGGGAAGCACCAGGTCCTGCAGCACAGAGTCCAGATGGACCTGGGCCCTCCACCACCATCCCTCATGTGTGTTCAGTCCACATGTCATTCAGACAGACAGCAGGAAGTCTGGCTAAAAGTACAGCTGGCAAAGGAAAACCTTGGACACTGCTGTATATGTTTGCATAGATGTTGTTCACCATTCCTGTGAAAGATGTTGGTTCTTGGTTCATTTGTTGAAAGGAAATTTGCCCTTCACTTGTGCCTCCCAGGGTAATGCCCTGCCATGAAGTTGGGCACAACCTGGGAGGAGGTGCCTGGGCATCAGTGCTGGGACTCAGTGCAGAAACAAAGGGAATCAAGGGGTAAATCTGTGAAGGAACCATGTCTCTAAACCTGTCATTTGAATGTTTGGGATACCATGTCCCAGCCACTGTGCTAATGACCACAGACTCATTTTGCATTAGGGCATCTTTCCACATATAAACAGTTCTGGAGTCAGGGTCCAGGGACCAGGATTCCCTTTCCCAAAAGCTGTGGCTTGGGATGGGTGGGTGCAGCAGCCCTGGTGCAGAGCAGGGGGACCCCTGAGCCTGACACTTCTGATTGCTCCAGTGCAAATTCAACTGTTCAGTTGTCCTTCAGGGAGCTGGGGTTTGCTGCACAGCCTCTGAATGAGGGGTGGGAATGCTCAGGATCATCCTGCTGCTCTGCTCGGCTGTTACAGAGTCCAAGTGGAGCATCTGGAGTAGGCAGTCAGGCGGGCCCTGGGTATAAACATTTTACAGCTATGGCTAAAATCCCCTTACCTGGCTTTAAGTGAGTGTTGAAAGGCTGTGCAAACACTCCCTGTTTCCTGTAAATAAGGCCTGATTTGGTTTATTTTCAAGTTGTATCAGAAGTGGTGTAGGACAGACTGAGGCTGTGAACTTTGGGTATGGGACTCTTGGCAGTAAGCGCTGCATAAGTGCTTTCTACTCCTGCATGGGGACATGTAATACATGGAAGGAACTGAGCGCCTTCTGCCCTCTTTTCTTCCATTATCTTCTTTATTTTTAACCTGAATCAGTTCACAGATATGATCCATGACATGTTGCTGCAATTGCCTGTATCAGGAGGGGGAACACACTGCTGAGGACAGAAAGTGTCAAGCTTAACTTACTGCCAGTAGAAATTTCACAGAAACAGTGGCTGAAAGTAAAAACATTTTTGATTTCGAGTGAATTATTTATGCAGCTCAAGGGTGTGGATTTGTTAAATGAGCTCTTTCTTTAACAGCCAATAAATTGCCTCAGTTTAAAAAGGGTCCTCTGAATGATTTTTTTTATCTTGGCCCATTTCACCTCTCTTAGCTTCCTAATTTTTAGAAACAGGTGTTACAATTTTCACAAACATTTTAATCTGTTTTGCAAAAGTGTGGCATTATTGTTCCCCTATCCCTACCAGTCTAGAGGGAAAGTTATGTTTAGGTCATTTATCTCCATGATTAATTACAATAATCCATTCTGCAGTCTCTGCAAGACGAATCAGAGAACAGTGAACAAAGTTGGTCCAAGCTCCAGGCTGCTGCCAATAACCTGAAGAAGAGCTGCTCCCCATCCTTTGCAGAGATTATTGACCAGAAGTGCACAGAGGCACACACTAGGTAAGGCTGCAGAATACTACTCCAGTTATTAGTATTTGAAAAAAAAAAAGTTGCTGAGGCAGGACTTTAATGTCTGCCAGATTTTTAGATCTCTATGAATGCAACTCACCTGTCTGAGGGTACTTGTGCAAGGAATAGGATCCCAGAATGGTTTGGGTTGGAAGGGACCTTAAAGATCATCTAGTTCCAACCCACCTGCCATGGGCAGGGATAGCTTCCACTAGTCCAGGTTGCTCCAAGCCCCATCCAGGCTGGCCTTGAACACCTCCAGGGACAGGGAACTCATACCTTTTAACTGGATACCTTTTTTGTGATGAGTCCCATAGCACAGACTGTGCTGCATCAGCAAGCTTCCAGTAACATAGGCGTGAATGCAAAGAAACTCCCACAGGAATTCTGTGCCAAATCCTATTCTGGAGGAGAACCTACTAGGAAAATGTCCTTGGGTATGTTGGCAGGTGGAACTCAGTAAATGAAGACATCACAGATCAGCTGCGGGCGGCGCAGGCGACGCTGCAGCTTTGGGAGCCCTTTGATGCTTTATGCTCTGAGACAGCAGCCAAGTTACACCAGTACAACCAGCAGTGCACTCAGCTCCTGGATGCCCACGTGCCTGAGGAGAGCATGACAGAAACCCTGGAGCAGAGGATACAGGATTTGAAGGTACATGAGCACATTTCTGCTGCCTGGTACAAACCAGGATTTATTGCTGAGAAACAAATCTAAAGATCACCAGTTCAGTCAGTGGAAAAGTTAAAATCTCTGGGTTTCTTCCGTGAGCAGGCACTTTTGTATTTCCTTTAAAACACTTTGACCAGATCCTGAGACAAAACCAGAGTTAGCATATGATGAGAAGAGAGCAGAAGGGAGTAATCATATTCCAGCTCTTCCCATTTCTGCTCTGCACAGTGAATTAGGCCTGTGTTGGAAGGAATCACCAAAAGAAAAATAGTTTACTTTATAGGATGTTACTTGGAGAAGAAATAATCTCTACCAGAAGAATAGCTGGGGGAAAAAAGACCAGTTTTCCAGAGCACAGGACCATCCTTAGGTTTTCTACAGTCTTCAAACTGGCCTGGTCTGACGAGTTAACAGATTTCTGAACTCATTAGAGTATTCTAAATACTTGTAACTGTAGGCAAATGAGATCTCATGCTGAGACCACAGAGTACACTGGACTCTCTCAGGCAGCAAAGCTGTCATTAGGTTCTGACATTTCTTCAGATTGCACTAAAGAAATATAATAATCCTTATTTTCAAGACAGAGCAATGATTCATTGTGCTTTATGAAACTGTAGCCATGTATTGGAAGAAGTCCAGAGTACTCCATTTTGCATGTGGCCAAATAAGAAGCTTTACATTATAGGAAAGAGAACTCATACTTCTTTCTGTGTCATAAACAACTGACAGCAGCAAAGCTTAGACCAAAATATTTTCACTTTCTTCTGATCTATTAATGGCTGTGACAAAAATTCATCACTATGTCAGCAAAAAGGCATTGTATTTTCTGAAAAGTTTTTGCAAGAGTGTTGCACCTACTAAGTGAGGCATTGACCCCCTGCATGCCATTAGCACTGGTGTGTGTGAGTAGAAAGCATGGAATTTATCATGTTTTTTTGAAAGGGGTAAGTTAGAGGAATGGAGATCAGTGATCTGGCACGTGAGTTACGTGTATTTGAAAATACATGTGCATTAAAAGATTCTATTTTAATCCTTCTAATCTTTTCCTCTAGTGTATATTAGGAAAGATTATGGTTCTGTGGAATTTTGTCACCACAATAAATAAAGAGCTAAATAAAGAGAAAGAAATCAAAATGGGTTATTTATTCAACGGCTGAAGTGGTACTTTGCAATATGATCCTTTCCAAACTCAGGGGTCAGGAAGCAGGAGCCATTTTGCTTTTTAGGGAAATGTATCTGCTCTTTGCTGTCAATCAGAAATCTTTGTTCCTTACTCTCAGAAAAGACACTACAGTGGCAAATTCCAGGGGGTTTCATGGCTAAATTTCAGTTGTCTTGGTAAAAAAAGAAAAGTATGTTGCATGAGTCTAAAATTACTGCCTTTGTTCTTGTATTGCCTTTAGAGTTTAATTTTATAGCATCATTTCTGTAGTAAAGGAAACAAATAAAACCAAACCCATAGCCCTCAGTCAGTAAGGAATCCAAAGTACTGGTGTGTTTGTAACAAACAGCATTTCTCATCTGCAGCATGGGCTAGTTCTTTAATCTGCCATTTTGTAGAGAGGAATATTCTAATTTCCCTCCCTAATTTCCTCTGGCAAACTAGTATCCTGCTGCCTGAAGTCACTGGTGTTCCTCTGAACTTTGAACTGTGCCTGTTCCAGCACTAGACTCGAAGGATGCAATTCCCATTATCCTCCAGTAAAAGACTGAGGCTTTCACCATAGCTGAATTTGGCTCCCAGATGAGTTCAACAAAAAGAGTTTAGTTACAGCAACAAAAGATACTACATGAAAGTGCCACATGAATGATGATCTGATTCATTTACTGACTTCTTTTTCTTTTCCCTCTCTCATCAGAATTTACAGCATGGCCTTCAGAACATAGCAGGATGTCGTACCCAGATTTATTTGCAGGCTGATAGGATAAAACAGCAGGCTGGGACAGCTGCTGAAGCCATTCTGATGGAGAGGCTGCAGCCCTTCCAGAGAGCCACCTATTTGGAAAAGATGCTGCAGAGGAAGTTGGATGAACTTCAGGTAGGGTTTTTTTAATATTAAATTAGCTGTCAATGTGGAGTAACTTCTTACCTAGAGCCCTGTGTAAGCTGCATTCTTCATTAGAGCCCTGTAGTTCTTGAACTGAAATTTCAGTAAAATAAACAACTTGGCAGCATAATCCATTATGTTAAGAAGTAATACATGAAGCCAGAGGGACAGGTGAAGGAAGGAGTCCACCCTTACCTGCTTGTGTTGCTCTAACAAGCCTTTGTAAGTGGGCCTGTTACTCCAAGCAGTGCAGGACCCTCAGATTATTAAAGATTGGGAAATGTATTTTTATTCTATGAACATTAAAGTAAGTTGTGAACTTTCTCAGCTCTCTCGTGGAAAAAAACTAAGGGCTTCAATTTGCTTTGATAAGAGAAACAAAACAGAAAACTGGGGCCATCTGATGTAATTTGGAAGACCAGATTCACATCCCTGTTCAGGCAGAGTGGGGAGGGACCTGAACCCAGGTTTCCCCATAGGATGGTCTGCTCTCAGGAGTGCAGGACTGACTTGTCTGCACAGGTAGTGCTGAGAAAACTGCCAAGCAAATGTACTGCTGGACATTTACTGGTGTAAAACTAGTCTGTCCCTGCCAAAAAGTCAGGTTTCAGTGAATTTCTGTTCTAACGTAAACCCAAATTCATCAAGAAATTTTAAGCCAGCTCTATTTATGATTCCATTTACCATCACAGTTCAATGGCAGGAAGCCAGATATCTTTGTGAAGATAACAGATTTCTCATACTCCCTGTGAACTTCTCACTGCATAAAAAATTTCATTCCTGGGTAGTTGTTTTCTCTGGTGTAACCCTGAAGTTCTGACCATAGAAATCTCCCCCTGCACCGATTTTTGCCATTCATTCTTTCTGAAAGTGTTGCTGTCTAAGTATTGTCCCAGTGTAGAATTTAATTCTTGCAAGAAAGAAAAAGTTTTCTGAGTGCTCTTCTTTCTGATGCAAAGAAACCAGAGAGTAAAACTGAATTGCAGCCCTAGTTATTTCTCCACAGAGCTCATGGAAGCTGCACAGCCTTGGCTGTTGGCACATGGGAGCAGGTCCTGTGTGTGGCTCAAAGGAAGGTCCCTTTCACAAGTTTCTCCCCTGTGATAAGCTGAGTTTTTACTTTCCAACTTCCCAATAAACCAAAGAGCCCAAAGCTACAAAAGGGGTCACAGAAGCCCCTATGCCTTCCAGCTGGTTATGCATCTCTCAAGATTTAGAGATTCAGTTTCTCACTCTCTGCTTTGGTGTAAATTTTTCCCTTATCCAGTGGAAAAATGGAATCAAGTTCAGTAAGAGAGTTATAAATATTTTAAAATTTAGACTTAAAATCTGTTTGCTTTCCTGAAAATACTGCTTGTTGCTCCTTTTTGTATACTGCCTAAGTGTATTAAATGGTAATTAACGTAAATTTGCAATATTCACCACAGTTCAATCTTTTACAACTGGAGGATTTCAACAACTGCCTTGACAGGCTGGAGGGTCGTGTCAGGAGTTGCACAGATGCCTTCGATAGCCTCTGTCTAGAGAAAGGAAAAGACAACTCAGAATTGCTCATGGTATGTTTGCATTCCCAAGGACAGAAAGTTATTGCTCAGCTCTTGCCTGCTTTAAGATGCACTTTATGTCCCAAGTAACAGCAGCACTTCCATCAGAGTAACTCATTCATCCAAAACACAAAACCCAATGATTTAAGTTTAAAAGCTCAAGATCTGCAGTGTAGGCCAAATGCCTGCATGAAAGTGAGGAAAATCTCAGAGATTTGGGCTTAATGGGAGGTCTTTTCTCCCAGCTTTGCTCTGGACCTACCCTGTTGCCCTCAATGTAGAGTAAAAAAATAACACTGCAAGCACCAAGTCTTGAGTATGGGTTCAGTGCTGTTGGAAAAGCAAACTCTGTGCAAAAGAATTACTACCTTTTTGTTTCCTATATTCTTTGAGGTTAACATAGAAATGCTGGGGTTTTTGGGTTAATGTTTTGGATAACATTCAGATCTTTCATACAGAATAGGATAGGGTTCTCTATTTCTCTGAAATGAAAGAAAGGCAATATTCTTTTGCAATTAATTTATTTTTTTACTTCCAGAATCACACACTGGAGCTTGCTGCACTTTCCCCAAGCATAGAGAGTTTGAATGAAGCAAGCATTAAGCTGCCACTCAGTGACTTCACTCTGAAGAAAATACAAAGCCTGACTCGGCAGTGGAGTCAGAAAACAGCAGCTGCTCTGGAGTGTTGCAGGTCTGAAATGCAAACAAAAAATCACTACTAACAATTTCCTGTTCTGGGAGGAAAATCAAAACTGAGTTAAAGCATGGGAAGTCTGTTCTCAACTCCCTGAGGGGCTTTCCAAGTTGAATTCTGCATTTCCAATTTACTCAATTGTTAAATGGTTATTTGCATTGTATTTCAAGTCACTTGAAGGAAAAATCTGGATGATCATAGAGGAAGAAGGTAGCAAAGTGCCAAGTGAACCCCCCTCTATTTTAGTATTATTAACCACTACATTAGACCATATGCAAACATATCCTTAAAAACACAACAGTTTCTGATTATTCATTTTGTTTTACAGTATGCTTGAAGGAACTCAAAATGACGAAAAGAAATTCTTTCAGAAATGTGAAAAATGGATGAAATTCCTAGAAAAAATGAAAGAGGCTTTAAAAGAAGAAATTCCAGGACGGTTTGCAGAACTGCAAGAGCAGCAGAGAATATATGAGGTAAAGCTAACTCTAAAAATGGAAGCAGCATCTTGAATGGTGAAGGTGGGGGAAATCACTAGAAAATGCTGTCTTCTGAAATTAGATCTGGGCAGAGTTTCACAGAGCATTTCGCTCTTGAAATGCTTATGAGCAAACCTCTGAAACGTGAAAATCCTTTTCCAAAATGGATGGATCCCTTTTTGCAGGGATCAGACTTTTAGGAGTGCATTTTTAGGTGTTGTGTCATGGAAGTGCTAGACTTCTGCAGCCCTGAGATGTACTTGTCTGTCTGCCTGTCCAGAGCACTGAAACCTGTGGCAATTAACTGGGCAGTTTGCTGGAGATCTGGCAGGAATCCTACCAGTTTCTGAAAGAGCTACATGTAAAACAAAATGTTTTCACAGCATATTTCCATGTTGACCAGTTGTTAGATTTTGGTGGAAATTGTTTCACTGGCATTTTCCCAAACACTTGCTATTAGTTACAAAGAGAAAGTGTGGGAGGGTTTGACAGTATCTGTTCAGGGGAGGAGACACATTGCATGCTGGCAATGGAAAAATAACCAAAGTAGAGAAAAGAAATTTGGTAAATGCTAAACATCATGACCAATGAGAGTGAGCCAGTTCTGCCACAGCCTGATACTATCCAGAGTGCTGTGGCTGTTTCCACAGGATGTTAAGTCTCTGCATGTTTCTAATATTCATCACGGTCCTCAGAAAGTTTTCTCTTTTACCTAAACCTTTCCAAGTCAACTCATTCATTGCAATGAAATAATGTGTAGGATAAACTTTTGGTCATTGTGATAAAGAGTAAATTCTATGGACTTCTGTCTAGATTGCATTTCTCATTATTGAGTCCAACAAACTTTAGGTTTCAGGTTATCTGTATCAAACAGCTCATTGTGGGTTCTGCTACCACATGTATGCAAATTCCTCCTGGTCTCCAAAAAGTGTGAAATCTTTTAGGGTGCATTTGACACTAGCACTTGAAAATAAAAAAAAAATTCAGCATTTAAAATTAAATAAATCTTGTCACTCTAGAGGAGCCAGAAGCAGCTTTCATAGCGAAGGTTGTCAACTGAATAGTTAAAACTGCTGTTCTCATGGTATTTTCAGATGCTGCAAACTGAGATTTCCATAAATCAGCAGACATTTAATTCCATCATAGAGAAAGTTCTACTTTCCTTGGAGTCTGGAGAAGCAGAGAAAAGGTAATCCATTTGTTTTTCTCCCTCAGATCTTGGTAATTCAGTGAATATGCCATCTTCCTTGAAGTTTGCATTGAATCTTTGCACTCTTGAGGACATAAACCCAAATTGTGGGCTGGGTTCACTCTTCAAATAACCTCCTGACATAAACACAGATCACAGAATCACAGACTATTCTGAGTTGGGAGGGACCCACAGGATCCAACTCTTAAGTCAATGGCCCACATAGGGGATTGAACCCATGACCTTGGCATTATTACAACCAAGTTGTAAAAATGTGAGGAGGTGCAATAAGAAGGAAACACAAGTGCCCTGGCCAGATTGCATTTGGGATAGTAACTGGCTGTTCAGTCTAACAAAAACAATTGCTCCTGAACAGGAGTCTTTTGTTGTGTAACTGTGGTTGAGAAACTGCCTTCTTAGAGAAGGTAATGAGGGTGCTGCATATGAAGGATCCTTTCCCTCCTCCTAGAGCTCTGTGCTTTTCAAAGTGCAGAAGTGTAGACTATCCACATTGCTCCTGGCACACACAACAGGGCATTGAGTCATCGGCCATGAAACCAAAACCATATGGTAGCTAAACCTGTTTTTTATCAATATGATCTTATACTTTCCTCTTAATCAGTGTAGCGTGAGAAACAGGGAGTAATATTTGTGAGCAGAGGTTCAGCTGCCTCAGGTGTTTGCTGTGAACACATTCCCCTCTCTGCCAGAGCTTGCTGCTCCCAGAGAGTGGGCAGGACAGTGTGTGTGCTCCCCTCTGCCACTTCAGTATGAAGTCCATAGCTTGGCTAAAGCTGCCAGGGAAGGTAGGGCTAAGCTAAGCCAAGCTGGATTTTTGTGTTGGAGCTGCCCCCACAAATGCAGGGGTTTGTATAAGAGCTAATCAGGGGCCGTGGCCTCCTGCAGAGGAGCAGAATTGATAGACGGGGTTGTTTTATTCAACCAGCTGGATCTGCTGGATGATTTAGCCATGTTGTAGGAGAGAACCAAAGAACTGTTTAAATGGGTTCAATAATAACACAATTTGCAATTGTGCAGATCAATTTTGCAGCATAATCAGCGACCTTGTCTCACTTCCATTGACCTTGTTCTTCAGAGAAGTGTTTAGTGCATATTGTGTCTGATTGCTGTACTGTGTATGTTGCTGTATCACAATTGCAGGATTGACTTGCTTTATCCATTCTTGTCTCATGTAGAAGGTTTTTTGGATTGCTTAAGAAATGGAATACAGAGAGCAGGGCTGAGCTTATGACGGCATAGAGCTTTTTGCATTGTTGGGTGTATAACTGGAAAACAACTTTGCAAATAGAAATCTCTCACAATTACTGCTATATGCAGCCTTGAGATCAAAATAAATTAACACTTAACTCTTGTAATTTTTAGGACAGAGTTTATTTCCAAGCTCACCTTGCTGAAAGAGCAGTGGCAGAATGTTATCCGGATGGTTCAGCAGAGGAAGAAAGATATCGATGGACTCGTGAGCCAGTGGCAGCTCTTCAGGAGTTCCCTGCAGAGTCTCAACAGATTCCTTGATGATACAGACAGCTTCCTCACAGCTGTGAAGAGCCAGGATTGTTATAGCCTTTACCAGCTCAGAAATGTCATTCATGATTTCAAGGTACTGTATTTATTTCTCATAAATCTAGAATACATGGGTTTTTTCCTCAGACTGAAACAACTTCTGCTCAGTAAGGTAAAAAGCCTTAAAATCACATGGTTTTTTGGGAGAAAAATGGTTGCTGGCACTTTTTCTTAAAGCTGAGCACAAGTGAGAAAACAGTGACACTTCTTGGTCAACATTGTCATTTAGTAGCCTTGTATCTTACTGATACAAAAATCTAAATGCATTGTGCCAGAAGATTAGACAAACCCTGGTCAGTGGGTAACCTATAGATCTGTGTGTATCTTACTGACATGACTGCTGAATTCAGGCCTTGTAGTTTACCCGAAAGAGGAAGGCCCATATGTGGCAAGACAGGCCATATAGGCCCTGTGTGTGCAGGGATGGGCAGGAGCAGAGGATAAACCACTTGCTAGGGGATCTGTCCTTGGAACCATCAGTCCAGGACACACAGACCTGGGCAGCAGTTCTTCAGAGCAGTGAGTTCTGCATTTCACATGCAGTGGAAAAAAGTACTTTGCTTTGTTAATTTTAGATATTTTGGTTTTCCGTTTAACTCTGCATCTCTTTGTTGTATAGGAAAGTAAAACCAAGCAGTGGTTGCTTAAGGCAATCCAAAACCTTTCAAAAACATATTATTGAATGCCATTTGCACAGTCCAAGATTTATACTGTGTACCCACACACCTAATGTTGATGGATTAACTCATTACCAGTATTCTATTTGGTGCTTGCCGTGTTTACTTCATCTGTATTTTTAATGGCTGTGTAAAGATGATTTCCAGTAGATTTTGCAAGTTAGTGCTCAGGCTTTATCTTAGTGAGAAAAGCCAGAAAGTCTTCTCCCTCCTACTCCAAATTTCCCTTTCCCTCCTGCTGCTGTTCTACAGAAAGAAACAATGATCATATCTCCTTGTGTTACCAGTTGTTTATAGGCAAAATTTTAATAGGAAAATTATTACTGATGGCTTACTTCACTTGGACTATGTCATGATTAACAGAGCTGTTATCTCTGAAAAAACTTGTCTAAGTCATTGATGGTAGAGGTGCTAACAAAACTTCCCCTGGCTTTTTGTTCTGAGTAACTTGTGCAACTGAACATCCATCTTTTTGTTGCTGCTGCACTTTTACCCTATAGATTCAATCTGTGAAAAGCTATTGTAGAGTTTCATAAACCAAAATATCAGAGAGAAAATGATGTTTCTGAAATTAAAAAAGCAGATAGAAGATAATCTATTCATTCGTCCTTCAAAAAGTCATAGAAGCGGCTGGGTTGGAAGAGACCTCTGGGATCATCAAGTCCAACCCTTGATCCAACCCCACTATGGTTACCAGATCATCGCACTAAGTGCCACATCCAGTCTCATCTTAAAAACCTCCAGGGATGGTGGATCCACTCCCTCTCTGGGCAGGCCATTCCAATGCCTGATTACTCTCTCTGGAAAGAATTTCTTTCTGATATCCAACCCAAACCTCCCCTGGCAGAGCTTAAGCCTGTGCCCTCTTGTTCTACTGTTGGTTGCATGAGAAAAGAGACCAACCCTCACCTGGATACAACCTCTTTTCAGGTAGTTGTAGAAGAGTGATGAGGTCACCATGTAGCCTCCTCTTCTCCAGGCTAAACAATCCCAGGTCCCTCAGCCTCTCCCCACAGCACTTGCACTCAAGGCCCTTCACCAGCCTTGTTGCTCTTCCCTGAGTATGAACAAAGTAGTACCTTGAAACTTCTTTTTGTGAGTCATCTTCCCGAGTGCAATACCAGGAATGCACTTCTGTACCTTCCTAAGAACATCTTAGAAACTTTTTTTTTTTTTTTACTTTTAAAGAGTAAGACAGTGATTCTTCAGAGGTGGCAGGCCATGTACACCTTGGTCATGGATGTCGGGGAGAAGCTGCGCGCTGTCTCCGATGCAGAGACCAGCGCTGCTCTCCAGGAGGAGCTCAGCCACTTACAGCAGCGTTGGGGGAAAACCCAGGCCCTGCTGGAGAAGAAGAAGATGCAGTTCAGCGGCACCCTACAGGTAAATTGTGCCCTCCCCACCTGCTTCCCTGGCATCAGGTCTCGAGGGCTTCTCTGTCCCATTAATCTCCAGGGCTGAACTCTGCAGCAACAAGACACGTGCTGAGCTGCTGCTCAGTCCAGAGGGGCTCCAAGGGAAGGGCCTGTCTGTGTCATCAGGGCTTGTGAAAAGCCAAGTGTGGTCCCCTGATTCTCCAAAGAAAATTGAGTTGGCATCCATTTGTTGCTACATTGGATGCTCCTGCTGTTCTCATGCTCCCCATGGCCTGGGGCTTGCTCTTGCTTTGGGCTGTGAAGCCTGAGCTAAAATTTAGCTTAGAGTTAACAGGACTTGTTGCTCCTTGTGTTGTTGCACCTCTAACCAGAAGGGTCAGTCATATTTTTTTTTTCTTAGAGCAATGAATTTGCTTTCATAGCTAGGCAGCAAATAGATAGGTCTTAAAATTCAGTACTGTTACTGATACAATCCCCAGTCCAAAAACTATGCTTAAAGCCTCTTGGGTTGAACAGAACAAAATGAGCAGAAACGCTCTGCAAGGCAAGCCTTAAATACCAGAGGCTTAAATCCAAGCACCAAATCCTTGTGGGTGGTGCTGTGTATCAAAAAAGGAAATTCAGAAAACCAGAGCCCATGATTCATAACTTCAGGGGGTTGAAGATGTTATTTTGTAACATATCCATGTGGGGCAATGTGTCATGATACAGAATCCTCACCTTTTATACTTCTCTGGGTCAGACTTGTGACCGCCTTGAAAAGCAAACCAAGGAATTGGAAAGCAGACTGCAAGAGCTAAAGGAGAAAGTAAAAGATCCACTCCCTGTTGAACATGAAGAGCTCCACAAAGCCAAGGAACACATTAAGGTATGAACAGCCATATTGTATTTAAATAGGTGTTATCTTTGCACAATACTCCATCCCTCTCAAGTTGGTTCTTCCTCTTACCTGATCCTCAGGGACACTGAATTTCTCTTTTACGCTATCCTGATTGCTGCTAATCTGCAAGTCCAGCTGACCAAGAAGATTACAAGGAGTAGCAGTAGTAATACTTGGCCTTTTTTTCTGCTTGTTCTCCCTTTACAGTCTGAATTTATGAAACAAGTAATTTCTCAAACAAAAGGGAAAAAAACTTCCTTAGCTCAGCTCAACTGGCTGCTATCCCTATGACTGAATCTCCCTTTTTGTCTTCCAATCCATTTTGGACAGGGAGCTCCTCAGGCAAGAGACCTTGTAAGTCTGCAAAGCACCACACACACCTGCAGGATCTGGGAATAATTACAGAGAAGGAAAATTAAGAGTAAGGGAGTGGCAAAATCCCTTCCAGCCCATAGTGCACCATGAAAATTAAATGTAGTGAAAAGTTATTTCCAAGGGATAGGAGACATTTGTCTGGACTGGTCAGTCTTTCATCATCCTTTTATGAAGTGAATTGTTGACCTATGTAGTGGGAACAAATAAGCTTATTAATGAGCCAAGGCTTTGAACTCATTATCAGCTGTCTGAAATCTTCTTTGTGAGTGCTGGCTGCCTTTCCCACGGCAGCAGTCTTGCTGTAGCCCTGAATTATCTGTGGGATGGCAGCACACAGCTCCTGCCTCGTGTTCCAGTAAGAGAAATTCAGCTGCAGAGGGGTCAGGGTCAGACAGTGCCAGTGCAGATGCTGCTCTCACATGTCACAGTATAATAAAATAAACGACCAAAATGGTATGGAGGAGAAGGGACCTCCTTTCCTCTCCCTGTTTTCACTTCTATGTGGAATAAAGCTGTTTTCTGTCAGTCCTGCACCCTATACAAGGCTAGCAAAGTCCCATGAAATACATGTGTGCATATCTGTAGGGAGTAATTTATTGTGAGCTCAGGTAAATTTTAGTCTGAGTTTGGTTTGTTTGGTTTTTTCTCGATTGTTGAGGAAAAAAGACCTGTGAAAATCTTCACAGGGCTTAGAGCCAGCACACTTCTGATACAAACATTCACATGTTTTTTCCTTTTCTTCCCTTTAAAATGAGATAAATTGGATTCTCTGGAAGAATTTTTTTGTTAGATGAGCCAGTGATACTTCCCAGCAGCCTCTTTGCACAGTGGGACCTAGGACATTGTGTGCAGCCTCACATTTCCCAGCTGCAGGCAGTGGTGCCTTTGCTTTATAGGTGACAATTTTAACACTGCTAAGGAAAATATGTAACTTTATTATAGAGAGAAAGGGAAGTTAGGAGAGCAAAGCAGAAGAGAGAGCAAGCATGTTTATGTGAATGAGCAATTCAAAAGCTCCACATTCCTGACAAATCTGAGGAAGTGCCTGTGAAATCATTCATTAGAGAAGTCATTTTATTTTTTTAGCAATTAAAGAAATAACCTGAAATTGGATCAAATGCAGGTGGAAAGCAGCTTGCCCAAAACAGAAACCCCAAAGTGGGCATGTTTCAGCCTGGGTATGAAATGGCAAAGGCTGCCCTGGAGCATGGGGAGTTGCAGGGGCCAGGCTGTGTTCTGGCACTTTTGGATGCAGCGGTGGGACCAGCGGATCAGCCTTGGGCTCCAGGGGAACCCCAGTGGGCTCAGGGGGACTCCAGTGGGCTCAGGGGGACCCCAGCCAGCTCAGCCCCACCGGAGAGCACAGCACAGGCGGCTGCACATTCCCTGCTCTCCTCCCCCACCGGCCAGGCAGGGGATTAGCGAGCAGGTTTGGAAAGCTGAGGAGCTTAGTGCCAAGGCTTGTGCTGGTGCGTTTCCATGCAGGAGCTGGAGCAGTCGCTAGCAGACTGGGCCCACGACATGAAGGAGCTGCAGGCCATGAAGGCGGAGCTGGCACACCTCATCCTCACCGAGGACATGATGGTGCTCAAGGAGCAAGTGGAGCATTTGCACAGGCAGTGGGAAGAGCTCTGCTTGCGGGTAAGTCCTCACCTCCTCTGGAGGCTTATAGCGGGCTGTATATCCATGGGCCCGGGCAGGACAGGGGCAGTGGGTCAGTAGATGGAGTTTCCCCTGGGGTTGGCTCACTTTGGAAGTTTTGGGTGGGAATGGAGCTTTTCCTGGCGCAGCTGACCCGGGCTGGAGTTTGCCCTTTGTGTCCTGGACACAGGCTGTGAGATTCTTGTTGCAAACCCGTTTTAACTGGTGAGTGCCGAACTGCACAGAGCCCAGATGCTGCTGTTTGTGGAATAGGTGCCTTTGTTCTGGGCTGCCAAAGGGAGGGAGGGAGGGACGGGAGGGATGGATGGGGGGAGGGATGAGCACAGGAATTGCCTGGGGGCGTGGAGCAGGGAAAGGAAGGGGGAAGTTACAACAAAATGCCAGGAGACCTGATAAAGAAAACTTAAATGTGTTTAAATACCGACTCCTTGGGTTTAAATACATTAAGAAGGGACTTGTATTTTACTGCTACAGAAAAGACTATGAGCTATTTGCATTTCTTGTGGCTTGTTGCTGTATTACACTTAATTCAGTGTTGCATGTGAAATTGCTGGGGAACATTTACAGCAAAGTCACATGGACTTGATTCATTAGGTTATTATGCAGCTTGAATGTGTGTTTACTTTGCCCTCTTAACAGGATTGGAAGAAGTAAAATAATTCGGGGTCTTAAGTTACTCTGGATTGGCTCTACACACCAGCAAGCCAAACTCTTGCCTCTCTTTACTCACAAGTCAATGTCTTTTATTTTACAGTTTGTAAAGGAAGCAAGTTAGTGTTTTGTTTCTAACCCTGACTCAGGCAAAGGTGAAGCAGTCTTGGTGGGGATATTGCCAGAGTAATGAACAACTATGCTTATTTCACAAACTGCTGTGATGAAATAGTTATTTGGGTTAATTATTTGCATTGCAATGAGAAAGAATTGAGTATCTTTACCTAAAGCTGGACAGTTATTCTACAACCAGTGTTTTCTCTGTTATTACTTCTGAACTCTGAAAATAATTCCAGACACATCCTCCCCCCTCCTGAGAAATACAGGCCATTATTTTTAAATCACAATGCCCGAACCATTTTCCTAATGGAAATCTGCAGTTAAGCCTATAAATGCGAGAACTTTTATGTTTTTCATTTCTTGGTGAGCTGCTGAAGCCTGCTGTCCCCACTGTGGTGAATAGTCCTGAAAATTAAGCTGTTTTTTTAATGTACCCTACTACAGTCTATCCAAGTAGTAATTTCCTGCAGTAATTTAAGTTCAGATTTTACTCAGAATTTCCATTTTAATTTCCTGAGGGAACAATGTTTTAGTTCAGTCCATCTCAGAGAGAGGAAAGAGGTGACATTAATGTGACTGTGTTAAGCACACAGACTCTGCAGTGGGAGGAATCTGTTCGGGGCTGCAGTGGAGGAAGGCACTGAAATGTTTGCACAGCCCTAATGAGCCTCCGGAGAGCCGGCTCTGGTGCTCAGCGCTGGACAGGAGGGCAGCAAAGCAGACTTTGCCGGCTCTGCTGTTAGCACAGCTGCTTTGTTTGGGCTTACAAATCAGAGTCGAGATGTATTGTGTGAAGAGAAGTCTGCAGAATAAATACAGAGAGGTGAAAGGGTGGGCCGCGGCCGCAGCTGCCGCTGCAGCAGGACCGGCAGATGCCTGTGCTCGGCTGGGCAGGCACACAACACACGGAGCGAGCAGATGCACTCCCGGGATTAGCGTTTCCAGAGCTGCCCTTGCAAGGTGCATGTAGGTCACAGATTTAACTATTCATGTCAGCGAGCCTCCCATCCCAATGAACACCAGCATGCAGCTTGGGCCTGGGCCTTGATGTTCTTTTAGCCTCCCTTGGGAATGTTCTACTCCTTCATTGTTCTGTGGATGCAAAATGGAGATGGGACCAGGGCAGCTGGTCCAGGGAGAAAGTGTTCAAAGCAATGGCTTGAAGGGCTCATGTTCCTAGAAGCTTGTCTGGGATTTCTTGGGTCATTCCTGTTTTACCCCAGGCTGTATTGCTTACCCAGCTAAAAGGTGCTTCTTGCTCTCAAAATCCTCCTTTGCCCTTTGCTTAGCAGGTAAAAATGGCATGGGGATCATGTCAGGAATTAATGATGGTACTGACATGCATAGTCTGTTCTTATACTGACCAAATTAACTCATCCCCACACATGAGAGATGCTGCAAGTCATAGAGGAAGGGTGAGGAGTTTACCCTTCATACCTCTGATTCTGGAGGTGCAAGGGAGCATCCCAGAGCAGAGACCCCTCCTAGAGACTTTCTCAGGTCTCTGGCATCTCCAGACTTCTTCCTATGGAGAGCTTTGGAGCCTGTTTCCTTGTGTCCCAAGACAGTCCTTTCAGGCTCATCTCTTTGGTTAGATCATCATGAAGGATTCAGAAAACACTTTCAACTCTCCATCCCCTCCTTAAAAAAAGTCAGAATTTAAAAGACAAAAGCAATGTGTTGGGAAATGGTTTGCTGCCTTCTCTTTAGATCCTAGTGTTACATGGAGCTGGTCTTGCTTCCACACTGAACACCTAAACTTTCCTCTGGGCTACAAGAGAGCATTAGAGATTAGTCTAGAAGATTCAAAAAGGGAATTTTGAGGAGTTGTGCATGTGAGATGTGAAGAGGGAGTGTTTCCTGCCATGGGGTGGTATTTGGAGTGACCATTTGCAGCCAAGGCAAGCGAAATATTATCCTCAGTCTTTTAGATAAAGTTGATTGGTGAGGGTGAGGGGTTGTTTCTCTTGTTTCAGAAGAACTTGTACTTTTCTTCCTTTCCTTTGTCCAATATATCTCAGCACAGGAATCCACAGAAGTAGATAAATGAATACAAATGCATATTTAAGACCCCTGGGCTAGAAATAGATACTATTAGCTAGTATAAGTGTGACCCTGCCTCTTTCTGAGATGTTGGAGCAGTGATAATAGCTCTACTGGTTCAGGCAATATCAGACCTTAATTTCTGTCTAGGCAATTTGTTTATCAGTCCTGACAAATGTAATCCATAGTTTTCAATGAAAAGGATAGATTCTTGATGCTGAGTTTTTTGGAAGTTCTCCAAGAACTGGTGAGCAAATGGAAAGAAAAGAGAGAGGCTTTTATAGAGGTAAAGTAATTGCAGTCAGGAGTTGCAAAGTTTCTCTTACAGTGGCAGAAAAATAAGAGCTTATCAAGGTGTTACTTCTGTTATATATAAGGCCATACTAAACAGTATGTAGTAATTATATATTTTTTATTCCTTCTTTGGCATTTTCAGGTTTTCACTGAGCAACATTTAAATTATTATATAAGCACATTATTTATAAAGCTGCCACTCAGTTTCATTCTTCTGAGCGAGAGAATCTGGTATTTGCTTGTCAACTTAATGCCCTGCTATCCAAAATAAGATGGAATAACAAGCTGCTTGCTGTTTTGAAAAGAAAAGCAGAGATACCCGATAACTGCTCCTGCTAAATGGAATATGATCAAATGCAGACTAGAAATTAGAAGGCTTGTAATTGCTGTTTTCCTTCCTGAGAAAGCTGTTGCAGGAAGTTAATGCGTGTGCTGTTCCATAGGTGTCCCTGCGGAAGCAGGAGATCGAGGACAGGCTCAACGCCTGGATCGTGTTCAATGAAAAGAACAAGGAGCTGTGCTCCTGGCTGGTACAAATGGAAAGCAAAGTGTTGCAGACTGCAGATGTCAGCATTGAAGACATGATAGACAAATTGCAGAAGGTAAGCAGCAATGCCACTTTTCTTCCATTGCAGTCTGGTTGCACGTTATAGAGACGCCATTCCTCTTGTGTTCCTTGCTTCTTAGAAGTGATACATGATATGAAACCAACAAGTATGGGCTTTTGTGAGAAAATGAGCTTTTCTAGCATCGGCTCTTATCTTCTTGATGTTCAGACTTGGAGCATAATGCAAAACAGAAATGCCACCTGAGTGCATTTAGGCATGGAATGTGAGTTTCAGTAGTGGGGGAATGGGCTGTTGGGGCTTTGGGGCACATGTGCACACACAGCACTGCTCAGTGCCTTCCCTGCTGGGGATCAGCAGTGTCCTGGCAGCAGGTCACTGCTCTCACCACCTCCATCAGCTACAAAACTGGTAGTCAGAGGGCAAAGAAAAGATTGAACGGCAGGGTAAGGCTTATGCCAGGAGAGCAAAAAGTTTCCAAAACTAAAAGCTAATTCTGCCCCTTCCCCGTGGTAGTTATTGCTTTCTAGTAATTTTGTATTAGCTTGGTTTTAAACAGGACCACTATTTTTCTGCTGTGTTCCTCCTCATGGCTAAAAGGTGTCAATATCTTATCCTAGATCTCCTCTGCATAGGAATACCACCAAAATAAAGCCATCCTAGACTTTGGGTTCTTTTGGGGTAGCTTCATTGAAAAATTACTGTAAATCAGGAAACTTAGAACATTCAATTACTATTTTTAGGAGTACTTACTCCTGGCACTTGCAAGTCCTTAAGCTGCTTATTTTTTCATGGTGGCATCACTGTGAGAGGGCTTTTTCATTGAGATTGTCTTCTTTTAAGTGAAAGAGTTGTACATGCTAATGTAGAAACCCCACAAAAACCTGACCTCACATCACACCTGTGGGAAAAGAAACAGATCCTTTTGTTTTGGATTGTTGTTTTGTGTTACTGTTTTGTTTTGCCCTGTAATTAAGCAATGTTTGTGTGTATTTATCAGGATTGCATGGAAGAAATAAACCTGTTCAGTGAAAATAAGCTTCACTTGAAACAAATGGGTGATCAGCTAATCAAGGCTAGCAACAAGAGCAGAGTTGCAGAAATAGATGACAAACTCAACAAAATCAACGATCGCTGGCAGCACCTCTTTGATGTCATTGGGGCACGGTAAGAAATTTATTTTCAGTGTTTTATATGAGAGAAAAGTCAGAGGCTTGTGTCCTTGACCATTAAAACAGACTGACATGACTTTTCAGTTCTGTTGAAATTTATTATTGAGAGTCAAGCTGAAGTGAATACTTTTCCATTATGACTTATTGCTGTATTATGACACCAGATGTCTTCATTTAGCTAATGCTAGAGGGCAGGGTGCAAGAATTCAGATAAAATACAATTTTAATGATGGGAGCTTTGTAAAAGGAATAGTCAGAGTGATCTCCCTGTTGCATGAGTTGAAGTGCAGTATATGGTATGAGTTCTATGTCTGAATGCACAGAATTTAGGAATAGATTCTATTCTGTCTCTGTAGACAGTCAGATTTATATAATGATTATGTTCCTTTTTTACATTCAAAAGTGTATGAAATTTCATTTAATATCAGTGCTATTTCTTTACTCTCTCTCCTAAAAACAACTTTTAAATTTAGGATCTTTTGTATGATGGCGAAATGGAAAATGCTATCAGTTGAAATCAAAACAAAAACCTGCATAGTCGAAGCAACGACTTCTTAAAGGATTAAGCGTCTTTATAATACTTGACAGAGTTAAGAACTTCATGATCATTTTAGTACTAGCCTTACTGAGACGATCCCATTTCATTATTATCTCTGAGTTTCTACCACAGCTTGGCAGGAGGATGCTGGGCTGGTCTCACCCCCTGCTGAGTTTATTAGTAATCCAGAAATAATAAGGCTAACACCAAATTAGTATTGGCCTAAACTTCTCTCCCAAGGCTCTGTTTTGCCTGTAATCCCCCTCTCTGAGCCCTTGGAAGCTCTGTTGCCGAGTTAACATTTGGAACAGATAAGGGGGTGGTTGTGCTGTGACAATGTAGTGCTAAGTGTGCTGGGCCTTAATCAGGAATGAGATCTGAATTAATGGTGACACATGAGCCGTGAATGATTAAGCAGAAGGTGCCTTCTTAAGGTCTGACACTGCAGATAGTCTTGCAATGGTTGTCTCAAGGTGTCTTTGTGTTTGATCTGGTGCAGAAAAGAAGCCTCACTTTTACAGCAACACTTTTCCCGTTCTCATCTGATGGTAATGTGTCACTTTTAAAGCACTTTTATGATCATTTGTGTTTTGCTGTGTGTTAGTTTTGAACTGTAGCAATTTTTAAATGCAGGTTAAAATGCACTATTTGAAAACTGAGGTAAAGGTGGCACATTTCTAGCAATCTTTAGGAGAATATTCTAAAGAACTGGTGGGATATTTGGAGAGATCTGGCAGTCTTATTCAGTACTCTGTGACAACAGAGCACTTGTTTACCACCTGGGATGTCTTAAATCTTTACCTTCAGACAAGCATAGAGTGGTGTTTTGATGTACGTTATTGTGGATTTGCCTACAGCATCAACAGGGCTGCCAGTATTTGATGTCTAAGTGGATATTGCAGCTACTGTGGAATTGGTGTGATGCTTTATGATTGTTCCTGTGTTCTTAATCCCAAAATGTCTGTAATATGCCAGCTTCTACTTGTGATTTCCACTAATTTTCTGCTCAGGACCAGAGTAATGAACTGAAAAGGGCGTGGGGAAAAGCGATTTTAAGCAGCTCCCTCGGTGGCCCAAGATTACCAGGCAGCCCCGTGGTCCTCTTGCACTGAGTGCTAATGGAGGTTTGGAGTTCTGCAGCAGGGGTGCACATCTCCTCCCTCACCTCATCCACCGTGCCTGGGCTTGGCTCACAGCTCAGTGGTTCTTGGCTGCTCAGTCATAAATCACCACCAGACCTGTGAGCATGGATTGGGATGCTCCATGCTGATAGTCTGTCTCCTTCCTTTTCAGTAAAAATAAATTATATTTATGTTGTGTTGAAAGAGCCCACAAAAAGAGAGTGGTAGCAGAATTTTTTTGGCCCTGCTGGATTGAGCCATGACACTCCAGACATCCTCTCACCACCCCAAATATCTGCTATCACCAACTCAGTGGATAGTAGGATGGGTTGGCTCCAGGGAGGCTGGAGCCCCTTAGGGAATGGTACAGGGGCTGTGCACCCACTGTGGCCCTGAGGAAGAGAGACTGCAGCACTGCACAACCCTGCCATGCCAACATACCTGTGCAAAGCCCTTTTTACTGGGCACTGGTTCATGCCTTGGGGAAGATAAGAGGAATGGAGGAGATGCCTCAGGGGAGGAGTGCCAAAGGGCCTTGGGAGGGTTTGAGGGTAGGGGAATTCTGCCTGAGAGAAGGGATAAATTTGACTGTGTTGGGGAGAAAATCTTATCTTTCTCCTGAAAAAAGTTACTTGTAGGAACTTATTTTCATACCACCTCCATGAAAGAAGGAGGTGGTTTTGCTACTATCTTTTTAGATCAGTAGCTGTGGCAAGTAAATTGAAGTGTAAATTTTCTGAGTTTTTGAGTGCCGAATCTGCCACCACTTGAAGGGGTTTTTTTGACAAGCAGTAAAACTTCAGCAGTTTCTGTTAAACACACAATGAGCTACTGCCTTTATTCGTACTTGTGGGTGTACAGCCCCACTGCAGCTGGGCCCTCAGTGGCCACCCATCATCACAGGAACAAGGACCAAATTTCACAGTGTCTTCATGGTAGGGCAAGATTTGGGTAGAAAGTGAACTGCAGAGCCATTAATTGAGCAGAGGGAGAAATGTATAATGAATAGTTGTGTGTTCAAAGCCAATTCTTCATTTTGGACACTGAATCTTGTAGAAAGGCACTTTTTGATCCTATGGTTCAAGAGTATAAAATAACCTGTATCCACAAAGGAATCTAATTGAGATTTATATCCAGCTTCAGTTCTGTGGTTGCTAATACTCCATGGCTGACCCTGCAACCTGAGCAGCATTTTACCTTTTCTGTAGCGCAGTGCCTGGCTGTGTGATAGCAACATGAAACCAAACACGCCTGGAGCCAGTGTATCAATGCAGAGCATTCCTCCTGATAGCTTATTTCACCTTTTTAAACCAATAAACGTCCTGGGACAGATGGACAAATTAGGTGAGCTCCCCATTTAGTCCTTGAAGTGATTCTCTTAGTTCATGGTGACAAGCCCAGATTTGCCATATGGCTGCACTTGCAGGACTTAACACTTTCATTGTATGCCTGTGCTTGGCTTGTGCAGTGACAAAAGCTTTGCCGCGTGTGTTGCAACAAGCCCCCTCTGGCTGCAAACTTGGAAGCGTCTCAAAATGTTAATTTTCATGGGATAAAGTAACCATCAAGGCATTAGCATGCCTGGAAAGGAGAACAATGAATTCCTGTTCAGCTCAGAAGATACTCTTACCAGGGGTGTTTCTCCTGCTGAAGTCCTAGTTGATGGATGGGGAATACAAACATACCAACAGGCAGAAAGGGAGCCTTGTGCTGGCTGTAAAAATGGACACAGGAAGGCTCTTGCTTTTGTTGCTGAAGCAGTAGGAGAAGGAGTGGCCAGGCTGCACATGGGTGGCAGACAAGCAAAAACCTGTGGAGTGGGATTTGCATCCCCAGCATGCTCTGGAGCAGCATTCCCCAGCCATGCATTAACAGTCACAAATTCCCAAGGAACTGTGTTGTGCACAGCCAGGTTCCTTGGTGCCCTTCCCTGGCCTATGCATCAGTGATCCTTACTCCACACTTTGCTTCCCAGCCCAATGGGGAATGTTTTCCTTCTGCACTGCTGTTTGCATTGTGCCTGCAGTCAGGCTTGAGGACACCTCAGTGTCACAAGAGGGTGTCTGCACTGCCTAGGATTGTGCAAAGTGTTTGGATGGTGCTTGAGCCTTCATTACAGCCACCAGCGTCATCAGGGGCTGCCTCTGGCAGTGTTGGGTCTGCAGATTGGTCTCTGCAGTAACTGACATTGCATTTCTGTACCTCTGGGTATCCTGCAGCTCTTGCCACTGCTGCTAAGCTGTGGAGGGAGGATGCCATTTCTTAGCTGCTCTGGCTGTGTGGGCACAGTGTCGTGTGTTGGCTTACTTGGTAGGCCTGGTCCCTGTTTTCTGTCTTGTATATGTAGCAAGAATGGGTTCAGATGACTGCAACTTCTAATGCCAGCATGAAAATACAGGGAAGCTAGCAAGGTCAAATGTGCCTTCTCATTCTTTTAAATGTGAATCCTTGGCAACTGGGTGTTTTCCCTGTTTGCAAGCTGCGAGCTGTCCTTGCAGAGCCCAAGAATCTTAAACTGCCACAACCAAAGTCAGCCCTTCCCTCCCACATCGAACTGGGGAGATCTGAGGTGTTTTCAGCTGGTTTCCCACATACCCTGGGGGCTTAAATTCCCAAACAGCCTGAAGCTGCTCAGGTTGCAAAAAAACTGGGAAGGAGTTGAAGCTCTCCAGTGACATCACTTTGTGGTGTGCTGAGTGTCCACTGAGTTCCAATGAGCTTCTGCTCTGTTGTGATTCTCTCTTCGCTGCCTCCTCACTGTGGCTCAGCTGCCCCAAAAGCTGATCCAGCAGCAGCAGCAGGCCCCAGGTTGGTAGGTTTGGGGAGTAAATTCATACCACCTGGTTTCTATTTTCGACCACCTTGCTCACCCTTTGGCAGGGCAGACCATCAGGCACCACGTGCTGGTGTGCCGTCCTACCCTGTCACAGCTCACAGTCAGTGTGGGTACACACCAAGTTCAAAGGTCTCCTTGAATTGCTGCAGATCAATATTGCATGGCAAGGGAAGCAAAATATGCTGCAGAGAGGCCCCCAGGTAAATGATACAGCAATGTCCAGCAGAATTGTACTGGTCTGTGTCAGTACCACTGTAAAATCTCATTCTTGTATTTATTTTGGTAAAAAAAAAATCTGGATAACTGAAATCTCACTCACAAAGTACCTGTTTTCTTTCCATGTTCTCTCTGTCCTTTGAAGATTATGCTTTGCTTTGGTGCAAAGGCTGTGACAGAATTCATTATTGTATCAGGCATGATGGTTGGGTTTATTGTGGTTATGTAATGTGTGCCAGGAGCAGGGGCAGCTGGCAGTGCAAGGGAGTCCTTGTCCTCTGCACACTGTCACCATTCCTGGGGCCTGCCTGTAAAGCTGGGGGGGTTATTTCTCCATTTTTCTCAGACCTACCATTTCATATATGGTTTTGAAGCACCCTGGACTATAACATTAAACTGTGGAGGTGACTGGACATGATTTACCTGTGCAATGTCCAAAGCCCTCTCCTGGTGTGCCATGTCTTCCCAGGCACTGTGTGTCCTGCCATATGAGTGATAGGCAAGCCAACACAGGTCTGCAGAAGATTATCTGAATACTGAAATCCCTTTGATTTCAAAATCATTCTTTGCATTTTTCGTGGGATTAGCCTGACTTCTTTATTTTTTTGTTCCTGATGTTGGCTGGCTGGAGAGTGACTTGTAATCCAAGGTTCTCTGACTGCCGCCTTTTTTTCCCACCCCATGATCTCTGGCAGTCATAACACAGAGAAAACATGACAGTGTGTTTTTCCACAAACTAATGATATCATAAATGAAGATTAGGGGTTACTTTGTCCTCCAGCATAACAGGCTATTTGCACTGGAGGCCTTCCACCTGCTCGGGAAGGTTAAAGAGAGGACAGGTTAGTGTGTGGGAGATTTAATTCGCACTTAAATACCTGGGATATAATGTTTAAGGCGAGAAACAGAATGCAGGGGAAGTAAGGATACATCTTTGTGTGTGGTGCCTGTGCGTGGATGTACATGCTCTTGTTTTCTTGGGTTTGCTTCAAATCGGCTCTGCCGTAAATCATCCCGGTCTGAGGCTCCAGTCCCTCTTTTGCACAAGAAATAAGCACTGCATCCACCTTTCCCGGTGCCGGAGGCTCCAGCTCGAATCCTTTTTGTCGCCGGCCGCGGGCAGCCGCCCGGCGTGCGCTTCCTCATGTGCTAATTCTCTTGTGTCAGAATAAAGCTGGCGTGGTTTTGTTCTGAGGAGGGATGCGGCCGTTTGCCAGGTAAAATACCAACGCCAAACGCAGGGGTTAAAATGGGGGAGAGCTCCGGTGTCTCCCCAGCTCGGGGTCGGGGAGGAGGAGGAGGGCGAGCCTCCCCCCCGCCACGCGGGATGCTAAAGCGGTGGATAAATAGGGCATCTGTGGAGGAGGGGTTTCCTCTTCCATGCCTGCCTGGTCGCACAGACGGTCCCCCCTCGCAGCTTGGGATTTGCAGGCTGAGGAATGGTTTTTTCGTGCGAACAGTAAGTGCCGGGTGCGGGTGTGGTGCCGGTGGGTTCCGTGGGAGCGGCGGCAGCGGGGGGAGGGAGGCGATGCGATGCTGCAGGTCTCCCTGGACAAGTGGATGAGTGGGAGATGCGGGGTGTTAGCAGCAGGAATAGCGCTCAGGGGCCTCTCGCTTCAAACCAGCCGTGTTTGGGGGTTGGCACCCGAGGCGGCGGCGATGTGTGACAGCAACCTCTGGACTCGCCTCCTCCGGCTCACCCGCGGCACACAGCGCACGGACACGGGGCTCCTGGCGGGGTACCATGGCCGGGCATGGGCCGGGAAATGCCCTTGTGTTTGATAAGAAGGCCTAAGATTTGCCTTTGGCATCACCTCTCCAGATCGAGTCTTTTGTTAAGCTCCCCCGGCAACTCGCCGAACAAAGGTTTCCTGCGCTGTGCATCTCATTTGCGTTACCGGCTGGTAAACAATCCTGTCAGCTGGCAGGGCAGTTCCAGCCCCTCCTCCTCCCAAACAAATGCACAGAGCCTTTTTCTGATGACATTTGTGCTGGTGAAGGAGTGTTTGGAGTATATGTCAGAACGTTGTTCACTCTTTCAGACAATAAAAATTAGAATGTTACTGTTTATCTTATTTGAGCTTCCCCTGCCTTTTTCTGCAGCATTTTGACATCAAAGGCAATGCAATTGACAGGCATTTTGTATTTCTGTTTCTATGAATACATTTCAGTCAACCTGGAAAATCCTTCCACTGCTATGTATTTCCTGAGTAGTTACTACAAATATTATGTGTATTTCTGGGGCTGTACAATGATTCAGCCTGAGACAGCTTAATGTCTTTTTCTTGTAACCCAATGCTGGCAACTTCATTGAGGGTATTAAGACCCAAATCCAGTCTCGAGTCAGGTCAGTTAGTCCTTCTGTTCACTTTTGCAGCCAGCTTTTAGTTATAATCTTCCAGTTTTGTTCTTTTTCTGCCACTTCTATTTTGGTGTAAAGATTAAGTCATTCAGAAACTGGCTTTGTTTGGCTTATCCCAGGCATCTTATGCATGTGTCCAAGTGCTGTTAGGAATCAGGGTGTTTTTTTAGCTGGGCCCATTGCAAAGGACAAGTCTGAGTTTGTTGGGTATTTTTTTAGACTAGTGGTGATATTTATTGGATTTTTTAAATTATTACTATTTTTTTTGCCACTGAAGGCATGTTGATGGTGGCGGGTGAGCTGTTACTGGGAAGTGAACAATGGATAAGTAGGCCTTTTTTCAGTAAACAGGAGTTTTCCCTCTTTGATGAAATAACCTGAGAACTACACTTGGTAGAGGAAGAATTCAGTTGAGTGGTGGCACCTTCCACCCTATGGCTAACTGAGAGGAACTGGTTTCCTCTGTTGCACTTGAATTTTTATTGCTGTTAATTCACTGTGTGTTGGGTGATTGGTCCCCTGGACCTGGAGGCTTGTACTGTGCATCCCCACCCAACTCCCAGCAGGGCTGTCTTTCCCTACAAGTGGTCCTTTCAGGATGCATCTCAAAACAGTTCTTGAGTTTTCTGTCAGGCAAAGAGCAGGTGATTTGCAAGAATACTTGCAATGTGCATATATGCATCTGAGAATGGTGGTTGCAAATGTAAGACTTTTATGGATGTAATTAGTCTTTTCTTTGAGCTATAGACAGAGAAATGGCAGTTCCCTGTGACTTCTGTGCAAGCTTGGGATGCTAAAGGAGGATGCTTAAGTTTTTCATCATTTTACCTATTTCTTCAGTGTAAAATCCTGCCCTTTAGCTTGGGCTCTGTGTGCTGACCAGAGCACATCAGCCAGTGTGAACATCTGGACAAGGCTGCGCTCCCATACACTACCACAGTGTGAACTTCTATTACGTTTTTATTCTTCTTTGGCTGCTTAGCTCAAATTTGAGATGAATGACTTAGAGCATTATGGGTGATTAAATGACTGACAAATGCCATATTCTATCAGAATATGTAACAGATTAAATTACTTAATTACAATTGTGTGTCTAATGGCAATTGCTAGAAAGTAAGTATAAGCTCCTCCTAGTACCACAGTAATGTTTTTTGAGACTTTGCTTCTAGTAACACTAGAAGATAAAGTCTCACATATTTATGGTGATATCCATAATTGGAAATTTAGAGTGTTTTTTAAACCAAAATAATATTGGAATGATGGTGCAAAAAACCACACTTGGTTTCTAAAACTGTTGGGTTTTTTTTAAATTTACTGAGTGTGCTTTCAGTCACAGAAACTTTTCTACATGATCTCCTATCCCTTGGTTTTGCTTTGGACTTCCTTGGCTATGATTACCTATCTATTACCCAATATGCAGACTGAAGAAAGATGTTTTGCAACCTGTGAATTTTTCTGTAATGCAGTTTAGGAATGGGAAGCAGGTGGATACAGGCAGAGGAGGGGGGAAGCAGAAATGATCCTGAGCAGCACAGCAGGCTGTGGTCTCAGCAGGTCAGCTGTGGCATCAGATGGGCCCAGCATGTGCCTCTCTTGCAAGCTGCCAGAGGGACATTTCCAGAGCACTAGTGGGAAATGTCATAGGATATGCGGAGAATAAATTCCCACAGCATACAGGCTGGGACAGTGCAGCAATCAAGCCTTGCTTTCCTTCCAACAGGTCTGAAATCAGAGTTAACAATGCAACAGCATTGATGTTTGGCTCAGACTCTTCCTTAGGCCTGGCTCTTCTAGTGGTTCTTCCCTTCAATGCTCAACAGAGAGCCTACATTGTCCCTTCTCGAGAAGGGTTCCCAAGTCACCTGTCTTTTGTGGGCCACACACCCTGAGGAGTCACAGGCCCTGCTGAGCATCATAACCAACCAGACCCAAACTGACTGGTGGGAGTAGGGTGAAGGAAGAATTAGTTCTCCAGGCTAAATTACTGCCAGCCCATGACAGCACAAGAAAATGCTGCAATGACATATTCATTGAGTACCACTTAATGGAAGCAGAACCAGGAAGATTTATATAGCAGCTCTTTGCTTTGGAGCCAGGTGCTGTCTGCATACAGGGGTGAACTTGGGAGCAGAGTTCTGAAAAAAGCTTTTTAAGGAAAGTGAGAGCAGCTAAATGCTTTTGTCATCCACTGGCTTCCTCTTTATCAGCTGCAGCAGTGGAAAGCAGAGTCAGTGCAAAGGGGCAGAGGCAGCTCCTTTGCACCTTATACCAGTATTGGCAGCTTTGTGGGTGCAAGGTGGGAACAAGGTGGACCATGGACTTGGATCAAATCCTTCAGGCTGGCTCGCAGGGTTATATCAATCAGACAATACTAATTTTATGGAGAGTGCAGAGTTGCTAAATACCTTCCAGGGAGTTCCAGTGTAGGTCTGTGCTCTTCTCACCCTCTTTGTAAAGCAACTGAAAGTACCACCTGGTCCTTTTGGGGCCAGAGGTAGGGGAATGTGCTTTTCATGCTGCTAATCCTTATGAGACTGCAGATTTGCTGGCTGTACTCTGTGCCTTCACAGTAACCAATAGGACTGACCAAATCCAGCAGGATCATTCCCACATCTCCTCCACTAGTGCTTTACCTTAAATCAAGTGTCTAGCTGACGTATGTATCCTCTTTGATTACCTTAAGGTTGCTAATGAGATCAGTTGTTGCTTACAGAGTGGCATATTTATTATAGATCCTGTGTATCTCCTGTCATTGTATCAACAGGCAGCTGCAAAAGCTGCTCAATGACAGGCAGTTTGGACCACTCTCCTCTAAAATTTGCTAGGATAGTTTGGCAGCAGGCAGGCCAGTGGGCCAGAAAACTTCCCATTTTCCTTGCAAGGAAGGGGCAGGTCCTGTGCATGAAGCCAGGATCCAGGTGCCCTGTCAGGGCACTTCTGTCTGCATAATCTGTCCCTGCCTGCACTATATGAGGTCACATCCTTCTGCCTTGCCCCAAACCCAGCTTGCACAGCATCAGTGTTGCCAAGTGCATTAGGCTTCATCTCAGACTCGTCAGCTCTCCCCTCTGTTATGGGACATGCAGTGATCCCCCTTTACAGGCTGCCCTTGCAGTCCCACTGCTGATTTTGTTTAGGTGACAATTCCCAGCCACTGTGGCCAATGAATGGAAAATGTTTCAACCTTTTCACAATACGTGCTTAAGCTTTTTTGCTGCACTTGACTTAAGTAATGAGGCTTACCTGGATAGTTGCTAGAGCAGGCAGCAGCATTTTAAAGACGTCATGCAAAGTCCAAAAATCCATCCCAAGGCAGAGGGACATAACCAGAGATCAGAGGGATGCAAGCAGCCAGGAGAACAGCACAGGGAAGCAATGCTGGCTAAGAAGTTTTCCCTGAGACATGGGTGGAAGGAGTTCACCTGATGTTGGTATCTGCAGTGTTGATGTTTATGGTACTGCAACATAGAGCATTGCAATTCATGGGGAGAAATATGTGGGGTTTGGTGCAGTTCATCTCATCTTGTGATCTGGGTATTTAAGATAGATCTGATAGAAATCATGGTCTGTGGTTTTTTTTTTCCTCCATTAACTACCAAGGTCTAGATGGCAAGCTCAGAAATAAGTCTGAAGTCAATAGAGATAAGGGTCACCCTAGTGTTCCCTTCTTAGTATTTTTTGCTGGGAATTGCAATAAATGAGAATTTCAAGGAAAGATTTGGGAGCAATGAGATAGTTTAGCAGATGGTCCTCCAATACATGGGGACAGATTTGCCAAAATATAAAAGCATGCTACTTGGATAATTTAAGGGGTTTTGACATGGGAATATGCTGTCAAGGCTGGAAATAAGGAAGTTTGTCTGCAGTTTGCAAACTGTGATACAAACACCTGTAAGAAACGTATATCAGTGGGCCATTTGCTTGTCCACTGCACGAGTGTCTCTAGCCATTGGATATTCTCCCCCTTCAGGATTGTTTTTTTTAATTCTTCCCCCATCAGGAGAGTCTGGCACACCTCTGCATATTCCAGTGTGACGTTTAGAACAGCTTTTCAGGTCATGGCAATACAAGTTCTGTAGTGGTCATTGTTCAGGCCTTCTCTCCTGTCAGCATCCAGAGGGTGATGAGGCACTGGAGCAGGTTGTTCAGAGAAGTTGTGTCTGGCCTTTTCCTGGGAGTGTTCAAGGCCAGATTGGATGGAGCTCTGAGCAACCTGTTCTAGTGGAAGGTGTCCCTGCCCACAGCAGGGAGGTTGGAACAAAGCGCTCTTTTAAGTTCCTTCCAACCCAAACCATTGTATGATTCTGTGATTTGCCCAGGGTGTTTGCCCAGTGGTTTGGGTAGATCCTGCCTCTGTTGGCAAAGTGGTACCTTTTGCTGATTAATGTGGGCCTGTCGATTGCTGAAGAAGACGCTGAATATAATTCACAGCAGGAAAATCAGTCCATAGATACCCACTGCAGTTTAACTGGTGTGTTATGGGACAAATTCCCACTTGGACAAATGTCCAGTGCTCACTAGCAGATGAAAATTCACCCTGCTCCTGTAGGTTCATTAAATCATTCCCACAAGACCATCTTGCAGCTGTAAAGCAGGTACCTGCTCAGCCAATTTAGGTAGGTTTTGACTAAAACATGGCTCTGATTTACAGGCAGGAGCTTGGTGGGACAGTAAGTGCTTCATAAAGCCATGCCTGTCATCACCTTCTGCTAACACCCTTTCCACTAATTGCCGACCTTTGTAACAAAGTGTTCTTCCTGATTTGCTTAGGGTGAAGAAACTGAAGGAAACATTTGCTTTTATACAACTTTTGGACAAAAACATGAGTAACCTTCGCACCTGGTTGGCCCGAATTGAGTCTGAGCTTTCCAAGCCTGTTGTTTATGACATCTGTGATGATCAAGAAATCCAGAAGAGACTGGCAGAACAGCAGGTGGGAAATAGTGGCAGTCAGAATAAATGAACTCAAATGCTGCTGATTAGTCCTGGTTTAAAGTCATCTGTGTCTTTTCTTTAGTGAGCCCTTCTAACTCTTTGCTTTTCATGGCATGTTCCTGCCAAGATGCATTACGTGGAAAATTTTCATTTCCTTGTAGTAATTTCAGTATTGTGTTGAATTACCCCCATTTCTCCTTTCCCCACTTTGCACAAGGAAAACATGCAAAATGCAAACAAAAGCCTTTTAAATTTTCTCAGTTCAGTACAGCAGAATTCCTAAGGGCTAGGCAGGGCACAGACAGTGGGCAGAATACATGAGGATGACTTAGACTGACAAGGCATGAATGCTGCACTCCTGCAAAATGGCTGTGACTGATTCAAGTGCTCTGATTTGATGCTTTGCCCTCGCTAGCTCAGCCTTCATCCCCTCCTTGCAGACAGCAGAGCAAGCTTGACAAGAGAAGGATGCTTGAGCTTTAAAGGGTGGACTTGTACAAGTGCACCTTTGGCTGATCCAGTAGGCAGGCCCTGAAGACCCCTCAGGGTTGGGTGAGATGGTGTGTGAAAACTGCTAAGGCAAGAAGTGTGTGTTGGATGAGTGTGGGTGGGCATTTATCCAAGGCAGTGGCTCACCAGATGAGCTGGATAGTCCTGGAGTAAATTTCTCTCACCAGCAGCCAGGGAACAAAAAGGAACGTCTCCAAAGCAGATTTGCTGGTGGAGTCAGCCTTTGCTCAGGGCTGTGCTGTAAGTCTGCCCAGGTTCAAAGTGCTCAGCTGCTATTTGGCCTTTTGTTAAACAAGAATATTTGCCCTAAAAGTAAGGGTCAAGAATAAATCTGTCAAGCTTGGAAGCTTTATGGTATATGGCTTTAAGAACACCTATTGCTGTCCTTCTCATCCTTCCCATCTTTTCTCTCTGGCTTCTGCTTTCATGTCTAAGGAGCGATGCCTGAGTGAGCCAGAGCTGAGGGCTGTGTTCTCCTTGCACTCAGGCCCCAGACATCATGGGAAGAGCCAGCTCCTCTGGGACAGGAGCAGAGGTGACTCCCCCAACCCCACTGCAGGAGCTGGTCAAACACCAGCAGCCTTGGCCCAGTGCCTGTGATCGTTTCATCTGCAGTGTGCGTGGTCATGTGAACAACAAGGAAATGTTTTCTCTCCGTCCAAACCTTTTGCATTCTCAAAGGCAGTGTTAAATTGCCAAGCAGAGCAGAGTGTTGGGCACAAAGGAATTGTATCCAAACTAATTTATTTTTCTTGTGGGCATTCAAGCTTCAGCTGGCTGTAAGAGCCATAATTTGCTGCTCAGAGCTACTTACTGCTTTGTTGTTTGGATTCTGTTTCAAACACAGACCCCTGGGCACTTCTAGACTCCTTCTACTGTAACTTTTTAACAGGCTGAGTGTGAGAAAACTGTACTGACTAAAAAGACACATTAAAAAAAAGCCTCATTTGCTCCACAATAGAGAAACATGTGTCTGAGTGTGACAAGTAAAAAGATCTTTCCTAGTTTTATCTGAAGAATGATTTCAGCAAGAGCAGAGCGATGGTGACAAATATGCCCTACAGGCTTCTTTTATTTGACATCCATGACTGGAAAAGCATTACCTGTTCAGTCTTGAATAATGACATCTAAAAGTGGTGTGCATCCACAGAGGTGTTTTTGGCATGTTCAATTAAAGGATAAAGATTACAACATGAATAATAATAATTTTAAGATGGCAAAGGTGTTTTGCTGATGCAGAAATATAGTAGTGTGTAGTCTATTTAGGCTCTCTGGACAATGCTGTGCAGAGTTGAAGGGAATGTACCTTTTGGGGCTCAAGGTATCTTCCTGGCCCTCTTACTTAGTTTGTTGTTTGTCTCAGTTAATACAGTCAGGTCATTTGGAAAACAGCAAGGCTTCTGCCTAGGGTTATTCCATAAACCCAGACATGACCTGAAGTAGTGAGTAACAATTATCATAGTGCAAGTTAGAATTCATTTCTAGTTTATGGTCAAAGTTCTCGTTTTCAGTGAAACAGCTGTAAATCCAGTGAAATGTAATGAATTCAGAAAAGACTTTCCAGGTACCAGTAGTGGGCTGGAGCCTGCTCCCAGCTGTAGAGCCTCTGTTGAAAAGACACTGATGCATCTTGCTCAGAAAACAGCTGTGAATCCTTAATAACCTGTAAAAAATTCTGTTTAGTCTCCTTATGGCAGTCTCTCATCCCTGTAAAGATTTTTGCCTCTACATTCCTTAAAGCTGTTCATTTCTGCAAGTCCCACAAGCCACATTTTGACCATTTATGGCTCAGCTCTTTGTTCAGGTACCCATGTAACCACTGACTGTTGCCACTGGGTGACATTGAACTGCTTACAGCTTGTTAACTTCTGGGAATATTTTTCTTCACCTGCTTTTGTATTTACTACAAGCTGTGTCTGTTTTGGGTTTGTTTGTTTGCTTTATTCTGGTTTTGGTTTAAGTCTATAGCAAAACCAATTCTACTTCATAAGTTCACAATAACCAGTAATAACATTTAATAGGAGTTCCAGTTCACTGTTGTCAGAAAAAACACTAATTTGTGTTTGTTATTCTAGTGTTATTCAAGCAAGTCTCTGTATTCTTCATTAGAAATACCAGAAATTGATTTAAAAATGGAAATATCGTGAACATTGTCATTTTATTAATATTTATAGTTGGTAGCATTGTATAGAGCTACCTTTTCCTTAAGAAATATTTAGACAAGGCTTTTTTTTCCCTGTCATTCAATTACATTGACTTTAGGGGTAGTGATGGGTACAGTGTAAGAGCCCAGACTGTCATGGCTCTGGAGAAGAAATCTGTAGCACAGATTAGACAAAAGGTTTTTGCCAGACCCTTTAAAACAGTCTATCAAAATAGCAGCTCTACAAGAGGGAGTAAGAAAAGTAGTGTAACAACAGGTACCTGTATGCTGTTTTTCTGTGCTTCATGTTAACAGCCTGTGATCATACAGTCACTGAAATACACATACTGTACTAGGAGTTCTCTTACAGTCTTACAGTGCAGTAAGCTGATATGAGACAGTCACCTTGTGTTGTCAGAATGAATAAGAATTTATTTATGACATATGTAAGATTTGGACTTTAAATGTACATTAAAATTGACCAAACTGTTAACAAGGAGATTGAGTTTAGACGGAGAAACCAAAGCTGGACAATCCCTTTTTGCATGGTAGTGGTGTCCTGGCCTGTCAGCCTGTCTATCTGCACAGCTCATCCTGCAAATCTGTCTTCTAAAGCTAAATAAGCTTTTCCTGGCTCACAAATTGCTCTTTTCCCATCCTCTACAGCATTTGGAAAGGTCATGTCTGATACATAGCTGCACATGTTTCCTTCCACTCAAGCTTTCTTTTGCCTATGGCAGGATCTGCAGCGAGACATAGAGCAGCACACGGCAGGGGTGGAATCCGTGTTTAATATCTGTGAAGTCCTGCTCCATGACTCTGATGCCTGTGCTAATGAGACAGAGTGTGACTCCATCCAGCAGACTACCAGGAGCTTGGACAGACGGTGGAGAAACATTTGTGCCATGTCTATGGAAAGGCGAATGAAGTAAGTCTCTTTTCCTTGCCCCTCCAAAAGAAGCCTGTGGCAGAATTTTGTAGAAATGCTGTAGCTTTTGCCACAAGCTGAATTTTCAAAAGGAAAAAAATAATCCAAACTTAATAGTTGGCTTGTGATAAAACCTTTCCATTTTCACTCTCTCAGAATTGAGGAAACCTGGCGTCTGTGGCAGAGGTTTTTGGATGACTATTCTCGCTTTGAAGATTGGCTAAAATCATCTGAAACAATAGCAGCAAGGCCTAATTCTTCAGAGGTTTTGTACACACATGCAAAGGAGGAGCTGAAGAAATTTGAGGTGAATTTTTTGACTTCTTTTTTATGCTCAGCAGCAGGCTGAATGATCAGGCTGCTGAATACTTCTTGTCTGTGTGAAATACCTGGCTCACTGGAGAACACTAATTTGGCATTGGTGATACAGAGAACATAAATAATTTGACCTGTGTGTGACTGCTGGATGTCTGACTGATATATTTGTCTCCAGAATTTTTTTTAACATGGAGAACCCAATACTGTGAACTGGCAAGATCCTCCTTATAAGTTAAGAGATCTTTGTGGGTTGATACTTATTTCCTTTCTTTCTTTTCCTAATGAGCTACAGCAGAGCAGATGATTTAAAATATGGGTCCTCCTCTGGGTATAACCTGCAGTTGGAAGGTCTATTTTTAAGGGGAGGGCATCATCCCTCATGATGGACAGTATCATCAGCATCCTTTCTCTTGCCAGCAAGGGCGTGAGTGCATTGCTTTGCCTTGCAGGCATTCCAGCGGCAGATCCACGAGCGCCTGACGCAGCTGGAGCTGATCAATAAGCAGTACCGGCGCCTGGCGCGTGAGAACCGCACCGACGCCGCCAGCAAGCTCAAGCAGATGGTGCACGAGGGGAACCAGCGCTGGGATAACCTCCAGAAACGAGTCGCCTCCATTCTGAGGAGGCTCAAGGTAGTTGCACAGTGCAGTGAGAGAGTGAGGAGCACTTGCAGGTTTCTGTGGGAATTACCCAAGAGCAAAACATACCCCAGAGCAACTGTCTTGTGTTGGTTTGTGCCTTGAGCTACCAGTGTGGGAGAGCAGCTCTGGAAAGGTCACCGAGTGCATGGCATAAACCTGTCCTTGGTAGATGGGCTCTTGGTAGCTGAAGAAAAGCATAAAGAAAGAATGGGTGCAAATTTTGGATGGTCAGTTGCCAGTCTCACTGCTCCTGTCACACTTTCCTCTTATTCAGTCTTGTAATGTGTTCTTGCACTTGCACCTTTCCTTAGACAAGAGGCGGAGAGACAAAAGGGCATGTACAGTTTGGAGTTTGCAACTCGGGTCTCCTTCATGCCAAGTTGTGATTCACCTGCAAGGCTTTAAACACAGAGCTGAGATGGAGAGGCACAGCTCCTGCTATACTGCCTGCCAGACAAGGCGTGTTGTCCAAGGGTGTATTAATGACACTTCAAAGAAGTATACTGCTTGTCAATTAAACTGATCTCTGGGCAAATATTCTGTGCTGTGCCCTGGGGGGAACTTGTCACAGCCTGATTTTTAAAAATAGCAGTGCTGCAACCAACTGACCAGGAAAACTGTTAGGTCCCAAAAGTCAGTGGTTGAGGCTGTGAGAGCAATGATGGCGTTTGATCTGTGCAGTTGTGAGATTTTGTGTTTGGGATGTTATATGATCCCCTTCCTGAACTGTAGATCCACCCAGGAGAACAGGGAAGCTGCATGTCTTTTGGCAGCTTCTGTGGGCGATGGCAGCAGGGAATGTTCCTCCTGGTTACCACACCAAATGGTGTATTAATTACACTGGCATGGTCATCCATGATCCAGCTTCTCCACTGTAAAATCAGTAAAAACTTGGTTTAATCTCATCATTAGAGATGGGGTTTTACTTCCTTTGTCTATCTCTGTTTTAAATCTAGAACAAATTAGATGTCAAACCTGAGTTCAGGTAACTATTACACTGGTGCAATGATGTGGGAGAAGGCCTATAGTGTGGAATCAAGACTATAACTTTATAGAGGCATCTTGCACTGCTGAAGTTTTATGCCCTCTTTCACACAAATAATGTACTAACACAGAACACTGTTCTAGCATTGCTACAGGAAGGGGACAGGTTTTATACATGACATGCTGCCATTTGTGCCCTGAAGGCCTTCAAAGTGAACAGGAGTTTTGACACAAAACACTGGTTTCAGAAGGGTCCTGTGACCATCTTTTTTAGTGGCTGAAGTCTTATAACACTGGCTTCTTTCTTCCCATCCAGCACTTCACCAATAGGAGAGATGAATTTGAGGGGACAAGGGAAAGCATCCTTGTTTGGCTGACAGAGATGGACCTCCAGCTGACAAACGTGGAGCACTTTTCAAAAAGTAACTTTGATGACAAAATGCGACAGTTAAATGTACGTATCCATCCAGAGCAGTTGTTTAATATAGCCCAGCTGACCCTGTTGGGCTGCCGTCTCTTGACAGAATCATGTACCTTTCTGGAACTTCACAATAGCCACCAGATCTCTGTAGGGCTATATTTGTTTTAAGACACCAGTAAATAAGACATATTGTCTGAATCAAGATTAAACTGTATAGTATTTGACTCAGTGTTCAAGCTCAATTCTGTCCTGCCATTTTCTCCTGACACTGCATATCAGTGACAGTGATATCAGGCCTGCAAAGCTGCAGATGCTGGTTAACAGTAAAAGCTACATTCCTAAGTTCAGATGGGTTTTTTCTGGTAAGAATTTTTTTTTAATTGGTATCACAGAATTACAGACTATTCTGAGTTGGAAGGGACCCACAGGGATCATTGAGTCCAAGTCAAGTTAATGGCCCACACAGGGGATTGAACCCATGACCTTGGCACTATTACAACCAAGTTTTAGCAAACTGAGTATCCTCTGAGCTCACTGTTTGTAGCTGGGACTTTCAACAGAAATAAGATGGCAGCAACATGCAATGATTCTAAAGAATATACTAGTTCCTTGCTACTTGTTCATAGGCTAATTTCTCTGTTCTCCCTGCGTTGTTAATTGTTTTGGGGTGTGGATTTATTGTTCTGTAGGCTAGTGTCCCAAGCAGCCAAAAAAACTTCTTTGCTACTGAGACAAAGATCGTGTGTACCCAACAGAAAAATAGTCTCTGATTAGCTAAACTCTTGTGTCATGATCCTCTGCAGGCTCAGACTGCAGTCATAGTGATCTACACATGAGTGGAAAATGCCACTTCATTTGGAACTGTAATTCTGCTAATAAAACAAACCTTTGGACTACTTGAGTAATAAGATATTTGCCAAATTAAATTAGACAACAATGTCAATATTGTGTTTCACTGCAATGAGCCAGAAGAGAGGGACAAACCTTACGCTACAAAGGGCCCATGCAGAAGTAATTATTTTTCTTGTATGTTCCAAATAGGGTTTCCAGCAGGAAATAACACTGAACACCAATAAGATTGATCAGCTAATCGTTTTTGGGGAGCAGCTGATTCAGAAGAGTGAGCCTTTGGATGCCACCCTGATTGAAGACGAATTGGAAGAACTTCACCGATACTGTCAGGAGGTGTTTGGGCGAGTTGCCCGGTTCCATCAAAGACTGACCTCAAGGGATCCTGTAAGAATCAACTATTGTTTTGATTCTTGAATGAGATTTAGGTGTTTGCATTGCAATGCTCATTGCTTGTCCATACCACCTTGGCTGAATGGTTTGAGCTCAAAGGGGTCAGGAGCTCTGCAGTGGATGTGCCAGCTTTGCTAAATCTTTGTTGCCAGTCTTGTCTCCTCGTGCTTGTTGTGCTGGGGCTTCATCTGCAGAATTGGGATAATAGCATGGAAGTAGTTCACGTGGTTCATATTTATATAGTAGTGGCTTGAGGGCTTCAAAAGCTTTTTTGGTGTTTTTAGTATCACTTTGTTTATTTTAATTTCAATAATGTGCTTAGAATATCTCTTTATGTATTTGTGAGGCTCCATCTGCCCACTTTGTTCTGACAGCCCTGAATGGGGAACAGCATGCACTTTGCTTTCCCCTGGGAACATTCAGATGATTCTCAGTTTGCTTTGGCTCAAGAAAAAGGAATATCTGTTAGAAAGGCAGGTGAAGGAAGTAACATGAACAACTACAAGTAGCTATTCAGTTGTGCCTGAGCATAATTTCCTTGCTGACCTTTGAAGTCCTTTTGGAATTGAGTACCCCTCCCTGCAAACTAAAGAGAGATGTTGTGGTTGAGTGTCTTGAAAGAAGGGAGGTAGCTGCTGATGACGATAATCTGGAAAAAGAGAAGGAGGCAGAAATGATGCCTTCCTTTAATTTTATGCACATGGTCTTTGATTGCTGCAGCTGACCATAAAACTGGCCCTGGTAGTACTGTGTGGCTCAACCATTGGCTCATTAAGTGGTGTAAATCTCTTGTAAATCTTAGTAATGTGTAATAATTGTTCCTTATTTGTAGGGATTGGATGATGAAAAAGATAACTCTGAAAATGAGACAGATCAAGAAGACTCCAGAGAAATCCAGAATGATCCCTGGCACAAGAAGGCCATCAGCGAGGGGCCCTCATCGACACAGTCCCTTTGCCACCTCGTGCCCCCCACTCAAGGTCATGAGAGATCAGGCTGTGAAACCCCTGTCAGTGTTGACTCCATCCCACTCGAGTGGGATCACACAGGTGATGTGGGAGGTTCTTCCTCTCATGAAGATGATGAAGAAGCAACATATTACAGTGCTCTGTCAGGTAAGAACCAATGTGAGAACCAATGTCCAGCAGTTTGGTTTGACAGGGACAACTGCAGGATGTCCCTTTGTGGGAAGGGAGGGGGATTCAAGTCTTGTTCCCACATGGTTGGTTGGTTTTCAAGTACCATTAATAGATGTGAGCAGTCTCATCTCTTGATGAAGGGAATGGTGTTGTCTAAACCAAGCTTTTATCTTCATCAACATTAGGTTTTTAGAAACTTTACTTTTTAAGAATGTTTGAAAATAGTACCAACCACTTAACTTTGTTCTTTGTCTTTGCTGTCCCTCATTGTTTCAGTTGTTTTTAATAGTTGAAAAATATTGAATAGTGAGGAAAATGACATTATTCTTTTTTCAGATGTAGAAATCACTGAAAACCCTGAGGCATATCTTAAAATGACCACAAAAACTTTGAAAGCATCTTCTGGTAGGCACCTGCTAGTGCATGTGTCTGAACATGGCAATCTCCCTGTGCTGCACGCTATAATCCTCAACCTCTCTCATATGTAATGTCTGACTTCCTGCCTTGTGTGGACACCATGTCTCATCCTGTCATGGTGTTCTTACGCTGCAGTATCCACATGTACATTACAAAGCAGTCCAGAACATACCATTTAGGTTTTGCCTGGTAAAATGCCAAGGTGGTTAATGTGCATTTCATTGTATTGATCCAAAGTCTTCTGGTACTCTCTCGGTGGTTTTCTCTGGGTAGTATCACTTGTTTGGTTGTTTCTAATTTTGGTTGCATAATTACTGAAGGCAGTAGCTCCAACTCTGCAAGTATTTTTTGTGGTGCATGACAGAACCATGTGTGTCCTGTCCCTTAAATCAAGAACAAATGTTTCTCGGAGTCAGGACATGTCTATCCTTGTCCCTGCTGACATGTGTTGCAGATGTGTGATGGCATTGTTGGGATGCAAACTTTCCAAAAACCACAATGCAGTCTTTTTCTTTAGTTTTTTGACTACTATTCAAGCATTTTCCAGAAGAAAACAGAATGTCCCATAACTGCATGGCTCTCATCTCATTACCTTTGAAACACTGTTGATGTTTTGCAAATGTGCATGCTTTGCAAGGAAAGCTGCAAAACTGTCATTTTTATGCCATAACTTGATGCCATTTTATTCAAAGCGCTTTTCTAACTTTAACAAAGCAACAGCTTCCTCATGGATGTGGGATTTTTCACTCATGGTGCATGGTTTTGGTTTTATTTGTTTCAGGAAAGTCTGCTTCGGAAGCTCATCCTTGGCATTCTCCAGGTAGCCCAGTCTGCAGGAAACACAGATACAACCAGGCAGAGATGGTTGGAAATGTGTTGTCTGGTCCAGAGACAAGTACTCCCTATAAGCCAGACTATGTGAGTTGGAGACTCTGTGGGCACTGAGCCTGTTCTACAGAGTCTGTTGTTCTATGTAAAACCATCCTCTTCCCTTCTCCAGCATCAAGGAAAAAATTAGTTGTAGGGGGGAATATTCACTTTGTGCAAACTTAGACATTTTTTCTGGTGGCTCAGGTAACCAGTGAGAGTTTCTATCCACGTGCTAGAAAAGCTTCTTTAAAGCTATGCAGAGCAATCATGTTGGGCTCCTGATCAGGGTCAGTGTCTAGAGGAACTTCCTTGCTCTGTTGTCATAGGACAAGTCTAGGAGAATGTAACCCCCACAGAGGAGAAGGGTGTGAATACCCTGACATACCTCTGTTTCCTAAGGAGGCAGATTTGAAGGGTCATTTTCTAGCATGCAACCCACCATTTAATCTGCATCTAGGCACTGAAAAACATTCCAAAATGGCCTATTGTTCATTGGTACCTCAGCCTTGGTGGCTGTTTGCCAGCCATGGCTTTGCCAGCAGCTGCCAGGCTCAGTGGATCTGGACTAATTGTCAGCACTCTTCCAGACAGGATGGTGCTGGTATCTGGCTGCTTTTGTCATCATTAATTTTGTCATCATTGCCTTAGAGTCAATATTGCCAAGACCAGAATCCAGCAAAGAGCATCAGCAAATGTATATTGTTTGGTAGATGTAGTGCAAAAGCAATTAATTTGCCATGTGCAGTCTTGCAGTAATTAGCACCACTTATGAAGTGTGTTTGTTTACTGGAATGGCCCAGAGAGCCAGTATAAACTGTTAGTAAAGACAGAGGAGCCCAGTGCTAAATCTGACATGCAAGAGCTCAGCAGCAGCCCAGCCACCCCAAAGTAATACAAAATAAGTTAACCTTTGACAACTTGTTAACCTACATGGCTCACCCACCAAAATGTCATTCCAGGTGAAGCAGCTCAGCTCTGCAAGCAGCACCAGCAGCAGCAAAGAGAAAATTCCATCTGCTCATATGAGTGATGAAGAACCCCAAGATGACCAAGAGCTGATGAATATAGCAGCAGCAGAGAAGCAGTCAGGTACGGGAGAGGCTTTGGGGCTGTGGTGTTTGTCCTGTGACTCTGAGGCCACAAATGCAACATATTTGCCTTGAGAACAAAATTTAAACCACTACAATCTGAATTCATGTATTTTGCCAAGTTTCACTGAGCTGCCTTCTTACCCCATTCTGTCCAACCTGGATGTGCTGTTCTGAGCTTTTACATTTTCTGTCAGAATTAAGACATTGTCTCTCATAATGTACTTCTGCTTCTTTGCTAGTTGTAATGAATGGTAACAATTTCACTTTTGTGTGATGCTGAATACTTCAGAGATTTTTAATCAGATTTCAAACCAAAGAAGTGTGTCTCTGTATAAAATGTTATGTTCAGCCATTGGTACTCCATATAACAAGATGCTACAGCTCCCATTTGCAGAAATGTTTTGTCAAAGCTGATAATGTATTCTGATCCTCACTGTCTTCACTGTGGTTCTTATATCCAAATAGACCAACAAGACGGTTCTTAAAGTTTTAGGACCTCATTCCTGGTTTCAGGTGCTTGAGATTGTAATAACACATTGTACTGCAATCACAAAAGTGAATTGTGATGAGAAGGCTGCAGCTTTATAGACCAGCTTTCTTAGTTTATGTCTCTGGTCTCACAAATACTCCAGGATTGTGTCACATACATGGGATGAGTAGGAAAAGCTCTGAAAAGGGCTTAAATGTGCTTCCAGAAATAGTATTAGTGGTTGCACAGGTGGCATCTCCATGTCCTTTACCACTGAATTAATGTAACATAGAACCATAGAATTAATTGAGTTGGAAGAGACCTTAAAGATCATTAGATCCACCCTCTCTGCCATGGCAGGGACACCCACCACTAGACCATGTTGCTCAAAGCCCCATATAACCTGGCCTTCAACACTTCCAGGGATGAGGCATCCACAGCTTCTCTGGGCAACCTTTTCAAATGCCTTATCACCTCACAGTAAAGAATGTCTTCCTAACTTCTATTCTAAACCTGCCCTTTGTCAGTTTTAAGCCACTTTGTCCTATCACTCCATGCCTTTGCCAAAAGTCCCTCTCCAGCTCACTTGGAGCCCCTTTAGGCCCTGGAAGGGGCTCCAAGGTCTCCTCAGAGCTTTCTTTTCTCCACGTTGAACAGTCCCAACTCTTTTAGCCTGTCCTATAGGAGAGGTGCTCCAGCCCTGTGAGCATAGTCATGGCCATCCTCTGGACTTGCTCCATGTAGGCATAAAACACAAACCCCAGTCCTAACTGCTGGATCATATTTGTGCTGTGAGGAATTTTGGTGTCCACCAAATCACTGCTGGGCTCATGGGATTCCATCTCCTCAGATTTCCTCTGTTCTTCCAACTGAGTTAATGTGACTAAAATCTTCTGTAGTGTTGCTATCTGTATAACTTGACCAGTAACATGGAACTTAAAGACTGCAGAATCTTGAGAAAAAAATAAGTCTGGATGACAGTAATACATGACAGCAATTATTTGGCCTTGAGTAGTTTGGAGAATAATTTACTTGTAAAACTTGTTGCATCAGTTGTACACACTCAGCACAATACTGAAGATTTACATGCATCTTATTGTATGATTTGCAGGTATTATTGATAGGTGGGAGCTCATCCAAGCTCAAGACCTCAGAAATAAACTTAGGATGAAACAGAAGTTACAGCAGTGGCAGCAGCTGGACTCAGATCTCAGTGACATCTCTGCTTGGCTTGATAAAACTGAGGAAGAGCTGGAGGAGCTGCAAAAAGGGAAAATTCCAACAAGCATGCAGGCATTGGAACAAAGGGTCAAGAAATTGAAAGTAAGTTATGGCATCCTGAGAAGTGGGATTTCAAGATGCTGATGCTCTTTTTCACTGTGTTTGTGCTCCTGGGGTCTGTTGGGTAGCACGGATGCCAGTGACAATGTGGAAGTGCCACAAGGGAGCTCAAGTGCTCTCAGCTGACAGGACTAAAGAGGGTGGTTAGCAAGGTGCTTCTGTCTTCACATGCAGAGGTTTACAGACAGTAGGCCTGGGCACAGCAGGCAAGACAAGCTGAAATCAGACCCTCTCCCTTTGTTTTCTTGCAGTGATATTAACATCGTTTCCATGTGCCGTTTCCCTTTTTGCAAACCAAAAACAGATTGAAAATTAGCCAGGTCAACAGGCTGCAAAGTCTAGGCTGATTTATTTTTTTAATCAAATTAAAGGTGTAGCTCCAATGGGGAGGCTGAGAAAGAACTGCTCTAAAGCTGTGGGGTTTAGCAATATGGTGTTTGCAAAAAAATCATGGTTCGAAATAGCACATTTTCCCAATAATTGAAAATTGATCCTTTCAAAATGTGCAGGTTTTTTGTTTGGCAAATCCAGATTTCTCATTTAATAGAATGTGTTAGTTAAAAGCAAGAAACAAAATAAATTCAGTCTCTGCTAATCTTCAGCCAAGTAACAGAACAGTTAGAGAAACCATAACATGAGCCTTTGTCAGCATGTCATATTATGTTGCCTACTATGACTCAGCTTCCATAAACTAGGCCTGTGTCAGGTCTGTAAGTTGTACCAGCAGGTTACCAGGGCACAGTGTAAATGCTGGGTCCCTGGGGCACAGGTAACAAAATGCCTCAGGCTGAACTTGGAGAGCGTGAGTGTTCCTGACACCTGTGGAAGTGCAAAATCCTTGTGTGCTCACCCTTCTGCCAGTACCCTCATGTGGAGTCACCCAAATCCTGAGGCTACTGGTCGGTTTAGCATCACAACTGGGATGATGCTCACAAACAAGGCACTCTGCAGGACAGAGGGGGGATTTCTTAGGCATGCTGAGGGTATACTTAAGCCTGCATGTCCTGGAGTAGTCCTTAGGCCAGGGAGAATAACTGCACTCCAGTAAGAATTGACTCTGATTCCATCAGCCAACCTGGCTCAGGCACCAAGTGTAGGAAAGGTTTGGTGTTGCCTCTCGGGCAGAGGGAGGTGCTTCCCTTCAGCCTGGAGGGGGATGTCTGACCTCTCCAAGCAGCAGAGCTTCACTTCTCTTCTGCATCTGCTTAGGAGGAGTCCAGCTGGCTGTAAATCCCCTTTTCAGACAGCTTGGCTTTATAGGAGTGTCTAAAAGAGCAAGAGTTGAATTTCCTCAGTTATCAGGACATCCCAATTGCCCTTGGTAAGGATAAGGCCAGCCTGCCTGCAGACTGGCTTACTGGTGTTTGGAGGTCTGTGATGGACCATTTGCTTTGTCTGATATTAAAAAAAAACACTTTGTTGCTTGGGAAAGGGAGACAGGATTCTTTCTTGGGTGAAATATAATTTAGACCAGCAGTTTTCAGCAAGTGGGATGCAGATCTTGAGAATATATAGATTGGCACTGTTAGAAGGGCTGCTGAGTAAAGCAATCTGAGTTGTGTGGATGGCAGGATTTATCCTGCAGCTTTTACTTTCTTACTGCAAGAGCAACTTGAAAAAGACTGAGTACCCTTGATTCAACTGTAAACTTGAGGGTATGAAGTATTGTACAGCATTAATTTTTAAAAAGCCTTCAGAAACAGAGGCTCTACCTTAACTTAAAAGTGCTTAGATTATATGGCCATGACTTTGCAAATTCCATAGTATTTCCCCCTGCAGTTTTAAGGGAGAGGAGGAAAGCAGGCAGGACTGCCTCTGGGGGGACTTGGACAAGTCAGAGAAATGGGCTGACAGAAACTCTGACTAGAGAGAAAAAGAATTTCTCACAACTGGTGTGGGACCAGGAGCCTTAGAGGGGATGGGGAATCTGCATCCTGCAAGATACTCAAAATTTGACTGGATGAGGCCCTGAGCAGCCTGCTCAGAGTTTGAACCTGGCCCTGCTTGGAGCAGGAGGATGGAGTACAGACCTCCAGGTGTCCCTTTCAGCATTATTCTAGGATTCTGAGGTGGCAAAAACTTTATAAATTAAGAGGAAATCCTATGTGATGACTGATAGGAATATTTGTCCAAATGTGAGGAAAAGAGACAGCTCAGAGTAATGAAGGACATATGTGGATTAAACCATAATGCCTGTGACTTAAAAAGAAGCACAAGCCTAGACAATTTTATGTTCTTCAGAGTGAAGGTTTTGGCTTTAAAAAATAACATAAAGGCCACCTACCTTAATATGTTTCTTGGCAGTATTGAAAAGCCACCAGATTCAAACACCTTTCCCCAATACCTGTGATCCTTTGACTGCATAGTTTTATTGTAAATAAAAAACTTGTTTTTCAACATTCATAAAAGTTCCCTAATCCTCTTTTTCTACCAGGACATGCTTAAAGCATTTGACAACTACAAAGCAGTGCTGCTTTCTGCTAACCTGAGCAGCAAAGAATTCCAGAAGGCAGATAGCACAGAGTTCAAGGAGCTTCAGAACAGGCTTCGGAAGGTGAACTTGCACTGGGAGAAAGCAAGTCGTGCACTGGACAGCTGGAGGAAAGGTTTACAACAAGCCTTACTGAACTGCCAGGTGCATACCACATGCCAGTTTATAAGGGAAAACACTCTCTGGGATGCTGCTGAGGGGAGATTAGGGGAAAGGGCAGCTGGGTAATTCCTGCACGTCAGCAGAATGGTCTCACAATCCAAGACACTTTGTTTTCTTATAAAGGTGACTCTGTTGGGTTTAAAGGGTTTGGTAAAAATGCCTTTCAGTTGGATAATAGCCTTTTACTACACAGGTGGAACAATTTAACTAGATTTCTGCACCCCCCACTAGTCATGAAGAATTTGTGGTGGCTCTGTCTAATCGGGGCTGGGCATTTTGTTTGTAGGCAGAGCCAGGTGAAAGCACTTCAAGGGTGTTTTTTCTCTTATGTGTAAATCTTGTGTTGCTCTAGGACTTCCATGACCAGAGCCAAAAACTAATCCTGTGGTTAGCAAGTGCTGAAAGCCGAAGGAATGAAGCACAAATCACAGAGCCAAATGCTGACCTCAATACAATACTGGAATGCCAAAAGCAGCTAATGGTAAGTAGTCTTAACTGCAGCACCTCAGCTCTTCAGTGGGTCAATAGCTGTCACCACAAAGTAAGAGCACGGTGTTTGTCTCAAGGTGGCTGCAGTCTGTCCTTCAACCTGCTGTAGTCAGCCATGGGGATGCTTTCTGAAATAGCCAAGATATTGCTTACAATTTTTCCATAATTACACAACATAATTAAGTTGCTTATGAACAGTCTTTATGCTGGAGTAAGTCTTCCAATTTCCAAAATTTAATGGCTTCTCTATATCAATTACGTACTGCTAGAACTATTTTTAAATGTTGTTTCAAGCAGGTACAACCAGTCTCTTCAAGAGAACTTCATTTTCCCTGTAGCTGTAATAGCCATTCTTATGTATTGTGGATTCTTAGGCAGGTTGAGCTGTTCTTTAAAGCCTTGCAGAGTTCCTCCCTTTGTGAGAATATCCTCAGAGTTGAGAGAAGTTTGTTGCACTGTTTTCTGTTTGTTTGTTTGTTCTAAGCAACTGGAGAAGGAGCTGCTGGAGCAACAGCTTAATGTAAACTCCCTTCAAGAACTCACTGCTTACCTGCTGCTTAAATCAGATGGTGATTACATTGAAGAGGAAGAGAAAGTCCATGTAATTGGAATGAAACTGAAACAGCTTATTGAACAAATCTCTCAGGACTTAAAAACAGTGCAAGGAAATCTGGTGAGTCCAAATTTAAAAACTTGTTCATGGATCTTCCTTAAGGAAAAGTAATAACATACTAAGAGTAAAGGGATTTATAAAAGACTGACTTAAAACTTAAGTACTTCTACATTCATGAGCTTAAAAGAATAGTTAAGTCTGGCTGGTAGGAAAAACAGCACCACGAGGCTAGAAGAGTATTGTAAGAGATTGCTCAGGGAGGCTGTGCTGCCTCCATCCTTTTGAGGGGTTTGGAGAGCAGAGAGGATAAAGCTTTGAGTAAGGCTTTTGGTCAGGTCTAATAGCTGGCCTTGCTTTGAGCAAGAGATTGGACTAGCTGAGCTTCCTGAAGTCCTTCCAACCTGAATTTTTATGATCCAGGCCAAGTACCAGGCTGTGAGTGTGCAATGAACATACAGGAGTTGTAGTTCATAGCAATGGATTGCTTATCCTGAGAGCTGTCTGATAAGAGATATTTTCAAGTTAATACCTCTATGCACCCATTCCATCATAATTCCTTCAGGTTGGGCATAATAAAGCATTTCTTAATGCCAGAGAACTGGAGCATCAGTTCACCACTGCTAATGCACATCCAAAGAGGCAGTGGCTGTGCATCTACAGAGGCAGTGAAAGGTGGCTCTTTGCTCTTCATTTGTTGTGAGTTTTAAATGTGCATTTTAAAGAGGAGAGTGTTGTTATCTTTTAGGATACCAAAACATTCCTGCTAGTTCCAGATGACTTAGACTCAGGAGACTATAATCCAGAAGCAGAGAAATCCAGCCCTGCTGTGAAGAAGGCAAGTACATTTTTCTGATATTTTGCTATCAGCATATAGCATATTTTGGCAGATGGAATGTAAAAGCTCCTCAGACGTAATCATTTTACCTTTTAGATCCATTTACATTATTACAGAATGTACAACCAGACTTTAAGGTTTACAACTGTCTTTTCTAAGAAAGAGAAATTCCATGTAGTTTCTGAAACTGGGATACTTAAAGCTGTTTGTCTCGACAGATCCCCGTAAGGAGAAGTTCGGATGGCAGAAGCAGCAGCAGCACAAGGTATTGTTTCATATTCACCTGATCTCTTGAAGGATTGTGAATATGGCAGAGATGAGCTGAGTGCCAGCAGAAACCTGGGCTGACACAGGGAGGAGGTGATTTCTGCCTCCCAGTAGTGTCTCCTCTGCCTCCAGCTCTGGGCTGCACCTCATGGAATGGTTTCCTTTAGCACTCCTGCTCCAGGACCTCGGCAGTGATGTGCAGTCTTGGCTTGTCTTTACTCTTGAGAACATATTTTTTTTGTGCCAAATGGAGGATATTTTAGGTTTAAATCCTCCTTTAATTCCACCAGCATATCTGGAAAATAAAACTTGCCCCTGAGAGCCACTTAGTGCAAACAGGATATGAAGGACAAAGGGAGAACTTAACCCCCAGTGCATTAAGGATCCTGTTCAAAGGACAGATCTCAGTAATGCTGAGTGTGAATGATTCTTTCTTTTATACTTCACTATGTATTTGGAATGGTTTGTTTGCCTCCTGGGAAAAGTTATGTTTTCATCTGAAAACAGGGCACAAATGCACTGCTCCAAGCTATTTCAAGTAAATGTTTCTTCTTCAATAGTAAATGTCTTCTATGATAAGGGCAGTAAACCCAAAGCAGGAGCTGGCTTTCCACTGAGCAGTGTTGCACACTTTCAAATTACAGTTAAAGTGTTTATTGTGTTGTGTTTTCCTGTGGATACTGAGCCCTGTATCTCAGGAGGATCATATGAACCCTAGAGAGGGCTAAAACAACTTGTTCAGTTCCAACTCTAAAGTGCCTCTCTTTCCTTCTTTCTCCTTTCCAGAAGTGAAAGCCATCCACAGCCTCTGCACACAAACCCTCGGTCTCCCTCCTTCTTTTACCGAGTGTTACGAGCAGCTTTGCCTCTGCAGTTGTTCTTCCTGCTGCTCCTGCTGCTGGCCTGCATGATCCCCTCTTCTGAGGAGGACTACAGCTGCACCCAGGCCAACAACTTTGCCCGCTCCTTCTACCCCATGCTGCGATACACCAACGGGCCTCCACCCACCTAAAACATCCTCCCTCACACTGACACACACCCAGGGTGGTGCTTTCTTCATGCTGCCAGCATCAATCAAGTTTCACATCTCAAAATGTATATCTTGACAAAATTTCAGCATTTTTGTATGGAAAACAAACTTTTTTTTCTATAGATTTTTACACTGTAAGCAACACACTTTATACTTTGATGCAATTGATACACTATTTTATAGGGGCAGTGCTCTTAAGCTTGCAAGGTGTTTGAATACTGAGTTATTAGATGCAGAGACATCATCACAGTAATCTTAAACATAGTCTGTCTCGGGTTAGCATGACAAGCAGTTGAAGAGAGACTTTGCTTAACATGATTACTGCACACACATCACGTAACCTGTATCTTTTGGTACTGTAGTCACTTTGTGCATACAAGAAAAATTACATATTTTTGAATCTTTGTTATTGTATTTTGTTCCTCTAACACATTCAATAACATGATGCACATTTGTTTTGTTTGGCATAAAGTGTTCTAGTGGTTAGGACTGCTGTGTTGTCTTTTTATACCACTTTTGAAATAAGCAATTGCTGCATTGCATGGAAATGGTTTATAATGCACATATTTTCTAGATGAACATGATTATGTAGACTATCCCTGATGTATACAAATAGTGTAATGACTTTTTTAATGAAAGATTTTTTTTCAGTTTTTAACCTGCTGAATAGTGTACAGTATTTGGGAGAGAATTGTGCATTTTTATAAGCTTTGTTTTTAAAATGAAACTGACACTTGGGCAATGGCCAGGGAAACACTGTGTACAGTCAGCATTGCCATTGCTCCTCAATTGTACAGTTTGGGTACTGTCATTAAAATTTTGCCAATGTCTGCAGGACTATCGCTGTGTCTAGTGGGGGGAATCAGCTTTATGGTCCAACACTGCTGACCCTTCCACTCCCGTATGAGTCCACTTCTTTGCTTGCTAATGGGGCAGTGTTGGAAGAAGCACAACCACTCTCTCAGTTACCAGAGCAAGAAATTACAAATCCAGAAGTGGAGCCTGTGTTTGGTGGCACAGATCCTTTCCTTTGCCACTGTCAGGGATTTCCTGGAGGACAAATACATAGCTGAACCAACTAATGGTTAGTACTTGTTTGAAATGCTGAACAATTTCCCACCCTGGAACTGATTTTTCTATACTGGGAGTTACAGCAGTGCTGGAGAGAGGGAGGTGCACATCGAGTAGAGCTCAGTGTGGTAGGCAGGGCTTTGCATGAATGCTTTTTGTGTTTGGTCGGTTGCAGTGACAATCACACAGGAACTGGCCAATTTATGTAATGCTTACCCACAGAAAATAAGAGCTGTGATTAGCCTGTGGGAATTCTTCACCCTTTCTACCCTCATTGACCCTGGTGGTTGCTGATTCCCCATCTCCTGGCGGCGATTCATGAAGCAAGGCTGGTTTGTTCTTCTAATGTTCAGAGAAATACCAGACCAACAGCTTTTTCCTAGCCATGATGGCAAACCCACCATGGTTCATTTCCAGGATATTAAACTAAACTAATACAGCTGTGTAGAGGCACCAGATGTGTGCTCCAGCTACCCCTTTCACAGTCACAGCTCTCACACTAATATGAATCCAGAGGGAAATGATGGATCCTCCCCACCTCTCATGGCACACAGGCTCCTCTCTCCCTCTGCCATCATTATTTGATCTTTTCAAAGCAATTACTTTCACATGGAGCTCATTTAAGTTTCTGTCTCAGTAGAAGTCATCCAACTCTATAACCATTATTTCATTGCCAGGTTGTCACAAATGCCCATGCAAACCTTTCTGCCAAGAACTAATAGTCAGTTGCTGACATGATATTCAGTTCTTCTGCCATTAAAGAACCTATGCGGGGGGGGAAATTGAACAATGTTAAAAGGTCTAAAGAAAATTTCATAGCCTACAATTTCCTTTCATTATGTACAGTTATATCAAATTGTTGAGCTGATGTAATATATAAAGGGAGAAGCTTTCAAGAAATTATCTCAAAATGTCACCAAAAAAAAAGCCTGGGGAAAAACTTAAATAATTTTTTCCCCAAAACCTATTTTAAATAGTTTTATTTCCAGTTGATTAAAATCACTGCCTTGTAGGCTGACACTGAAGTCTGCTTTAAACAATTCATTCTATGTACTCACCAATTTCTTTGTGTCCTCATCTTGCTCAGGAGTGGGTTGTTAGTGGTCAGGGAAGGGAAAAAATTACTTAAAAGTAAGGGCAGATGTAACAGTGAGAGCAAACACAAGTGAGATCTGTGCACGTGCCTTGTAGGGATGACACCAGCCCAAAACTTACTTCTTAAGCGTGGAGATGAGTCCTCAATCTGTTTTCAGCTCTATGTACCTCAACCGTCCCCCAAAACAGTCAACACCAATGACAAGGCTCCAGGGAGATCTAAGAGTGACTTGTAGCACCTAAAGGGGATCTACTACAGAGCGGGACTTGGGGCACAGAGTGATAGGACAGAGAAATGGCTTTAAACTGACAGAGGGCAGGGTTAGATGTTAGGAAGAAATTCACGGCTATGAGGGTGGTGAGGCCCTGGCACAGGTTGCCCAGAGAAGCTGTGGATGCTCCACCCCTGGAAGTGTTCAAGGACAGGTTTGATGTGACCCTGAGCAACCTGGGACAGTGGAAGGTATCCCTGCCCATGGCAAGGGTTTGGAACGAGATGGTCTTTAAGGTCCCTTCTAACCCAAACCATTTTGGAATTCTGTCATAAAGTCCAAACAAGACAGAAATTCTTACCTCAGAAGAGGATGAGCACTGATGACAGCTCGAACAGGATCAACAGGCAACTTTCTGGGGGCTCACCTCATTTTCAGGGTCTATTAAACCACTGTAATGATGCAAATACAGCAAAAATTTTCATACTCCCCACATCATCAGGAGTAAAAGAAAAAGTTCCAACAGTTAACGAGATGCTCTCCTTTCACCACACTGATCCCTGTATAGATCTGTCAGTCAGTCAGTAAGGAAGTAATATATTATTATGGAAATAAGCATATTTATTGAAAAAAAATCTTCAAGTGCTACTTGTCTTAGTTTACTACGTTTTTTATAGAAGGACCCACCCTGATGGGCACTATCTCAAAGGGATTGTTTCAACACATCTGCACATCTTTCTGTCACACTCTCCTCTGACTGGCAATGTGACAGCAGTAAAATGGGTACTGGGAAATTTGCAAGAAGACAGAAGAGTGGAAAGTCTCACATTCTTTGAGACAAAGCAATTCACCTGTCTGAAAGGCTCCAAGACTTACCACTTTTCTCTAAAAACAACAATGTTGCTATTCCAGTTGGTTCTAGTTCCAGATTTGAGAGGAACCTCGGCATGTTTTTAACAGCATGCACAAGGCAAAGTTTGGACTCTCTGCTCAGGGATACAAACATGCTCCCCACCAGGAATGCAGCACCTGAAGGAGTCTGGGGGATACAGGACAGTGACAAATCCAACATCTCAAGAAAACACAGGCACCCTTGTCCAACCATCCTGTCACACACTTCCCTGTGCTGTCTGGGACTTGCACCTTCTCCTTATCTGAATTTGAACACAGCTCCATGGATCCAGACTCAACAGCTATTGGACCAGTATAAAACACTAGTAGTAACTTTTAATATAATTGTGTTCAACAAGACAAAAAGCAGGTTAGAATCACATCATTTTCCTATTTACTGTGTGCTGGTAGCAGCATATATGAATAACAACACGTGGCACAAATCTGCAGCATTGCCCTTTTACAGAGTCAATCCACAGCAAATTTCCCTTTAAAAGCTAATTTCATGATTTTACCCCAGTCTTCCCCATTTTCTTTTTAAGAGGATTGTTCCAAGATTGCACATAAATTCGTCACTTTTAAAGGAAAACAAACAGTCACTTAAACATTTCTGTGAAAAATTGTATTAGACCAAAAATTACACAGGATAAGGAAAATCACAGGAGGAACAATACAACAGACACTGAGGCCAGAACATGATCAAGCCCAAGAAACACTGAGAGAAATTTATTTCACAGCAAAATGCCCCTCAAAATGAAAGTACCAATGAATTCCAGACTCTACTCACATTTTTTTCCTTTTTTTTTTTGTAGCAAATATTACTCTTCCTTAGAAGGGCACTGCTATATTACAGTTCCTTAAAAACAATAAAAAGGTAGCAAGTAAAAACTTGGATCAGCAGCAGTATCTGGTACAGTACAAGATCAAAACAAGACAATGGATTTGTGTAACTCACTCAAAACACTTTATCCACCTCCTATAAAAAATACTGTCCTTGGCATTAAAAAACCACCAAGATTAGGTTTGACTGATATTCAAAATATGCAAATGGCATATTTTACTCATATAATACTACTTCTACTACATACTAATCATTACTAAGACTAATACATACTAACTAAAGTCCCTAATCCAAAAGATTTATTGGCTCAAAACAGACTTTTGGTGTGATCCTAATTTATTTTCACCATACCTGAAATGCCCAGAACATGCATGTATTGTATTTAAATCTATGCATTTAGAGTGGCAGTTGCCAGAATGAAGGATGCCACCCTGCTGATCACTGGGGTCATCAGCCAGGCTATTTCACCTGGGTTTTCTGTTCAGTGCAGCTTAAACACGTGCAGAAATCAGCATGACAAGAGAGTTCAAACCCACTGCATGTTCAGTGAAATTCAAACAAGGCATCACACTTGCAAAGCAAAGTAGTGCCAGGACCATTATCCCCATCCTCACTCTTTGAGGCCTCCTATACAAGTTATGAAAACCACAGCATAAGGTGCCATGCGAGTTGAAAACAAGCAAGCAGCAAACCTCAGGGCAGCAGGCAAAACCAGGTCCCAGTTCATGTTCCCATCCACTTCCTCACCCCCTGCAAGAGGTTTGGGGTGAGCAGGACAGGATTCCACACACCAGTCAAAAGGGAAGGGAAGGGAAGATGGTTTGTTTCTAACAAGGCCTGATTAGCAGATCAGATACAAATGTGAACAGTTAATATTCACAGAGCAACTTCTTGTACCTAATTATTAGAATAGATTTAACATCATTAATAAATATATAAAACAACATGTTAATCTCACAGACGAAACACTTTTCAAAGATAAGGAATGACTAAAATACCCAGACAGTTTGGTCATTGTTCAAAGCACTGAAGAATTATACACAGATAATAATGTGAGTATAAAGAACAGGCTCACAAAATACAAACTTAAGCTCAGTTTAAACTTTCTGAAGAGGCTCTGAACTGGCCCTAGAGGCTATTTCAAACAACCTTCAAACAAAGCCCCTTACAGCCATTGCATATTAATAGAGACACTTCTTTACACTGTACATATTTTGGCACTTTAGCTCAGCTGCAGAGCAGGCATTCCCCAGGGACCAGCACACACAGCAAACAGGTCTGTCCCAAATAATAATGCTCTACATCTCATACCATCCCCATGCCAAAAGAGGAGATTGTCCAGTCAGTGCTTAAAAAGCCTTGCTGTGGGAGACAGAGACCTTGGTGCTCACCCCAGCCTCTGGCACAGGCTTCCTCTGCCATCTCAAACCAGTCCCTTTGGCTCTGTCTCAGTTCACCTGCCTCTGAGGACAGGCAGTAATTCCCTGTCCCACAGTGCTGTTCTGAGGCTTGATTGCGTAAGGTGCTTTTGAACAGTCTCAGAAAAGGCACTCAAAAGTGCAGCTGTTTTAACATCAGAAGCATGGACAGAGGTGTGTGTACATCCCAGAGCCATTCCCAAGACACCAATGTGCAAATCCAGAAGAGATGAGGACTCACACCAGGTCACACTTCAGCAGCCCCATCACAGCAGTTCTGTTTTCTCCCATAGCTTTGAAAAAGCTTCACATTTGCAGGACCCCACACAGTTACTGGGCTGGGCCATTTCTCAGGCTGTCCCCAGGCTCCATGTGTTCCAAGGAGCCATAATCAGGATGTGTGGCTGGGGACTTCCTTTGCCCTCGGAAAGTGTGTGCATTCAACATCTCCAGCAGCAAGTCATACACTGGGACCACGTTTTTACACTTCATGCTCAGGAGATGCTCCATTCCCTTGTTGCTGTGCAGAACAGAAAGAAAGTCAGTGATCTGGTTCCAACAGTGCAGAGAAGAAAAACACACTCATGGCTTCAAGAGAGTCCTTTTTTCATTTGGAGCTAAGGGGATTTAGCTGCTGTGGTCCCCAACATCATTGATCACTATCAATAGCAACAACATCCCAATATTTAAGGCTGAGTGTTTTCCTACTTAGAGAACCAAGTTTTGTTTTACACCACCCACAGCAAATAGTTCAGATGTATCATGCTACTGAAAGGAAAGAGAAAACCTCTCGGATGCTGCAAACGTGGGAGGCCACACACTAAATCTTTGTATAAAAGGGGAATTTACTACATGCATTTACTAATGACTACCTACCTCTCCTGCCTGGCTGAGGAGGAACACCTAATTACCCTGGCTAATTTCAAGCACTTTGTTTACTCTCAGCATATCCAGTGTCAGATCTTGCAGATGGCTACAGAGTTTAAAAGAAGTGGGTTTGTCACACAGGTAACACGACGCTGTTGGTTTGAAGGCCTAGTGCTCTATCAGATTTAGACCAACAATGGCTATTGCCATTGCAGTCACACATATTTGTATGTCAATGCACTCAAGGGGTTGGGGTGAAGTCTAGGGGGGTTTGCTCAACACCAAATTTATCCCAGTGCAAACAGAAGCAGCCAGTCAGCACATAGCTGACCTGGTGGGGTTGGGTTGGGTTGGGTTGGAAGGGGGGCAGTGATTCCAGATAAACAGAGTTCTGCTGTAATTCAAGCCTTAAAAACATGTTAAGGTGTTTTGGGTTGAGCTGACAAAACACCAACTGCCCAAGTACAGAGGCAGAGCTTCTTTCTCCCCTGCCGAGAAAAGGGAGGAAAGGGAAAAAAACCTTCAAACGAGGTTTATGCTTAAACTAACTATATATATATTTATATAGAAAAGAGAAAATTAAGAGACAATTACAATATAACACACACACAAGTTAGATATAACAACAATTTCCTACTTCTCACTAAAAACAGATTCTATCACTTTAGATTTATAAGCACCTTAAAAGACACCCAGCAAGAAAGAGAAAGTATAACAACAAAATATTTTTACTTTTTTGAATTCAAACAAAAGGCAAGTAATGGCAGCAGCAGGGCCCACTCCAGCAAGACAGCAGCTGCACGTCTTGTCTCTACTTTAGACATGATGGAACTGACCAAGCTACTCTCACACTGGTCTTTACTTCTTTTTGAGATGATGTTGTAATATGGTATGGAATACAATACTATTGGCTAGAAGAAGTCAGCTGTCAGCCAGCTCAGCCCAGCTCAAGTCAGCTGACAGTCTCAGGGCTAGTCTGTTATTTAAAGCCTAAATTTAGGCCTACCTAGCTAAACCCATAACATAAGGCTGAAGAAGGAATTGCAGCCCTTCTCCTACACCCAGCTCTTAAGAGTGGGAATCATCATGTGGGAATCAAGGCCAAGTGCACCAATGAAGAACAAAGTCTAATTGACCAGCACTAAGTAACATAAAGGAGACAGGACACAACAAGCAGACTCCAAACTTTGGCTGAGGGAGACACAGCAGAAAAAGTTTCATTTTAGAGAGGAAATATAAAAACTTCTGCAAAGACTTAGAATGTTTGATCACAGGATGCCAAAGCACCTCCTGCAAAGCTGTGTGTGCTGGAGTCCCACCACAGAGGGCATCCCAGGGGATGGCACTGCATTGGAACCATGAGACAGATTCAGGTCTGGCTGGTGCTGGAGCTTCTCCAAGGTCAGCTCTGAAACTCACCCCCAGTTCACAAACTGGCTGTTAAAAGCTGCCTTTCAGCACAGTGAAGTTCCTGCTGCTGCCACCTGCTCTCCCAGGAAGCTTGTTCCTTTTCCAGTGTCCCTACAGGTATGCCCAGCTCTCCCTTGTGTGCTCCAGCCTGGTCCCAGGAACACCTTTCCTGGATACACAGTCCAAAATCAGGCCATAAGATGGCTCAGTGAATAGCTGGCCTCTGGATAATAAATTACAAACAGCCTGAAAATTAAAGCATCCATTGGTAGGACCCTGCATTTCAGGTCTGCTGGACCACAAGCAAAGATGTTGGCCCAAAGAAGTGCAGGAACTGGCAGGGAGAAGGAGAGCTGCTTCCCATGAGGAAAACAGGAGCCTGGCATTGCTGTAGCACGAGTCACTTGGCAAAAACACTGTGCTTCCAAACACAAGACAACAGATTTGGTTTGGGAAAAACATGGTGCCCAAAGTCCACACTACAGGTCAGTTTTAGAGGAGATTTTTACTTGGGACAGAAGAGCTTTCATGGCTGGGTGGGTTTTATTTTGAGGGGTTTTTTGAAAGGCTGAATTTGTGTTATTATTGTTACACATATCAGGCAGATATACAATGAACAATTTAATGTGATAAGGTTAAGTCAGCATTTCAATATCATAACGTTTTTGAGTGCCAGCAAACACTTGAGCCTGTTGTGTTGTGCTAAGAAGGAAAGCCCTGCAGTGACTGAGGTGAAGAGCAGTACCAGGATTCCCTCAGGAGTGCTCTGGAGCCCTGGCCTTCCGTTTTTGCTGTAATAAACAAACACTAACTCACACCTTCCTTGGTACACACTCTGTAAAATGTACCTTGCATGTCTGACATGAGAGAGGAGCATCAGCAAGTTGGCCAGACGTGTTGTCTGCTGCTGTGAGGGGATCCCACTCTTGGCAATGACCCACACCAAAGCATCTGTGACCACGTTAAGCAGGTGGTGCAGTTTCCTGTTGCTTTCAGGTTCTTCTGCTGACAAGGGAAACATGCCTAACCAGAGAAGAGAAAGAAATATTTGCTGCTCATGAGAAAGGAAAAAAACCAACCCAATGACTGTGGATATTTTTCTGATGCCCCTGCAGTGAAAAATGTTAAAAGTCAGCAAAAAAACCCCAAAACAAAACAAAAAAGAGATTGGGGATATGGAGAAGGAAGAGAAAAAATCACCACTAGGAAGGTCTGGAGATACACAATAGTATTACTGATAAAGCAGAAGAGACTTGGGACAGAAAAAAAAAACCACACCAAAAACCAACAGAGCATCAACAACAGTTTTTCCACAGATACTTATGAAAGGACAGAGCATCAGGACAGCTTGAAAATTAGGAGCAAAAGATGAATTTTGACAAGAAAGGGGCACAGGGAGAGGTAAGAGGAGAGACTTTTTGGGAAGTGAGCCTCTGAAGAAAATATGGCTGATAAACATGGGGGTTTTGCTGGAGGTTTTGGCTGGTTGGTTGTGGTGGGTATTTTAGGAAAAAAAGAACAGCTTTTGTTGTCTATTGAAATAATGGTATCCATGGAATTATTTAGGTTGGAAAAGACCTCCAAGACCATCGAGTCCAACCTTTAACCCAGCACTGCCAATCCCCCCACTAAACCATGTCCCCAAGCGCCACATCTACACCTCCTTTAAATCACTCCAGAGGTGGTGATTCCATCACTTCCCTGTGCAGCCTCTTTCAATGCCTAAACACTCTTTTGGTGAAGAAATTTTTCCTAATATTCAATCCATCCTCCCCTGGCACATGTTGAGGCTATTTCCCCTCATCACTGAAAATCTCTCATCCTCATTCTCATGAAATCTCATTTCCTATCATCATCATCATCATGGCTTTCCAACCACTCTGCCCCAGACTGAAGTGCTGCATGGGGTTATTGTGGCCTAAGTGTAGGACCAACACCTGGCCTTGCTGAACCTCATCGGTCTCAGCCCATCAATCCAGTCCAGATCCCTCTGCAGAGCCTTCCTACCCTCCAGCAGACCAACACTCCCACTCAAACACGTGGGTGGACAAGTGGGATGGCAGCTGGACTATTCCCCTTCAGTACTGGACTGAGAATTAGGCAGCAGCTTCTTGCTGAAAGCAGTAGATGTAAACAGTTTAGCTGCTATTTTATTATTGGATTTTTTTGCCAACATTAACTACAAAAGGTCTCTGGGGCAAATAATAATTTTTACTGCAGACTACCCTAAAGTAGCAAACACACACTCCTACCTGCCTTGTGTCAAGGGCTGCAAAGCAAAGCTCCTGCCCTGAAATTCATCTTGCAGAACTGTTGAGTACTTTCAATCATTTCTACTGACTAATTGCCATTAAATAGCAATATTTAAGCCAAATTAATCATCACTCAGTTGCATAACTAGTTCTACTAGAAAAAAGAATTAAGGACAGGTTTGTAGAGCTGTACAGCAACTTCACATATGGCCAGGACCCACAGAGATAGGAGCAAAAATTCCCATGGAAAAGGACAGACCCACAGCCTGGGCCATGGGCCCCATCTTGTGGGAAGCTTTCAGATTTTAGGTCTTCCTTACAACAGGACATAGCCCCTAAATCCAGCAAATGATACAACTTAGAAGTTTCTCGAGCAAAATTCTTTACAATCTATCAGAGACAAATCCTTTCCTATTATTCTCTTTCACCAGTTTTATCTCAGTTGATATTTCTGTCGGGTTTTGAGGTTGATTTCCCAGCCACCCTCAAAATAAAAAGTCCAATTTGGTGAGTATTAGGCCCAAGCACATACTCACTGGAATTGAGGAGGATCATTGCCTTGACACACAGATACTCCTTGTGCTGCAGCTTCAGCTCTCGGAACCTTGAGGTCATGGCCAGGAGCATATCAAAGATCTCCAAAATTCCTTCCACGCATTTCCCCTCATCCCTATGGAAACACATTCAAAATGTTACTGAAAAAGTAGAATTAAGGAGCTCTGACTCAGACAGATAAAATTCAAAGCACAAAAGAGGCTGTAAAAGGCCCATCTAGCTCATCTTTGGGAGAATTTAAAATGCTCTATCATGAAATCTAAATTGAAAATTATACTGATATAAAAGCTCAGCACTTACAAGAAACTGATTTTCTCTCTAAAGTGCAAGCAGGATTGACCATAAGTATGATCATATTTCTGTAAGAGGCTTTATCCTCTCAGCCAGTATAATTCTGGATAATCAGTTGGAAACCCTGCAGTGCAGGGCATGGTACCACCTTGAGTCATTTTCCAGATTTGTTTCACAAGGAGTTACCAGAATCAATAACATCACATTTATGGCTGGTGGAGGCCTCAGGACTTGGTGAAAGATGCCCTAAAAGAGTGTCTTGGAATAATAAGATATTTTTAAGGAGTAAAACAACACTTGTCCCTATCCCCTAGTACAATTTTTCTTTGAAGTTATTGAAATATAAACAGATTCTTTTTGGTTTTGTTTTTTGTTGGTTATTTTAATGTTTATGGGTGTTTACAGAATGAAACTTTCTCCATTTTGGATACTAGATTTGGTCCCATTTTCCAATCTGAAGAAAAAAACAAAACCCAAACCACCAACCCTAAGCCATTCTACTGGGCTTAAAATTAAGCAGCAGCACATTTCAAACCACTGGAGTTACTATTCCAGTTTTTAGGTTAGTTTGGGGGTTTTTTATGTGTCCTGGACTAAAAAAGCAATTAGGCTTTACAATGCAGTATCCAAGAAGAGGCTTCTTATACTATTTATAATAGGACTTTTTTTTTCTCTTTGCAATGTTTTTAAGACAAGAGAGATTTAAGCACAGCAGTGCAGGAGAATTAGAGAAATTTGCTGGATGCCCAGAGGAAGGTGCTGAGCCTTCGGGCTGGAGGGAGGCACGTGCCAGTCATACCACCCAGGGGCAGCAGGTAGTGCCTGCAGAAAGGTCCTGCCTGAGTATCACCCAGTTTCCCGTGTTCCTCACAGGAAAGGACAATTTTAAGCTCTGGAAAAGGACAGAGAGCTGCCAGATTCCAAGCAAGGACACAACTGTCAGGGAAGTTCCTATCTGCAAAGGCTATGTAGGAAACTCATCTGAAGGCTCTGGGGAGAACTTTGAGCCCCTTCCAGTGCCTCAAGGGGCTCCAAGAGAGCTGGACAGGGACTTTGGACAAGGGCATGGAGTGACAGGACAAAGGGGAATGGCTTCACACTGACAGAGAGTGGGTTTAGATCAGAAATCAGGAAGGAATTCTTCCCTGTGAGGGTGGGCAGGCCCTGGCACAGGCTGCCCAGAGAAGCTATGGCTGCCCCATCCCTGGAAGTGTCCAAGGTCAGGTTGGATGGGGCTTGGAGCAACCTTGGATAGGGGAAGAAGTCCCTGCACATGGCAGGGGGGGTGAACTAGATGATTATTAAGGTCCCTTCCAACCCAAACCATTCTAGAGTTCTAAGTTCACCCAAGATTAAAAAAATCAAGTTACAGACCAGTTTCATATAAGGATGTCTTAAATAAAATTACAGCATGCCCAGATGCTTGTAGGCTGCCACTTGGCCATGTCTTGAGGAAATGAAGGAATGCATCCAATAAGATGACTCTATTCAGCACATATTAACTCCTGAGAAATAACATGGGTCACACATTTTCAGCAATTTCTTATCGTTGCACTGAACAGTGCAGCATGTCCTTGCATTGAACAAATTGTATACAAGCAAATAATAATTTATTTCCTGTATTTTATAAATTATTTCTCTTATTAGCCCATGTTGTCTTTTATATCTATGATAATAATTACTGATTGCAAGCCACAGAACTGGTGCAAATCTGAATTTCCTTGGCTTGAGTAGGCTAAGAGACATTTTAAGACAACCCAAGAGAGTAGATTGTTTCCCTGACTTTTTACCAATGTGAAACTCAAGTCAAATCCTTCTGAGGTTCTGTAGAAAAACATCCTTACTAATCCATAGTCATCCCTCTTGGTACATGATGCTATGGAGAAATAATCCTTAAACTTGAAAATATCCTGCTTTATCTTGAAAAAATATTCTCAATATTTAACAGCAAGAAAAGGGGTTTAAATCCCTTTAGGCTAGTGCTGCAATGGTCATTATTATAGATAGCTATGAAGTCTGCAGTAGTGGCAGGAAGGAAAACAGGTAGGAAAGCTACCTAAAATAATTAAAATATTGCCTGACACTGTCTTTTCTTTAATGAAGGATGTGGGGACAAATGGATGAGGAAGTATCTCTAGTTTCAGCATCTAGAGACACAGAACAAAGGAACAAAACCAGCAAAAGGTGTGAAAAATGCAGAGAAACTTCCCACTGTCACGTGCTACAGGAATGCAGGGATTTGCAGGTTCAGCAATACTGTTTATGTTTAGCATTCCTTAAAACCCCATAAGGATGAGGAAACTCAGGACATCATTGTTACAAATACCAGTAAATTATAGTGTTAGATAAAATATTAATAGCATCTCCCACCCTTAATCCTCTTTCTCTTACCATTCACCCCACCTCCAAACACCCTAATGCAAAGTGTTCTCAAGAAATTTATTTCTTTTACCTGTCTAATACAAGGTCTGGAGCAAAGATCAGTTTCCCAGGATGGTCAATTGATCTCCACATCAAACCAATCATTAGAACCTCCATCCAGCAGCTCTCCAAGAGTCTTACTTGGTCATAGAGGCTGAGATCAATGAAGCCTAAAGTGATGAAAATAGCAAAAAATAAATCAACTTGTTTCTCTCTTTTGATAAAGAAGAATGAGTGTATGAGAAACAAAAAGAACTATGGTTTGTGAAGAAACGCAGACAAGGGAGCACTGATACTTGAAGTGCCATGTTGCCATTCCCAACAGGAATAAAAATATTTGTTATTGTCAAACCTTCCACAAAACATTGGGAATAAAGCAGAGTGGCTTTGTAGTGCAATTACTGCCACAGAGCTGGTGAAACTCAAGTGGCTGCAGAGGACCAGCTTTGTGCTTGGCCACCTCTTTAGGTGATGGTTCCACAGCCTTCCAAGAGGCACCAGGGAATCATTGGGGAAACTCACATTTGTCAGAGACTACTGCATTGTACTGCAAAAGACTCCTACCAAAACAGGAGTCTGTTTCCCCAGAACACAAAGGTTGTTGCTTGCAGGGTGTTTTGTATCTCATGAGGGGCTCGTTCTTGTGGCTTCTGGGTAACTGTGAAAGAACCTACATCTTGGTGCTCTGTGTTTGCATGCCCAGCGTAAATGAAATGTGTTGATCCCATCCCTTTTCTGCAGCCTCCTTCACCAAAATTTCAATAAAAAAGTAAAAGGCAAGTGCAGTCAGTGAAGGCTGTAGTGTCCTCATGGCCTCCACACGTGGAATTCCAGAAGGAAGAACAGAATTAATGGGATTGTGCACAGACCTGTTCTGCATCCTGGGCTGCAGGTAAGGGCAGGTGACTGTGCCCCCTGCTCTGCTGTGCTGAGTGCCCACCTGTGGGCACCCTGTGTCCAGCTCTGGGGTCCCCAGCACAAGGAGGGTGTGGAGCAGGGAAAGCAGGTCCAGGGGAGGGAACAAAGATGATCCAAGGGCTGGAGCACCTCTGCTATGGAGACAGGCTGAGAGAGCTGGGGTTGCTTAGCTTGGAGAAAGGGAAGGCTCTGGGGAGACCTCATTGGGGCCTTCCAAAACTTACAGGGGGGTATAAAAAAGAGGGACAGTGATTTTTTTTTAACAGGCAGATAGTGATAGGACAAGAAGGAAACAAGAGGAGAGATGTTAGGAAGAAATTCCTGACTGTGAGGGTGGTGAGGCACAGGAGCAGCTTGTCCAGAGAGTTGTGGATGCCCCATCCCTGGATGCATTCAAGGTCAGGTTGGATGGGGCTTTGAGCAACTTGCTCTCATGCAAGGTGTCCCTGCCCATGGGGATGAGGCAGTCTTTAAGGTCCCTTCCAATCCAAACTATTCTGTGGTTCTGATTCTATGACTTGTTTCTCCCCAGTACTCACAGCAAGGCCTCAGATAGCACTGCAGCACAGCCTGAAGGGAGAGATAGTCATTGCCTTCCCTCTCCCCTCCTCTGCAAAAAATAACTGTGGAAAAAATAACATCTAAAAGCCAGAAAAAGAGGAATAAAATGTATACACTGCAAGCTAAAAGAGCAGAAGTGTAAACTACTGAAACACAAGTGGGAAAGCAGACTGCTCAGTCAAGGAGTAAAACACAGACATGATGAAGAGCCACTCAGACATCAAACCCAAGATCAGGCCACAGTTTCAAAGCTGAGCTCCTTTATCTCAGTCCCTTAGCAAAGGTGCTCCATTTTCAGGTGAGTTGGCACCTGCAGCTCTACATAGTGAGGAATCCTTACAGTCTGGCCAGGACACAGGTTTCCCATAATTCTTCCCAGTTGTCTGAGGTCTTAAAATACACACAGGGCTCTTGCAGTGCCAGAGAATCTGCTGTCAGTAATTTGTACAAATGCTGCTTGTATTTTAACCTTATTAAACTGCTATGTTGGAACACAGTTGGTGAGAGCCTCAGTTTGCCATAAACTGGGTAATTCTCATTCTCTCTTATAATCACTAAACATTCTGCCTTTTGAAATCAGTACAACTTGCTTCTGATTTTATAAGAAGGTTAAACAGGAGCCTGTGAGAGGTACCTTCCTTCCCTCCTGTATTCCACTGTCACTGAATTTACTACAGAATCCACAGCCAACAACAGATTATCTGCTACACACACTCATAATTCCAAAGTATTTTTAGAAAAACAACCATGGAAGTGTGAATAGTATGAACTGATAGTGGCAGTTTCCTGGGAAACAACAGCTGAAATACATTTCAGAGTTTATTTAAATAAACATTTACACTGGTATGTACTGATTTCTCCAGTATGAACAAGGAGTTATCAGAGTTAAAAACTCTCTCAACTGAGTGAGGTGTCAGAAAAAGTCCCAGCATTCAATCTACAGGTACTACAAGATCCAGATTTATCACAGATGTCATCTGCTAAACTCACATTATCAGCAGCAGCAGTAGAATTTATGACCATTGAGCACAGCTCTTGGAAGGACTATACCTTGCCTTTCCCTAACAACTTCATTCTCCAGAGACTGAGGACAGCAAACAAGCACCACAGCTTCCACTGCAGTGTCACAAACAAGCACCACAGCTTCCACTGCAGTGTCACAAACAAGCACCACAGCTTCCACTACAGTGTCACAAGTCCCACTTCATTTCCTCCAGACTACACTAAACTACTAATTTTTCTGTGGTGGTATTACACATCCTTCAAATTGTATGCTCATTTAATTATAAATTGCTAAGACAGACAAGAAAAAAGCACGTGCTGGATGTTTAATGACTAGAAAAAACACCCTGCTCTGGTCAACAACACACTGGGTTGCAGAATGAACCCAAATTTCAAAATTGTGACAACATCTTATCGATTTGCGATACAGGTTCAGCACTGAAACGTGTTGAACTCTTCCAGACTAGGTCAACAAAGCTAAAAGCAATTATAAAAGGGATGGCCTGCTGCCTGAGAACTGAGAATTAAAATACTTGGATTTCAGAAGGGAAAAAATCCAGATGACAGCTTCTGTTTTACTGAGCAACAGCAAAAATACAATCTATTAGGCCAAAAGTACAGACAAAAACACAGCCACAGAGTAAAATTCCTAACAAAGGACTTCAATTAAATACTAAATAACAAAAAAAGCCAAAAATATAAACATGTATTTTTCCTATTTAGGCAAAATGTTACTAGTAATATGAACATCTATAAGGAAAAAAGATAAAAATGGGCTTCTAACCCAGGCACACAGAAGAAAATATTCAGCTTTTCAGAAAGTAAAATTACTGCCCACTGGGTTTTTAGTTAAGAACTCTATTTTTTTCTAAGACTTTACCTGCAGGAAATTCCCAGGAAATGTTTTGAAGGGGTTTGACTGAAGGGGTTTGATTGTTTCAATGGGTTTTCTTCATACAATTCTCTTACTGCACTTTATTTTTGGCATACAGTGAAGATAAAGTAAGTGATTGACATCAAAATTTGGGTTGGTTTGGAAACTGATTTTTTAAAAAATCACCAAAAATTAATCTCAGCTGGCTGAGGTTTGGGTTTATGGTTGCTTGGGGTTTTTTATAAAAAAGGTGACAAAGGTAAAATTAATAATGATCAGAAAATGGAAAAGGTTGGGGGTTTTCCCCTTTGAAATGGTGCTTAAAAAGAGGTAATTTTCTAAGACTGGTTTTCCTTCACAGTTCACCTCCTATCAGATACACGTAACTATGTGAAGTGCTGTGAAATGGTACCTTCTAATCAAGTTTTTGTGATTAGACAAGAAATTATAACAATAGACACCACTTAACCCCTTCTGATTACTTACTTCACAGTTATTTTCAGAGTTTCTAAAAGCAAGAAAATTAAGGATAAAGGATCCAGGCTCTCATTAAAAACATCCCACATAAACAGCAAAACCACTGTCACATTGCAAATGTCCACTGTGGCTTGAGGGCAGCACAAACATCTCCTCCCCAGGAGCTGCCCCGGGATTTGCACACCCTAAACCCACCACACCTGGGCCCTGGAGAGGAACCTGCTCCCACAGCTGGGGCTGGTTTCACCATCAGCCACTCCACCCAGACCTGAAACAGGATACGCTTCCCTTACTCTAAATCCTTCATTTAAGGATTACATGGAATGTCCTCCTCCTAGTTTGTTTTCTGCACGGTGCACACACTGTTTCTACAGGGAAGGATTAGAGCCATGTTTTCCCAAGTGTGCGCTCAGGCAGCAGCAGCTCATTACAGAGCACACCAGGGCCAGGGCAGGGCTCTCACCACGGCCAGGGCAGGGCTCTCACCAGCACACTCTGAATGCCTCCAGCATAAAATCTGAGACTGCAGCCATGGTGTGCTGCTCCTCAGTCCTGGTGGAAGTGGGGCCAGGGCTGTCAGTCACACTGCAGAATGTATTAGCCATGCAAGGTAAACACAGCTGTAGGGACCACTCCCAGCAGGGCACTCCATCTGAAGCTCAGGATCAAGCCCCATAGTGCTCCATGTCCACCAATTATTCAGTGTTTTCAGCTCAGTGTTATTACCTGGCCACCTTAGGTCTTGCTAAAGGGCCACAGGCTGTGGTTTAGTCTATGCCAGCCAGTAAGTTTTTCTGCACAGCTTTGCCAGCTATCATCTCTGCATGCTGACTGCTTTTATTCTTTATTCTGACTCTTTTAATGATGGGTACCTCAGGGAGAAGGAACTGCAGATGCCCACCACTTCTGGTTTGTAAGAAGATAAATGGTGCATTGCCACAATGATGTGGGCACATTGGGGACATCCCAGGCACTCACTCATGTACTTGTACTGCAGTGCCTGTTTTTCATGTTGCCAACAACCACAAGTATCTCACTGAGTTTTGTTTTGAAGGGGTGTACATGATAATTCTGAGACCAACACTACACTCCACTGATGCTTTTGTGCAGCAACTCTGTCACATGAAGCAATTGCAGACACACCGGACTTGGACATGCTTCAGTTTTCATCACCTATGTTAGGAACCTTCTATCAGGATTCAAGGAAAGACTTTGGTGTTAAATGAGCCTTCCAAATCAGCTTAATAAGCTATTTCTAGCTGATGAGGTAGAAATTACATACAACACCAGCTATGCTTTTTAGCAAAATGAACTGGTGTGGGACTAACAACAGATGATAGAAAATTATGGGCTGGTTGTCGTCTAAATCAAAAGACATCCGGGTCAATTACTGAGAGCAATAAATTGTGCATTAGTTTAAAGGATGAAAGGATTGACTTTCACACCACACACTTACTCTGCCATGCTGTTATATCAGAGCAGAGAATGACACACTGATGGTAAAAGCATTGACTAAAACAAATGAGAACAAGACTGAAACTCTTACCAGGAATCTTTTTGGCCCAACCAATCATGTGAACCAGCTCTTTGTCTGCCAGTTTCGTCAGGGACATCATCATGGAGGCCTCTGTGAATGGTTTGCTGGGACGACTCACCAGCACGTTGGGAGGCTCCGCTTCCAGCAGCGTCAACACGAACTGCTCCGGGCTGACCGTGCTGAGCAGGATCTCCTTCACCCGCGACGCCGTCTCGTTGTACTTCCTGGCTTTGCCCATGCAATGCACCCGATCCTCGGAGTTCCGGTGGCTGCGCAGGATCCGATACCCACAGCGCTCTCTTCTTGAGCCTGACACGAGAGGCACGAGATTGCACTGAAGAATGTTTCTCACAGGTTGCATTATGTAAATCCAAATATTTGTGGAGAAGGGGAAAACCCCTTAGTGGGAACACCCCTTGGGTGTTCTAATGTTGAATGTCAAGTGTCTAAGACATTCAGCATCGACTTAACTTTGTTCCCACTGACTTCAGCTGAGTGATTTTGTTTATTCTACTAAACAGAAATACAGTAAAAATATGTCTATTTTTGAACCTCAGTTAACTCAGTTTTAGAGTCCAAAGGATAACTCCTGCTGACATTAAAAACATATAATTCAAGTCTTTAAAGGCAAATAAAGATAGCAGATTGTAAATTCTGCTTTAGATGTAAACTGGGGGAGTAAAAGACGTCTGGAAGTCTAGGCCATTTTACAGATTAAATACCTCAGGAAGAAGCACAGCTGGGCCTCAGTGTTAGCTGAGTGTTCAGCCAGGGGCTCACAAGATCCAACCCATTTTCTCCCCACTTTCCATTAAGCCAGCAGGAGTTTCTCCAAAGGGAATTCAGATATCTACAACTAGAAGCAAACACCCTGTTTGGAGTTCTGCCTGAAGAACACTATTTCTATTGCAAAGAGCAGTCCTTTAAATTCATGGACTTAATTAACTGTTCATTCTGACAGCCCCAAACATTCTCCAATTCTCAGCCAGTGTTATTGGTGACATCACTGTTACCTGTTCTTGCATAGCTGCCAAGGAAAGAGTCTCAAAGCTTCTCCAAAAACATCAGACAGAGATTTGCCAAAATATTCAGCTGTAGTTCTACTTAACTCATCCCTTCAGCATATTCTTTAACAAGGGTCATGTTCAGTCATTTACAACTAATCATTCACAGTAACTAATGTGCAAGATTGTACCATATTAAAAATCAGGATACATAAAATATGATGTTACTGAAGAGATCCTTAGACTGGAAACCTCCAACACTTAACAATTCTAATATCACAGCTAAATTGTCCTCTAAATCTTTTAGACATTAACTTTTTATGCTGGTCTTCAACACTCTTACTGACATATGATTCTCAAAGGTTCTGTTTTCATAGCTATGAAAATGGCTTTGTCAACATAAATCTATACCAGACCAACATTTATTATTGCATACATAGAGACCATGGAGTCTTAAAGCAAAAATAAGTTGTCTCACTGGGATTCAGTCCCACAACAAATTTAACAGAAGCACCTTTCTGCTACTGCTACTGTCTTGACATTACTACATCTATGAAGTCTTTTTGGTGTGTAGCCCAAAGATTTTTGCCCTGGTCACAGGCTCTGGTTCTTCTCCATTAGGGCATGTGATTAAAGGCTTCACGCAGCACGTGAGGACAAAGAAGCAAAGGAACAATGAAGGTGGAAGAACCCCAAGAGCCTAATCAGTGACAATCAGCACACTGGCCAGGTTACTCAGGGCTATCAGAGGAGAATGATCAGCCTGTGGTCTGGGCATGACACTCAGCAGGTAAACCAACAGAAAAAAGCTTTTCAGTCTGCCTGGAGGGACCAGGATTTCCAAGCCACCTACTGGAAAGTCAAGAGGACCTGGGTGGCAGCTACTGGTAGGGTGATATGTTTGCACCATCTGCCAGAGATGTGTGAGTGTGTCTGTGGGTCTGTGTGTGTTTACAAGACAGTGTGTGCACAAAGTACTTGGAAGAACAGAGGATCCACAGACCAGCTACTGGATAACATTGAGTTAGTGTCTAAAGCCATACACATGTGTTTCTGTGACTGTGGGGAAGAAGGGCTGAGTATGAGCAACTGGGGTGAGGCTGCAGACCCACAGCCATCAGCTGGGGAGAGATGGGTATCCACAGGCTGAGTGCCTAAACTCAGCTACTGGAAAATCCAAAATGTTTAAATACACATATTTTTCATTTGTTGTATTCACACTAGTGCTGTATTTCTGTCTGTGCTGGTCTGCATGGCTGACTGTGGATACAGGTATTGTGTGTGTATTTGCCCAATAACAGTACTCATCCAGACTTTATACTGGCCCTGGGGACATGGCAATGTGGCAGCTTCCCTTGTCAAGCTACTGGTTTCAGCAATTCCTATCATTCTTCATCCCCATTCATCAGAGTTATATAGACCATGAGTTGTCCAACCAGGCAATGCAGTTCTGGTCCTGGGTTTCAGTTAGCAAAGGGGTCCAAACATAAGCCAAATTAAAAATAAGGCCAGCGGGGACACAAAAAAATTAATTTCAGATACTGTTGACAAGACTTTTTCTTGCTAAATAAAATGTTGAGTCAATGCAGACCCTCAGTGGTGGAGGTTCCTCAGATGAGGTGGTTTTTCAGATCATAGTCCTGTCACGTCTTCAGCTGTCAAACTGTCCTTTGAGTCCATCTGCGAGAGAGGTGAGATGTTAAGGCCACTCAGATACAACCTGAAGACTGTGAAAATACTGGGTAAGGGCCAACAGAGTTTGCCAGAACTTCTACAATATGGACCTTCCAACTTCACATGGCTATCACTCTCACTTGCTGCTTGCTCAGCAAACCATGTCAGATGTAAAAGAAAACAGGATGGCCATTAAAGAAGTTCCAGTATTGGAGAACACACTTTACCTGGAAAGCCAAGAGAGTGCAGAAGACATATGGGCAAAGCTGGTTCAATGAACCTGAGGTATGGAGCTGTGCAAGTGGAACAAGGCATTTGGAACTGGAAATATTATTAGCTGGCAGTCCAGCTTAAAGTCTGCACCATTTGGAGCAAAGATGATTTTGCATCCTTGAAAGGGACATGGGTACGATGAAATGGGGTGAATGTAGACAGGATATTTGAACAAATAATGGTAGAACAGGAGTGCTTAGCTGAAAAACAACTACCTAGAAGTTGCCAGAGCAGATGAACAGCAGTTAAGAATCATAGAACCGATTGGGTTGGAAAAGACCTCTGAGATCATCAAGTCCAACCCCTGGTCCAACTCCAGTCCATTTACTAGATCATGGCACTCAGTGCCACATCCAATCTCAGTTTAAAAACCTCCTAAGGAAAGATAACACACCAGCAGAGACAACTGGAGCTTGAGCCATTATCTTACGGTAGATTCATGAAATGAGACTTGATGATGATACCCTAAAAAAGGTTATCTACAGAATTACAGAAGTCACAGAGCAATTTCTTCAACCATCTGTCTGTGCAAATCCTTTTCTTCCTGACAGAGTCAAAAGCCAGCAAGGCATAGACTAATTTCTACAGAGCCACCTGCATGAGTCAGTGAACTCTGTGCTAAGCTTCATTTTTGGACTAATGCACCAAGGTCAAGAGGAAAATCTTGAAGTGATTTGTCAGCTTTCAAAAAATGCTAGAATGGCACAGTGGGCTGCAGACTGTTCTGAAATCATGTGATGCACAGAAAGTATGTCATTCCCATGAGGGAAGACAAAGAGGAAAGTTCAACAGTGAGCTAAGCAACTGGAATGAAAGTACAGCTGGAGACAGACAAGGAAATGCCCAGGTATCAGAGTGCTCTGCCTAGAGAGATCCATGGCTCTGATTTCCATAGGGGTCTGCATTGGAGAGGCTGTAACCAAAAGGAAACATCGCACATTGTTTGCACTATCTAGAAACCTGAAACACATTGAACATTGTCATCTTGAAGGACAGAACAAGAAAAATAACAGAGGGACTAAAAGCCATAGGCAGGGCAGAGAAGAAATTTTCGTGGGCTATGAAAAAATACAAACTGTTATGGGACATGAGTAGTTTTTGTTCTCCAGTACCTGGTGAAGCTGTGAAACCCCCCTAAAGAAGATGCAAGAACATCAGTCTTTTAATCAGACTTGGAAAGTTGCTCACTTAGGGACAGTATCTAAAGTGATAATGCCAGAAAAACTACCGGTTTAAGAGGGAACTGGAGAGAGGAGCAGATGTCGGATGACACAATAAGGAAGAAATTCCAGGAGTTTGCACACACCTGCCAGAAGCAACATGTGGTCACGAAAGCACTTCCAACCAGCTGGTGATCCTGGGTCAGCTCCTGGCACTGCAGTGAACCAAGAGCACTTGTGTGGGACTCTGCTCAGCTCTGCCATGCTGTCACCCAGACCTCTCTGTGGCACTGACAATAGCAGGCCTTTGGTGCCACCATCTGAGTTATCCTTTTGAATTCACTGTTGTAACGATCTTTAAATAACATTTTGTAGCCTATCCAAGACCTAAACACACGGGTAAATTACCAGGTACTTTAATGAAGATGAAAATAAAATCAAATTTTTAAAAAGTAATTAAAAATACTCCAGTATCCAGTTCTAATTGACACAATCTTGTACAATTTCCATTTGTACAGCTGCACTCCATGCTCCATAGTTTAGTCAGGCTGTGATATTGAGACTATTAAAAGTGTGAAGGGTTCTTACTGGCAATTGGCAATCTCCTTTAAGTTACTTAACTAAATTAAGTTCCATATATTACCAGTAGTTAGTATTAAAAAAAAAGATGCTCCATTTAAAACATAAATCCATCTTGTATAATCACATCACCTGTTCAGAAAGTCAAACTAGGAGAGTTACAACTTTTCTGCATAAAAAACTTGTTACTAAAGAAAATATAGTTGGTGACTAAAAAAAGGGGGGGTGGGGGAGGGGAAGAACCCAACCAAAGCAGATAAGCAGATTTGGATTTATTGTTTGTAGTTTTTAATCACCATATATTTCCAAAGCAGACAAAGGCCAATTCACTGAGCAGTGTGCATAAAACACAGCTCATCAGTAATTAAGAGATTGCATTTATTTCCACTTTAATTTTTTTCTGCTTGTATTAAAAAAAACCCCAACATTTAAGTGTGCCAGTCAACCTACACAGCTGAAAACAGCAGTCTTTCCAACTAAAACAATACATTTAAATAATGTAAAGGAAATTCCTTTCTTTCTATTGAAATCCAAAGTTTAGGCAAGACTGAGAAATTTTATCTAAACATCTACTAACATCCAACAGTCATAAGTGCTTAGAAAACTATACATTATAAACAATTATCAGCCAGCTTAATGTTTGGCTTAACTAAACACTAAGATGTAGATCAATGTGTGTAAAGGCAGAGCAATATAATTCAGCTTCCCAGATTAGGGACTGTCTCTGACTTTACCACCAACTCCCTAACAATACTTAATAGATAATATTCGTTCCTGCAAAGGTAATTCAGGCAATTGCATAAGTGCAAAATGATCAAATCTCTTATTCTTCCTACCACACTCTTCTCATTTAGAGCTATTTTGTGCAAGAAAATAGCTGTATTCAGCTGAGAATGCTGGACCAAGGGCAAGACCTTGAGCTACAGCACCACAGACCACATGAGTAAATGATCACGAGGATGTAAGAAATGAGGCACATTGAAAAAAAAAGCCATTAAAATGAGCCTGTCGTTCACTCCCATGAACAAGCCCCAACAGGTATTACTGGCACTGAAACATTATTTTTCAAGCAACTCCTGCTTAACAAATTCTCTGAAGATCACAAATGCAGTTTGATACAGTGGGCAATTCCATGGCATGTTGTTCTTTGGTCCCTGGCAATTGCTTGTGTAAGTAACCAGTTCAGTAGCAACTGCAGAATCTACCCCACTGAATAGGTTATAATCAGGTTTTTTAAGTGTTTGAGCTTAAAACCGGCTCCAGTGCACATTAGTAAATCATTATCACTCCAGTCACTTTGAAAGCAAATGCAAATGTTCTGGTGAGTGCCTCTGCCAGAGCAGAGCTCCTGACAAAGAAGCTGCTGTACCACAGGAGAACAAGAGCTGAAATCGCAGCAATTGCTATAGTAGCTAAACCGCAGTTAATGAATCTGATGTCCAGAGAACACCACGAAACATTTTCCCCTCACTGACTTTCTGTGTGAAAAGCATTTTACAGTGTTTCAACTGCACACAACAGCCACAAGCAGGAGAAAGGGCCAAATCCTGAAGTGCACCAGCCCACAGAAAAATCTGATTTCCGTTCTCCAGACTTGTTGAGTGATGTCAGGATTCAAGGGCAGCATCTCTCCATCACTTCTGAGTGTGCCCCCTCAGTCTCCTGTCTTGGGGCAGGATGGGGCTGAAAGGAGCTTCATCTTTGGAACATTTTCAACATGTTGAGGACAGACAGCGGGGAAAGAGATAGAGGAGTGGGGGAGAGGAGGGAAATAAACGGCGAGTCTAGTTCAACAGGGAAACTGAAAACTCCTTCTGGAAGAAGGTCTGTTTGAGTCTCAGGGAGCAAATAAGCAAAGCAGAGCTCAGCAGCTCTAAGAGTGGCTGTAGCAAAGAGATGAAGCAAATTCTCTCTCCTTCACTGCCTTTGTCCATTTCAGCTCCCCAGGTAAACACCAGAAAGTTCCAAATTAGGATCAGTTTTATCCTGATCTGTTTTACTCGAGTTTGCTGGGCAGAGTTTACTCAGGTGCAGTGTCCAAGACTCTCATTGTGCTTTTGGCAATGATGGTGTATTTTGTAAGAAAATCCATTATCACCTTAATATAAGGCACCCCCAAAGTGGCCTCCACCAAAATATCTGTGCCTGGTTGGGTTGACTTCTCAACATTTATGAAGGTGATGACATTTAATGGACTTTCAGACCAGAAAATTCCAAAGCAACACTTTTCTGCTGCCTCCTGCTACACTGAAGATGGCAAGTACTGCCTAACCACATTTAGACACAGAACTGTCTGTTACATACACACACTTACTTATGTACGTATTTTTACTCAAGGTGTCTATTGATAATATGTAAAATGAGGATTTTAAGATTTGATGCAAACGGTGCAGAGTTTTTTTGAAGAGCTTTAGTAAACTGCAAAGTGGTAATTGAGCTTCTTTTATCACTTCTGCTGGACAATAAGTCTCTATTGAGCAAAAATGCACTTACAAACCATTCTATCCTGTGCAGGGTTTTTGCAGATGTGAACCAATGCATTCACTAAGTGACCTGGGAAAGGAGCAGAGACGGGGAAAAGCCTTCATTAAAAAAGAAAGTGCACTCTTTTATGGCTTTCTACAGTTAAAAAATGGTATTAAAATATGGCTGTAACAAGAAAACACTTGAAAGATAATCACTCTGGTCTGCAGGAAATGGCATTTACATCTCAGGCAGGAAATACAGTCTTAAAATCTGTCTGGTTTAAGTATCTGTCACTGCGTGTCCATACATCAGCTTTACTCACAGGTGTCCCTTAACTCATCAGGCAACTCAGACAGTTCTGAGTACTTTTCATGTTTCTTTTTCTGCAATTAAATTGTTGGGACTCTCAAACTAAAATCTCAGGAGCCTCAAATTTCAGTGCTACTATTGAGATATCTAATTTTTTTAAAAAGTACAATTATTTTTATTTTCCTGTTATAGTTTCAATCTGTCAGTTCTTGTCTGGCACAGTCAGTAGTGTCCTGTAAATATTCATTATTGTAGAAATACATGTTTGTGAATATGTGGCAGGATTAAAACAAACACAGGCTAGGACATAAGTGCACTCTGTAATTCATTACTTGTAATACATAGTGCCTATGAGGTCTAATCACAAACCAGGACTTTCTGGACAACTAGAATAAAAGGATTAATTTAAGGCAAGCATTATGGAGGTCCACCTTATAATTCTGGGACCAATCTTTACAAAACTTTTCCAACTTCATAACTGGGCATGATAGGAATCCCCACTGGAAAACTTTGAGTAAAATTCTCAGTTATAAACAAAAGACAGTGGCACCATTCAGAAATTAAGGTTTTGAGAGGAGTCTTATTTGCAAGCTTTCCTTTCTGGAGGTAAGACCTTATTAATGAAGAACATCAATAAATTGAGATGCATCATCATTGCAGGAGAAGGCAGGAGCTTCACATAGAACCATCTGACTTCAGCAAAAGAAACTAAATGTATTTCAAGAGTACAAAAATAATACAAGGAGCATCTGAAATTGCAGTTCTATGCTGAGAGTTATCAGCTAGAAATGAACAGGATGGCTGCAATCTTAGGAGATCATCGTGTGACTAAGACCTGCCAGCATGATGTTATCATGAAAAAGGCAAACATGATCCTGGGTTGTGCACCGAGAAAAGCTCCTGCAGAAACAGAAATGTATTAATGCTACTGCAGTGAGGAGAGTTCACAGGAATAGTGTCCGTGATTCCGGTCATCTAAGTGTAAATTGGGTTATCTCCACCTGGAGCAGATTGAGGGACAAACTACCCTGACGATTTCCAGATTCTGTCTACTTTCCTATTTTGCAAGAAGGTTGTGAGGGGATATGATGTAGTCTCTAAATACAACCAGGTTGTTAACAATAGAGAAGAGGAGCCTTTAAGCTATAAAACAATGTTGCCAGAAGAACAAAAAGTCATTAATTGTCCAGCAGTAAGTGCAGGCTGGAATTCTAAAGAATGTTCCTAACGAAAGGAATTATATTCCTCAAACAGTCTTTAGTTTGAAGCAGTGAGAGGATGAAAACAATGTCTAGCCATGAAACAGAAAAAGGTATCCACATTAAATAGGATTAAATGAGAGGCACAGCTGGAAATCATGGAGGGCCAAGCACAGGGACCTTCTCCTTTCCACTCCATTGTTTCTCTGTGATGTTTTCCCAGCCTGTTTCTATCACATAGGTGGGGGGGATCTGTGAGAAACAGCAAACCTTAACTGTAAACATACTTAGATATTGAAACACCTTTCAAATTATTTTCTCCTTAAAAGTAACCTTTAAAATATCATCTATAAATGTACAACTACATCAAAGTTACATCACTTTAAGTACAAGGTAAGAATAACAGAGAAGGCTGGATAATTCTGAGTGGTGCAGTGACAAACAGTGGTTGCTCACTATTTCTTCTGGTGGAAGGGCTGCAGGGCATCATCTGAAGACAGCCTGTTCAAGAAAGAACTGGCCTCCCACTGCCTTCTCCTCACTGTCCCACCAAAGCCCCACAAAACAAGTCTGGCAAGCAGAGACCTGGTTCTTCACATGGTGAGTGGTCAAGCTGCTGAGAGATGTTGTGGATGCTAAAAATTTATGGCATTAAAAAGAGGGACAATGAAAAGGTTGCCATTCTAATAATGTCCCCAGCTGCTAATTTTTGGAAGCTAAGAGCTGTCAGCTGTAGTTTCACACAGGTCTGCTCTCATTCTTGCACTCCTCCTGGCACTGTCGGAGGCAGATACTGCGTTAATTAACTACTGCTTTGATGTGACACCACTGTTCCTGCACTACATTCCACAGCAGAGCACAGCACGGGCTGTTTTACCTGATATTAGCAGAGATTTCAGGTTGGCTTGAGGCTCAGGAAGCAGCAGTTGTTGAGTTCCCACCCTGCAGAACACAGCATGGAAGTGACCTGCTTCCCCAGGGCTCTGCAGAGATTGTGTGGTTTTCACATGCTTAACCTACACATTGCCCCTTCCTGCAGGTTTCCTTCTGAAAATGAAAAATCTCCTGCTTTACAAATCAGTATGTTCCTTCCTACAAAACCAGCCTAAGTCTTGCTTTAATTGCCTGTTGTGACTTTTTAGGATTTCAAGAAAAAAAGAAGAAAAAATTTATATCCAGAATCAGCTGCAGAGAAGAGAAAATAAACAAAGCCAACCCCTGCCCCCATGCAACACAGACATGCAAAACTCACCGCATTTCATCATTCCCACTTCGTAGCATTTCCGCAGCCGGCACGCCTGGCAGCTCTTGCGTCTGTTCTTGTCTATAGTGCACTGGTTGGTGGCTGGGCAGATGTAATCGTTGTGTCCTGCAGCAGAGCAAGAAAAGAAAGATTAACGTTTCCAACCATCTCTCTTCATCATATCCCAGATCAGCAATGTGCTTGATTTTAAGCATCTCAACTTTTTCATATGCACCCTAACCCTAAGCTCCATTAATTTAACTGATGAAAAAAATGTATATTTACCCTATATTAAAAACATCAATTTGTGGCCTCAAAATTAACCAGACAACATAGCCCAGCTGTGAGATAACCAAGCACAGTCTAACACCAACTCATTTTTGAAAATGGAGCAAACACTCTTGTGGAAATTTGCTCCCAGCCTCCAACTTCTTACTGTATGTTGGGACCTTACAGATGGCAGACACTAGAATTTTTTTTTTTTCCTCAGCAGAGTTGAAAAGGGCAGTGCACACAGCTTCAGTCATGCAAAGATTTAAATAAACTTCAGCTCTATTTACTGAACTCTGACGTGGTGAGTTCCAGGAATGAAGAAGCCTTTGCAGGATTGACCCTGGACCAAAGTTAATAAAAAAAAAAAAAAAACAAGAGAGAAAGACCAGTATGAAGTAATGCATACTGTAAGTACAAAGAAAAGCACAAGTAGAAGGTATAACTTTTGGATCTTCTGGACAAGTGTTTCATTTATTTTCATAAGTTTCCACTGTAGCCCCTTTTTTTCTCTTTCTCTCCCATCTCACCTCAATCCCACCAAACCCCTTTATGTTGTTGTATTTCATTAATCAATAATCTGGTCCAAAGGTTTATTACTGTAAACTGGACTTGGGTATGTTCCTGCTGTAAATACAGTCGAGTCATCTCCTGCCAAATACTGGAACTATCTCTTGCAGCAATTACCAAAGGATTCAAAAATTATTCAGTCATTTACATTTCTTTATGTCTTTTCTCCCAGGTTGTCTTTGAAGTTATTTTTTTTCAAACTGTAAGAATACATCAGGCAAAGATACAGCTACTAGAGTGGGGTTTTTTTTTTCACCTGATGCAAGTCCAAGAGTTCAGGTCCCCAAGAGTAATTATTTAACTGAACTATTTCGACTATTTCCTTGCAAAATTAAAATTACTTTAACCTTGAATTTTTGAACTGACAATTTTAGAGAGAAGCGATCAGGTTACAGTTTGTCCTATTTCCTACTGGCAGATATCACTGGAAAACAAATTACTGTTTATCACTCTTCACACAACATGGGGGGAAAGGAGGAGGAAGCTCTGTTGCACTATAACCCAGGCACAGAGGAGTAAAAAGTGATTTAAAACTCTCACGGCCTTGGGATAATTTAGTTTGCAGGCAGATGTTCAGCAATGAAACAGATGACACTACAAACAGATGAGCCAAGGAGACCACACACAGTTGCTCATTTACATCATCTAATCTTAGTTAGACATTAGCCCAACATTTTGTATGGTAGGCCAAGAAGTTTTTTATTTTAATATGAAATATCCTGCACAACACTTGCAGCTGAGTGCTTGATAGTGTTTTATGCTAAAAACTGAGTTTCTTTTATTTGAATTACAAACACCATTACCTGACAGGGTACATTGAGGTGTACAAAAGACCACAGTGGGTAACTTGTTGCTGGCCCAAGCACATGTGAGCAACACAGAGCAGGCAAATCATTTACTTGACAGAAAACACTTTGAGATCAAATTCAGTCTCCGTTTGTGACAATCTGGAGACAAAGTTCTCTTCAATTATTTTAAAAATCAAAATTGCTTGCACCAGCTTATAGAACTTGCACAATAAATTGAAAAGGCAAAATAAGTTTTGAATTATATTTCATTCTCATGGTGTTACTAATTCTGCCACATGGAGCCAAAAGAAAATATCTAAAGGTTGCTGAAAGCTTTCTGGGCAGAAGAGGAAGGGGAACATTGGATACTACATGTGGATACCAACACAGCAAATCCTGTCATTTTTTGGTCTCCAATGTCAGTACAATTAATTTTCTACCCAGAGGTCCCAGATGAGGCCAAAGAACATGATAACTAAACCAAGTTTAAAGAAATGAGGTGCTCCAAATCTGCAACACAGTGCATGAGTGACTTCCATTGCCTGTGACAGTGACCATGGAGCCCCACACTCACACTGCAGCCACTCAGCAAACTTGAACTAAATATGAAATACTTGAAATATTTAAGAATTTAAACATGGAAGTGGAAGTCTTAGATAGAGGGATCTGGCAGAGGAAGAGATTCTGCAATGTAGGCTCTGGGGGGTGGAGGTCTGAGTATTAACAAGTCACTTTAGTATCTAATATGTGCTACAGGTATTTTTATATCCTACATAGTGTGTAGATATTATATGCTATGACTCAACAGCTCCAGGCAACATACTCTTGTCAGGAATAGTTTCTGGCAAGCAAAGTCTCCAAACAATTGCCTACTTTGAGTCTATGACAACAAATTCAAAATTACTATGTCTGTGTTGGGACACAAACTGCTGTCAGACTCACAGATCTGATGTGCCCATCCAGGACTTTTCTGTGGGGCCTCCCCATGCTGTGCACTCCTCCTCTTCTCTAAAGAAATGGACTGCTCACTCTGTAATGTTTCCAGATCTTGTTCACATCAGAGCCAAAAGACAGGGCCGTCAATCAAGTGTTGCTCTGTTTTCAGAGTGCAGCATCACGCACCAGGATTTCAGATCTACTGATCAACTGCTGCAGCCCCTGGTCACGTGAAACAACTGACTTGAGCAAAATTATCAAAAGCTGCTTGCCTTACCTTGAATACTCCTTTTAAAGAATGCTTTGCAGCCTTCACAGGACCAGACCCCGTAGTGGTATCCTGAAGCATAGTCACTGCAGACAGCACAGAAGTGGGCATCCTTTTTTGAGCCAGGAGTATTTGCAATTGGGCTTGTACAGTCATTGCCATTAGTTTTTCTTTTCAATGTTTCTCTGAGAGAAAAGAAAAACATCTGTTATAAAAGTGGAAAAATTAAATCTGCAGTGCAAAGTGTTTCATAATTTCCCATTGTCTTCTGCTCTCTCTCTATAGAGTCTTCTTATTTCTGAACAGAGGTTAGTGTGAAACACTGTTAAGTCTTTTCTGAGAAGGTAATTTAAAGCATGTAGTCTGGTCCCTGAGCTTTCAGTGATGACAGTCTTTAGTTTTAAAATACTCAAAGTCATAAAACTTGACTGCTGACATGTCAATCACATGAACCCTGGGAAAATCATATGGAATGCTGATGGATCTCCAAGAATTCTTGAAAATTTACAAGTTCGGGAATTTGTGAACCAAGTGGACCTTTTGGAAGCTTCACAGAGAAAATGAGTTCTCAGACAGCTCAGACTGACATGATAAATGCTACAATGAGCTGCAGTTTGTACTGTTAGTCAGGCAAAATTACATTGCACATCTACTCTCAAGGATTTCATCCTTTACATGAGGCTTTATTCATTCAGTGACATTCTGGAGACAAATAATAATAATAATGTGAATCTCAGCCCACAAGATTAACTCATGACGTTAAACAACGCCTTCTGTTCAAGGGGATGACCCACACTGATAACACTTTTGCTAAACAAAAGGAAGTCTGAATACAAGAATAATGGAGAAACACAATTAATAAAATACTTTCATACATAAAAAAATAAAAATTATTCTATATAAGTTAGTAAGATAGACACGTTCCTGAAGTGCTGCAAATAATTCCGACATACCAGAACTATTCTTAGTGACTGAATTAAAATGAAAACAGGATAAAACCATGAAATAACAGCCAATTCCTGACACCAAGATCCTGTAAACAAACAGCAAGAGGAAAGGAACTTAGATTATCGGTAACATGGGCTTTAGGTTTAGGAAGTACATCCATTAAATCCTTTTTATCTGGATGTCATTTTCTTGGTGGTTTTAGCACGTTGTGCCTTCAGGGCACAACATTTCTTAGCAGAAAATACTGTCACGTGCAAACTCTCAGCAGCAGTTTGAGAAAAGGAAAGGTCGACTTAGAGGTATAAACTTAACCACAGAGGCAGAACTTAGAAACTCTAGAATTTTCCTCATCCTCATTAAGGAGGAGAAATAAAGTAATTTGGGATAAGACAGCAGGTAGCACAGTTTATGACTTCTACAGAACAAGGACAAGCTCAAACAGCACAGCAGAAACATTCTGAAAGTGCTGTCAGAGAGGCTTTAACTAATATATTAAAAGTAGACTTTGTGCTGGTTTCATGACAGGAGGTAAGGACAAACACACCCACATGCCAACCAAAAATCATCAAGTTCATAAGTACTTGAGGAGAACGTGCTCCACTTTCTTAGCAGAAAATTTAGAAAGGAATAAAAGGTGTTTCTCGGACAAATTTCAAAACAGAAAAATTAAGGTATTTGCTGTACAATTAAGTTACTGAAAGATGTTTTTGAAATGCTAATTCATTCAGATATTGCAGGGCAGAAGAGTGTTTAGTTGTTTAATGAGCTTGGTCTTTGATTACACACACTCCCCCATTAATGCGTTGGTGAATCACTGTTGTTTCCCCTTCTGCCATGCTGGGAACACCAGTGAGTGGGAACTCTTCCTTAGGGGAAAGGGACTGTATCACACATGCCTAATATGCTGCTAATACAAGGAGGAAAAAACACTGCTATTCCTTCCCATTCCCCTGTACTTGGAAGAAGAAGTAATTTTGCATTTCACATTAGTAAAAGAGGTATAATTTTAAGCTTTACTTGGGAATCATAGTCCAATTGTGAGGGTCAGAAGAGACTCAAAGTCAACTGGAGAGCCTCGCTGTCACTGATTGATATGCTGTGGAGAGTGATGTTTATTGCCCTCATGAAAGCACCAAGATGTTATGGATGAAAATAAAGAAAAAGCACAGACTGTAACCTCTGAGCGAGGAACGTTGTTTTTTACCTTCCAGTGATGAAAGTGTTTTCAAAAAAACACTTTTTCTTTCCTTTCTTATAAGTTTAATGACAGCCACCCTGCACACATGCAAGCTGGAAGACTTCCACAGACTGTGGCAAGCAGCTTGCACACAGGGGAACCATCTGGAACAAATTCCTCCCAAATTCCTGGGTCAAACAGACAACAGAGTCACTCTCCTGCAGCAGCTGCAGCGGCACAGCAGGAGGCTCAAAGCCCATCAGTTTGTCACTGCTGTCTTTAAGGACAGAAGCAGCAAACAGTTGAGAGCTTCGAGGCACACATTCCTTACCCTGAGACTCTTGGGCTCAGACAGCGTACCCACACCACTGGCAACCCCCATGCATGGTTAGGGAACACCTCCCAGCACCCTTGGGACTGGGGCACTCGGGGATGCTCAGCAGATAAACGAGCTGCCAAGTACTCCAGGTGAGCTGGCAGGAGCTGGCTGGATGCCCACAATGCTCCTGCACCAAAGGATGCAGGAAAATGGGGGATTTACCCTGGCTGCTATGAAGGAACCACATGGAGAAAGATTTATCTCTTTACACCTACTAGTATTCCTCTCTATTTTATGATCATGGTTTCTATATAGAAATACTATGTTTCCATAAAAATAATTAAGACTACTTAAAAATTAACTAGTCAGTGATTTTCTCCTAGTCATTCTACTACTCTGAGCAACTTGGTCTAGTGGAAGGTGTCCCGGCCCACAGCAGGAGGGGTTGGAACTGGATGGTCTTTTAAGGCTCCTTTCTACTCAAACCATTCTGTGAAAAAAAATTCATACTCCAGATTTTCTTGATTTCTCGTTAAGTTAGGTCATCATCAGCTACATGAGCAATAGCCCTTATATCAATACAAACAGCAGAGTTGTTTCAGTGTGGCAGGTTTGGTTTCCCTTCTGTCTGTGTAGAGAGAGCACTGCAGAGGATCAGACAGGGGCTCTTGGGTTATTCCAGCTGCTGCCCCATCATCTGGACAGCTTCAAACACTAACCTACAGCAGCCTCCCCAGGGCTATCTAAGTTTTGGAACCTTAACCAAAGTGGGAAGAGTTTGGATGTTAGCCCTATTCACACCAAACCTGCCTGGGGAATTCTGCCTGTAAGTGCTACCCAAACAGCCTCTCCCAATGCACACACCTACACTGAGAGCAGATTTGCACTCCAGAACCGCCTGCTACTCTCTGCCGACTCTGAGTAGTGACTACTCAGTGTCTGGGCTGAAGGTTGGGGCACCCTACAAGTCAGAAGTGGGCGTGGATGCCTTGCCTGAGTCCTGTGCGGACCGCACAAAGCCCACCCACTGCAGAAGGAATGTGGGTAGTCTCAAAAATAGTACAAATTCTTTATCAACAATTGAATTAAAGCTGTTGCCAGGACACTCTATTTTTCATACTCAAAATGACTGCTGAAGTTAAATAAGAAGCCCTGTGAATAAACATACAGCTGCTAAAGCAAGAACAGCACCTGCAACAGCCTGAGCATTCATCTACCCAACAAATGTTGCCCCCAGGAATGGAGTAATTTAGTCAACTGATAATTTACACACCAGTCAGGATTTGCAATATGAGTAAATGTGTGAAATGAGAACGTGTTTTTGCAGTTTCTTGCCAGCTGAAAATCTAGCCCCTGATTCTGCTGTTCACACCACCTTTACAAAGTCAGTTGAGAAGAAGAAGAAACAACAGCAGACTTTTCTGGTAGCAGCCCCCTTTTAACAGGATGCAGGCTGCTGTGTGACTGTTTACACCAAAACCAAAAAGCAAAGAAAATATTTCCCTTGAATTTCAGGTTTTGCAAAGCCTTCACAACAATTAGATGCAGTAAAAAAAAATCTGGATAAAAAGGAGTTCAAACAACACTGTATGAACAGGAATACTTTTATATCTTTCAGAGGACTTAGTTTGCCACAGCAAAATTAATTTCTATTACACAAAGTAGTACCTGGCAGTCTTGAATTTTTGTTTATAGTTTATACAGTTTTCACACTGAAGGTATTTGTACTGCTTTATGTTGGTGTGTAGTTCTCTAAGGAGATATTGAAAAAAAATATTTCAGAAGTTATATTAAAAAAACCCAAAACTACAAAACCTAGGACAGATTTGGTGTCTCGTGGAGGATTTTTTTGCTTTGTTTTGTTTTTCCGAGGGACCAACATGTAGAAGTCAAATGCAAAAAGAAAAGACTTGAACTAAAGAAGCTATAAATAACTTAAAGCAAAGTTTTAAAGCAACAAATAGCACTGACTTGCTCCCAGGCAGCACTGGCTCCATCGGTCTTGCTTCACACCACAGGCTCTTGGGCTGCTCTGCATAGAGCAGTGATGACTGGCAGTGCAGGGTCAGGGGAGAGAGGTGGCCAGGACCAGCCCAGAGTGCGCTGGGGCTCGAGGTTTGCCTCACTGACACACCCTCTGACTCCCCAAAGCTGCTGGCAATGTTGTAGTTCATCACAGCAGGGCTGCAGAAGGCCATGGCAGAGTACTCATGTCTGTTCTCCATGTAAGATGAGGGGATGTAGACTGGACTGTGCTCTGCTGTCAGCGTGGACTGATTGCAGCTGTAGGGAACTGGAGACATGACGCTGGCAGAGGAGTTTTTAATTTCTGTTTTATTGCATCCAATATCCTGAAGTGGCAGCAACTGAGAGAAGTCCTTGTGAGAAGATGCACACAGGGACATTTTGAAGCAAGGCTGAAGAATGCTGTTTAAATATTCATCCTGAGATGACAAGATATTAAAAAAAATAATTTAAAAAGTAAGAAAGCTCTGTATTAAGTACTGTTTATAAAAGAAAAAGGAACCAGTAAACCAGAAAATATAAAAATGTCTCATTAAAACAGATTAAACTGTGTATAAACAGTCAATGTACAAATTTAGTACCTTTAAGCAAAAGAAAACTTTCTAGAACATCCTTGAAAATAAAGGCTAAGACACATGTTGAGTTCAGACTCCCCTAAAAATAATAACAATGATTTCAAAAAGTAAATTATTTAAAGCCTGAAACAAAAATAAAGGTGACAACTTTGATCTTAACAGGAGTCATTTGTTACAACCAGGGTAAAACTGCTCTGTGTCAGAGGAAAAATCACCCCATGGTCCACAGCTATGGAAGAGAAATCAATTCTGTTTATAACAACTCTCCATCTCCTGCTGTAACTGAAACACACACATATATATCCCCTAATTTTTCCAAACCCAGAACTCCACTGCACATCCCTCTCCACAGAGGAGGAAGATATGTAAAGGATATCAGCAATCAATGCATCTTTGCCACTGGATATGGCACCTCTGAACAGAAACACTAGAAAAGCAGAAGTCACACAATGCAGATATTTCCAAAGCTGACAACACAACTTGTGTGATTTCATAAGGTCCAGAAGTTTTTTAATTCCCTGCCACTCTCCATCCCCATCTCAACTACTCCCCATCCTGCCTCCCATCTGGCTCAGCTATCAAAACAGGGACCTTAAATTGCCCACAGTAAATACTCTTTGCCAGATTTAGGTATATCCAACTTATATGAGACAAAAAAAAATTACAGGAAAAGAGGCCACCAAAAGCATCCTCCTAAGGCATAACTCCAGTCCTGGAAGCATTACTTCACAGTAGCATTTAAAAATATTTTTTATTTATTCTTCACTACAAGTTTCATCTGCAGCTCATTCCATCTCTGAAGACAGGCATAGTTTGCAATCCAAAACAATTCTGTATCCAAAGCAGCAAGTTCCAGTCCCCCAAGCTGATACTGCAATGTACTTTCACAGAGGGTAATAAGATCTTCACATAAAAAATCACAGGAGGATTAAACAGTCACCCACAGCTTTGCTATTCCACAAGAGGCCAAGGTATAGACACTAAATGTTCTTACCTTTTTACACCTCACATGACCAAAAAACAAGATGAGGAAGATTCAAACACGAGTTTGCTGAAGCACAACCTCCCTGTCCCCAAAGTTCTCAGCTAGACAACATTTCTAGGATGCCATCTTGGGGAACTGATATGTTTTTCTTCTCTGATAGGACCGAGTGTAGAAGCCTTAACAGAAAATGTAGGAAATAGTCTTTTTGATGAAAATGGGTAGTTGAGAGTCCATCCTCCCTTCTCACTTAGCACTGTCGATGAAACTGAAGGTACATGTAGAAATAACTAATTTAAATCAGCTCAGGCACTTCAGACCCAGCTGCTGTTTTTTCCTTTGTGGGAAACAGGAAAATGAGATATCTCAGCAGCTGTTTGTGTCCAGCAGCTCTCGGACTGGACCTCCAGTGCAGTCAAAGCAGGAGAATCTGACCTCACTCCTCACATAACCTACACATTTCATCTGCCCCCCCAGATGCTTCACAGCCTCCTCTAAGAGAAACCAAGCATTGTGCAAATCTCACTGCACAAAGCACTGGCAATCCCAAAGGTCCTTTCACTCCCAGACTATGGGACTGGTAACTCAAATAATTCTTTAGCAGCCAATGATGGAACTAAGAAATCATCTGAAGAGTATTTTCAGTGGTTACTATGAGTGGGCCCAATGAGCACAACATGCCTTTGGAGGTTCCGTGCAGGCAAAGCTGTACACCCCTTGCAATCGCAGAGGCTTCGTGTATTCAAGATGTGCATGGACACTCTGCCAGAGCATCCACAAAGTCCAGCAAAAGCTGTCTGTGCTAGCTGTGTCCCTCTGCCCTGTTTGGAAGGGCACACAGAGCAGGGGAACCCCAAACCCTTTGGAGAGAAGGACCAGAAGGACTCGAGCAGCATTACAGCAACATCTCTCTAAGAGTCAGCCAGAGACATTCTGCTCTGATACTCCAACAGATTTTGCAGCAGGCAACTGTGTAGTTTTCCTCAGCATCTGGAAAATACCTGCTGTAGAAGCAGAGAGAACACAGAGCTGCTACTACACAATTTCATGAACTGAAATCAGCTGAGATTTAAGTCATGTTTTCCTGCAGTGGGAATCCACTGGTGTGCCTATGCAGGGCAAGGACTTGTTTAGTAGAAGGATATGTTGTCTCCAAAGGGCAACACACAGTATTTAGAAACATACACAGGAGTCACCAGAAGCAAGAGTGAAGTTTGGTTTAGGGGTAGGAGTTCATGCAAGCATGAGATGTCAGTACAGCCTTCCTGAAAACACATTGCTTATGACTTATTTATGAGAAAAGGGACTCTGGGGTTCAGAAGGTTAAAGAAAACTGTACTCGTGGTCTTCAGCAGGCTGTAATGTAGTGAAAAAATAACAGCATTGGTCTGAGATAATTAACTTAGGTAGCAGAAATAGTTTAGCCCCAGTAGACTATGGATCTACATGAGATCACTTGTTCAGATTTCCTTACACTGATTTAAAGAAAATCTAGATATTGATGGTAAAGCACAATTTTAGACACCAAGTGAGTTTAAAATGGGAAGCCCAGAGAACCTCACAAATAAAATGAAACTGCATAAATTATCCCTTATTGCTCAGAAGGTCCTAAAAATTGGCTGCTGACTATGAAGTTGTGTGTGTTAAGGAAGGACTGAAGATTAAAGGAACCAGATCTCAAGATCTGAGGCTGGAGAAAACAAACTCCACGAGCACCAGTAACTCAGAAGGAAGCACAACCACATTTAAGACAAGGATGACAATATGTAGTGCAACAGGCTAAGAAATTTGTTCCACCCTGGTATAATGTCCTCATATCTTAAGCACTATTCATTAAACAGAAATTAACTACTTCCTAAAGTGAACTCCTGTCCGAACACTCCCTCTTCCTCTGAAGAAACATTTCAAAAGCAAGACTCAACTATAAAGTACATTATTCAGACCCGGTAAATCAGCACTGCACTAGATCTGTACCAAACACAGAAACAAAACACGTATCCATTATTTTTATACTCCAGTCTCCTGTGAGTCTGCAAATGTTTCAACCCACTTAAGCCAGTTTAGCTTAGCAAGATATTCAACAACTGGAATGCCACTGTTGAGTAAATGCCATTCTGGCCAGTTTCTTGAGTAGCACTTACCATTCACAAATCTAAGACACTACGGGCAGGATTCACATCTGACATGAGAGAAAACAGCTCCATTGTCTCCAGTACTCAGAGGATGACACCGCTGTCTGTGAGATGTAGGGGGAAAAGGCATGTTATCAGTGTTCTCCACAGGAAAAAAAAATAAAGGTTTCTTGTCTTTAAACAACTCTACAACAACTGAATGTATCTTGAGAGTCACCATGCAAGACACACCAGATGAGGGACAAGAACTGGTTTAGATGTCATAATCAAACAGATACACGGGTAAATAATTAAGCCAACTGACCTATCTGAACAAACTCAAAAGCCACTTTTTTCACATTACCCATACCAAGTATCCATTTAGAAGCATTGTGTGAAAAAGTTAATTTAATTTTTTGCTTGTTTTTTTGAGGGGTTTTGGGGTCTTCTTTTTAGTTTTTGAAAGGGGAAAAATAGGTAGAGAGGGCAGAGTGCCATGTTTTAAAGCCTGCTTGGGTAAATAATACAATAGCTTTTCCTAGAAAAATGCAAAACTGAGAAAAGCAAGGGAGGGATGGATGTTCTCAGGCACCCTTCCATCAACATACAATACAACATGCCTGGAATTTTATGTATACTTTGAGTAAAGACTTTTTGCAGTAGATAATCAAGATGCCCTTTTTCTCTGCCAGGCTTAAATTAAAGTGCAATCATTCTTCCTTTAGGTTTAATAGAGGTGACTCAGCAAGTTTGCATTCCACTACTCCACACAGCCCCCCAGCCATCCTGGGGAGCATTCTATTAATATTCTGTTAAGCTACACATTTTACACAACTCACTGCAACAATAAACTGAATCATTTACTGAAAAAATGATCATTAGAGGAAAGTCATTCCATAAAATGACACTTGTGCTTCAGCTTTTGTGAAAAACTTATTACTCATTAAACACAGCAGTGCCAGATATTGCCAACAGAAGGCAGGCAAGTAAACAAGTTTGTTATTACCTGAGAAGGACTAGATGCAACAAGTAGGAGACAGATAGGGGAACAAAATGAAAGCACAGCCATCTGTCCAGACCTCAGATGTTGTACTCATTCCTGCAAAATTAATAACCTCAATGACCTCCAGACCTTCTCTGAAGAAAATACTGCAGATCAAAAGCACATTGGAAATAATACTTGAAACACTTAAGCAAAATGAGAACTCTTTGGCCTATCTTAGCCTTTGAGTTACTGAGGACACTGACAACTTCTAGATTATTTTAAACATTTATAGATGTATTTCAGGGCTCAATGCATATGACATGGAGGCACCAAAGGAACAGGGCTTGTTCCACTAGAGGAATACAAGACTGAATTCTTCTAACCCCTGAAGTGGAATTACAAAGACAAGAAATCCAGATTCTTTTTAGAAAAATTGGACAATTCAGGACAAGACACCACAGTGGCAAGGCAGTGCAAGGGAAATTTCAGTAGAACATATGAAAAATTCTCCACAGTAAGGATTAAGTAAAGAAGCAGGATATGCAGCAAAGCTGTGAAGTCTCTATCTTTGGAGATATTAAAAAAAAAGACAAAAACCTTACTGAGAAAAGTTCTGAATAATCTGACCTCACTTTGAGCAGGATACTGGACGAGTTGCTTTCCTGATTTCTCTTCCCACCTTCCCATTACTGGAGGTGTTTTTAGCAGGGGAAATTCCATTTTATCTGTGCTGGAAAGAGTGAGTCATATCAAAGGATCATGGACACTGGCCACCTTGTCAGCTCTGCTCCAGAGGGTAAGACCTGTGGGCCCTGTAAAGTCAGAGCTGTGGGTCCTGCCCAAAGACAACCAGCATTTAATGCTTCATGGTGCACAAAAACAGCTGCATTGCAGATCTGCAATGGGATTAGTTCAGTTATGCATAAAATTGGAAAAGGTTTTCAGATCTTGGTTCAAACTAGAGTTAAGTTGACTGCACTAGTTTTTAGCCTTTCAATTTGTAGACCCTTAAAATGGTACCAGACCTCACAATGGATCTAAGCATTCTATTATTTGCCTCTCTTAAGTATGTTTCATAGACTTAGGAATTCAGAACCCGAAACTAAAAGTCATTGTCCTGCTCAAGAATACAAATGCAAACTGAGGCAGTTCAGCAACTTTAGTCTTCATGTCATTATTTCTAAGTATGACATAGACAATATGTATTCAATCAAAAATAGTATTTGAATTTCAGCATGAAAATTTTGGCATGTTCCATTAGAAAATAAACTTCTGTTAAAACTATTATACAAATAACAATTGCAAGGATCTACTCAAGGATTTTGTAATCACACTTCAATCCACAACCATGGCAGAAGTCTGTACACAGAACAGCACCCTTGTCCACTAAGAACTTCTGTGTTAAAAGAAAGCATCTCCCTCTAATGCAAGCAAGGGCAGGGAAGAGCAGCAGAGGGGTTTAGATCTTCATGGAGCTGGGACGTGTGTTTGTATCCAGCCTCTGATGCAGACTTTGGTCTCTCAGCACATGCCAAATAATTAAATTAATTCATAAAAAATGTATTCTTGGTTTGATGATCAGGCCATAGCTCTCTGCAAACAGCAGGGAATACACCAGTTCTATGGATCCAGGAGAAATTAATTCCTTCAATCCCCATTTCTGCCTTAATGACAGTGCCCTAGAACAAATGTACAGGAACCCCAACACTTTCCAGTCAGTTGCAAGGTGTGTATTCATAGACTCATAATAGAATCTATCAATGGTTTGGGTTGGAAGGGACCTTAATAATCAGCTAGTTCAACACCCCTGCCATGAGCAGAACACCTTCCACCAGACCAGGTTGCTCAAAGCCCTGTCCAACCTGGCCTTGAACACTTCCAGGGATGAGGTATCTACAGTTTCTCTCAGAAAGCTGTGTTGGTGCCTCATCACCCTCACAGTAAAATCTTTCTTCCTAATATCCAATCTAAACCTGTTCTCTTTCAGTTTGAAGCCATTTCCCCTTGTCTTATCATTACATATCCTTGTAAAAAGTCTCTCTCCAGCTCCTTAGGTGCTGGAAGGTGCTATAAGGTCTATGCAGCCTTCTCTCCTCCAGACTGAACAACCCCAGCTCTCTCAGCCTGTCTCCACGGCAGTTGCTCCAGCCCTCTGATCATCTTTGTGGCCTCCTCTTGAGTCACTCCTTCTTATGTTCCACGTCCTTCCTATGTTGGAGGGCCTCAGAGCTGGACTCAGAACTGCAGGTGAGGTGTCACAGGGCAGAGCAGAGGGGCAGAATCACCTCCCTTGCCGTGCTGCCCACATTGCTTTCGATGCAGCCCAGGACACAGGTGCTTCCTGGGCTGCAAACGCAAATTGCTGGATCATGCCAAGCTCCTCATCAACCAATAGCCCAAGCTCTTCTCCTCAGGGCTGCTTCCAAATCATTCTTCAGTTGCCCTGACCCAGGTGCAGCACCTTGCGCTGGGCTTTGTAGAACTTCGTGAGGTTCACACAGGCCCACACCTCCAACCTGTCCAGGTCCCTCTGGCTGGCATCCCTCCCCTCCAGCATGTGACAGCACCCCACAGCTTGATGTCATTGGCAACTTGCTGAGGGTGCACTTGATCCCAGTGTTCAGGTCACCAGCAAAGATGTCCATACTGGTCCCACTATGGACTCCTGAGGGACTCCACTTGTCACTGCTAAATCTTAAATTTGTATGACTCTGCTGAGGAGCAGAGTGCTACACTCAGTCATCTCCAAAAAAAAGGGCAAAGCTATATGGATAAAATGCCTCATTTTGCCCAGTAGGATTTCTACACAGCTTGGAGGGCTACTGAATAATTGTCTCTAAGTTATTGGCATGATGTAGACATGAGCTGGCACAGGGGCTGACATTCTTTGACTCAAAAAGTCTGTTTACTTGTTCAGCAATTCAAACATCTCTTGTATTATAAATAAATTGGGGACTGAAAATTCTGCTGCATTTATTCCCTTTTCCCACAGCAGGTCTGTGAGGCTATACAGCAGCACATGGAAAGCAGAGCTGGCAGCAATGCGCTCGTGCCAGACAAAAATTTGAGAGGAAAGGGAGGGTGGCTAAAAAAGTCAATATGGCAAGAAAAACAAGTAAATCAGGCAACAGGGATAGCACAGGAATTGAAACTTCCTACTCTCTCGAGGGAGGTACTATCTATCTTGCTTTCCGAAGTAAGCAAAGATGAGAGATTTTCCCTGCCAGCAGGTGTCCATCACTAGGCATAAACACCTGTGATAGGATTAAGAGCCCTTTGGCCAATGGACAAAAGAGTAAAGTCAAAACTGTCCCCAAAACCTGCCCCCCTGGCAATCTATAGGTAGCAGCATTAGGTAAGTGGATAGACAAATGGAACATAAGCCCAAATGATGGGAGCTGATTTGTTTCTGCAGCTCAGGCTGTACCACCCCGAGCAAATCTGACCTGCCATAGCTCCAAAGGCAGGGTAGGAGTGTCTGTTTGACATGTATGCCAGCAAATGTGGGATTTAATTTCTCCTGGCTAAGCAGACACAATGCATTGGCTGCTCCTCTGACCATGCCATGCCTCAGGCTCCTCAAATGACCTCTTGCTTTATGAGCCTGAGAAGCAATGGTCATAACCATAGCTGTCTTTGGCAAAAGAAAACCTTCCTTGCAGAAGTGCTGTCAGGGAATAATTTTTCCAGATCTAGGTGACCTAAAGTGAAGAAAAAGCAGTGGGTTTTTTCCTGCCAGACCAATATACAATACCCCTTTTTCCATATTCTCCTCCCCCAAATAAAATGATGCTATTTACTGTGGTTTCTTTCCAGATGGCCCCTTTACTGTGCAAATGATTTATGCTATAAGATTAATTTAGGTAGTCAAAAAGTCTGCTTTACTAATGGTCTTATTAAGAAATGATCCCAAAGCCTCTTCAGCTAACAGCATTTGCCAGCATTGATTTCAAGACAGTCAATTGTGACTGTCCAAGAAAAACATGCCCTTTTCCACTATGGCCACTCAGGCAGTGGGGTTGCATTGCACTTTGGGGGATACTGAAAGACCTGTTTCACTGTGGGACTGTGACAGCAAGGTGTGTACCATTTAATCACAGAGTCATGGAATGCTTTGGGTTGGAAGGGGCCTCCATCATTCAGTTCCATCCCCCCTGCCATAGGCAGGGACACCTCCCAAAGTCCAGGTTGCTCAAAGCCCCATCCAGCCTGGCCTTGAACACTTCCAGGGATGGGGTTTACATCTTGTGTTACTCCATATCCAAACAATGTGCTTTGGGAATCCATGGCTGCCTTACACAATATCTGCTTGCCTTACCTTTACACAGTAAAAGTATCAAACTTCTGTCTTTTTACTCATAAAACTTGAATAAACAATGTTTTCTGTAGTAGTATAGAAATCAAATCTATATATGAATAGATATGAAATTCAGAACACCTTTAGCTGCTTTTCTGGTTTTAGCTATAATAAATTAATTTTCTTACTAGAACTTCTGTAAAATACTATTTCCATCTTATTTATTTTGTTGTGCATCTTCACATTTACAGCAAAATCAAGACTAAATACTTTTGGCCCTGCAATTTAATCCTAAATTCTTAAAAATAGAGTTTCTCCAACACAGTTTTTGATGACTTACAACCACCTAACAAATCAGAAATTACGCTGTAACTTTTACTCCATCATCACTAACTCACTGAGATAACACAGAAACCAAAGCACTGCTTGTTCTTGCCTTTCAAACTATGAAATGCTGTTATAATGCTGCATGAAATCCCAGGTCAGATATGCTTAACATCATCCACAGGTAGCAAAAGTTTCTGTGTATGTCCCTTAAACAAAAAAAAAAAGCTGTTCTAGATTTGTCTCATCATTAAACTGGACATGAAAACCTGCCTTTTACTGTGAGTAAAATCCTGTCTCAGCTGAGTCAGTCAGAATTTTGTGTATATTCCACAAATGGAAATTTGTCTAACATATTAATTGAGACAAAATTGTAATGTCCTGCTAGTCTTATTAAATGAAATCTGAGAAATTATTCTGGAGTTTCTGTTTTCTGAGCTTCTTATGTCCTGCCTCTCAAGGAATGGACTAGCAAACTCTTCTATATGAATATTTCTTGTTGCTGGCAAAACCATCTTGCAGATAACTGAAGAAAACCACAGTAAAGTAATGGGTATAAAAATCTGTTCAGCCCCCTGGATCACCATCCCTTCTCACTGTAAGCTCTTTGCTACTTGTACCTTTCATCCTATATTCAAGAACCAGAACTAAACTAAGGTTATTTAAAGAAATCATATACTAACATGGATTTACAGTGGTTGTAATTAATATATTTTAATCCATTCCTTATCAGCACATAATTACAGACATTCACACTGCCTGAATTACTGAAGACAAATCTGCAATTGCAACATTTTAAGAACACCTCTAAAGCTATGGGTATTTTCTTCCTGTGATATTTTAATTTTTTCAGGTTATCACCAAACAAATTCACCAGAATATGAAACCGTTCTCTTGTTTCCACTTTCTCCAGCAATACTTGTAGTTCTGTTAACTGATTCTCATTTCCAGCACTAAAGAGATCAGCTGCAAAGGAGCATCAGATTTACTCCATCCCTTCAGGTCTCAGATCTTTATTGTTATTTCTCCTTTGAAAGCCTGAGGAAGTTGAGCTGTTCACTCACATACACACACGAGTGACCAGCCTGAGAATGAAGACATTCCAGCCACCTGCCTCTAGCACTGTGTTATGGTCACTGTGTCTGCAAAATATAAGTCTCATCTTATTTAAAAAGCTATAGGAAAGTTGAGAAAGGAAAGCAAACACGAGGATAGCCACAGAGGAGTGATTCTGTGCTTAAACTTTGTTCACAAACACAAAGAGGAATATTAATAGAGTTATCAAACAGCAAATAAAAGTTCAAAAGCTTTAAATTACAAATATGAACTATATTTGTTGCTTCAGTAAAGGCACCAGTCTTAAAATCCTCCCTCTCTTGGGGGGACAACAGATGAGCAAAGAATTTCAAGGATACAGATGAGGAAACAGATTGCTGGTAACACTGAGCACATCAGAATCAAAGAGTAAATGACTTTATGTTCTAAAGTGATTTCTCATGCAAACCATAACCATATCAAAACTTCCTCTGCACATAAATGATAATTGTACATCATTCTCCATATGACAAGGCTGAACTCTTCCCCAAAAAGAAATAGCACATTTATCAGCCATTCCAAAGTCTAAACTGCACAATTTGCTGTTTATCCCTTCCTCTCCAAACTGAAATTTATTTTCTCTAATAAAACCTTGGTTATAAAACAACCAAGACGAAAGACCAGATCATTCTTGCCATTGCTAGCCAAAAGTCTTTAGGAGTGTTCAGGCAGAGGTTCTGATGGGTTTGATGAAGATTTACACACCTGTTGCACAATCCTGAGTTACTGTTAAAGAAACCCTTTAGCAGTGCCAAAAGCAAACTTTAACAGGCTTGTATCTCATTGCCTAATTAGGAGGATCCTGCTCACTACTTAAGATCTTATTAGAATAGTGTAAATCTATACCATTGACTTTAATGGGTAAACTACTTCAGTAGACACAGCAACTGTAAGAACAATACCTGAGACAATTATCAATCTGAGACCTGGAATTCAAAAAGTCAAGTCAAGTCAATGAGGAGACTTCCAGTAACTTCAATTTGCTTTGAATCAGGTCCTACCAAATACTGAGATGCTAAGAAGAGGCAGTATTCTTTGTTAGAATATTCATCAGTCGAGTTTCCCAAAAACATTAAAAAACCAATCCCTAAAGTATGTTCCAAAATACTCCTCCTGCTCTCAGTGCAGCAATCCTATTCTAATCACATTCTTAAACCAAAGTCCTAAAATACAGAAAGCTTCTATAATTTTCTCTGTATCCAGAAATAATTTTAAAAAACAAACCTATTGAAAGATCATTTAATCTGCATAAACTGTTAGACTTTAAGAACAAATTTACCCTGGAACCAAAACAAAAACTCTTGATAATTGAACTATGTTGTTTAACTTAGAGAGGCTATTGTTCATAAATCCAGAGACTATCAATTGCACAGCTTTGGCAACCTTTACAATAATAAATATTTCATTCAATATAGCACATACCTGATTGACACTGAATAGGATTTCTGCTCTTTATAAATGCTGTGACAGCATCACATGTCAGCAAGATTTTCACATAGCAATTCTGGATTTGTTTTCCTTCTTTCCTTTATCTGTGATTCTAAAGCAGCTGTGCCCACCACCACTTAGTCATCAGGTCTCAAATATGAATCTTTCCAAAGCAATGTGATGCCTGCTCATCAGTGCGAGGTTACACGGATACTATCAGTGTTTCCTTTCCCTCTGAAGGCAAGACCTAAACAGAAGTTCCTCCTCCTCCTTTCTGACATAACAAGCTTCTGAATTTGTCGTTCACTGCAGTTAAAGCTCTTACATGATGGAATCGTTTTATAAGCCAAGCATTCTCATGTGTAGCACAGAAATCTGAAGATTAACCAGCAATTCTGGCAGCAAATACTGAGATTTTAAAAAGATAAATCAAACTTTTTATGTCTTTGTCACAGGAAAACCTGAAACATAATTCACATTTGCTCTGAAACAGGAATATTCTCATGTTAGACATTCTGGGCAGCATAATTAATAAACTCCTTTGGCATTGTTTTTAAATACCAGATGCATAAACACAGACAAGGAGAGTTACTTTTTTTTAAATGTAGCTACATTAATTTTCAAAAAAATTAAATTAACTGGAAGCTATTTAGGGTGATATCTTTGTTTTACTGAGTGTCATGGTTTAACCTCAGCCAGCAATTAAGCACCACACAGCCACTCACACACTTCCCATTGGTGAGACGGGGGAGAGAACTGGAAGAGTAAAAGTGAGAAAACTTGCTGGTTGAGATAAAGACAGTTTAACAGGTAAAGCAAAAATCACCCACACAAACAAAGCAAAACAAGGCATTCATTCACTGCTTTCCATGGACAGGCAGGAAAGGAGTGCTACATCATGTTTAACAGGGACTGGTGAAGACAAACACGATCACTTTGAGTGTCCACCCCTTCTTCCCTGAGCTTTATATGCTGCCCCTGATGCCATCTGATACAGGATATCCCATGGGTGAGCTGGGGTCAGCTGTCTTGCTGTGACTCCTCCCAGCTTCTCCTACACCCCCAGGCTGCTCTCACTGGTGGAGTGAGAAGTAGGAAAGGTCTTGACTCCGTGCAATAAAAAACCCTCTTCACAGAAAGAACTAAAACATCCATGAATTATCAATACTTTTTCCTGCACAAATCCAAAACACAGCCCCATACCAGCTACTATGAAGAAAATGAACTCCACTCCAGCCCAAATCAGCACATTCTCCACTTCTTATCCCATACCATTTACGTCATCCTCAGGTCTCACACTGCCCAACATATCCCCATTACGCACCACACCTTTCCCATCCTTTGATACAATACACAGATAACATTCCCTTGGTCTGTGAACCACCCCTGTCAAATGTCCCTAAAATGACCATAAATGTCCACAAATATCCACAAAATGCCCAGTATGTTAATTTAGTCTATGATTTTGGGCTCCATCTGTCACAGTGGTCTCTCAGGAGAGAACAGTGTGTTACATGGAGTTACTGGGCACCAAAGCCAATTCAGGTCAGGTCACAGCTGCACTTGCACTGGTACTTATAAGGCTTCTCCTCCATTTGTTTTAGTGGCTTCTCCTGTAGCAATTCCCATAATATAGCAACTCAAGTCATGGGTTACAACAATTTAAAGGTATTTCCATTACAATCTCCACCCCTGGCCCATTTGAGACAGGTTATATGGTTTAACACTGCAATGAACTCCTCCCCTTGCCCTGCTCCAGCTTGGATTTATCCACAGACTGTGGACCCTTAGGGTTGTACCTGCTCCAAAGGAGACCTTGAGATTAGCTCAGTTTGGTTAAAACTTGGTTGTAATAATGCTGAGGTCATGGGTTCAATCCCCTGTGTGGGCCATTGACTTAAGAGTTGGACTTGATGATCCTTGTGGGTCCCTTCCAACTCAGAATAGTCCGTGATTCTGTGAGGGTTTATCCATAAGGCACAGTCTCTCCATGGCAGTACCTGCTGTAGCACAACACTTACCCACAGCCACAGTCACAGCCACTTTGAGGTGCACCTGCTCCAGCATGGCCTTACCCCGGATGGAGTCTCTCCGAGGTTGTAGCTGCTCTGTCATGGGTTTATCCATGGACACAAGTTTGGAGGTGCTCCAGCATGGCCTCATGCCCACCCACTGATGCTTCAAAGTGTATCTGCTGCAGCACAGACTTATCCACCACTCCCAGGTGCTTCAAGGTGTACCTTATCCGGTGTGGATGCATCCCTGGGCCACAATCCCTTCACAGGTACAGCTGCTGAGGTTCAGACATAACCATGGCCACAGGTGCTGTGAGATGCACCTGCTCTGCCAAGGGCTTCTCCATGGCCACAAATGTTTCGGAGTGTCCTGCTCCAGTACAGACTCATCCTCAGGTCACCATCCCTTTGACTTGAGTTCACCCTGGAATTCCAGCCTGCCCAGTGCAGCACAGGAACAGCAGTGATGCTCTAGCACAGGCACATCATCATGGCCATTCCCAGAACATTCCCAGCCACCCCAAAGTGAGGCCATTGGCAGCACAGCACTGTAACAGCGGCAGCCACAGCAAAAAGCAGCCACTAATGAGCACCAGACAGTAATGTATGGTCAGGCAAGTGAGCCCCATGGCAAGCCCAGGAACCTGCTGATTAATAGCTAAGCAACACTGACAGTAATAAATTCTGTCTAGCACATTCCAATCAAATGTGTCGTTATCTTGAACCCTTCAGTCTCCATGTTGGGCACCAAAGAGGAGTGTTGTGGTTTGACCCCAGATGGCAACTAAACATCACCCAGCTGCTCACTCACTGCCTCCAGGTGGGATGGAGGAGAGAATCAGAAGATTAAAAGCAAAAAACCTTATGGGCTGAGATAAAGACAGTTTAATAGGGAAAGCAAAAGCCACACACGCAAGCAAAGCAAAACAAGGATTTGATTCACCACTTCCCATGGGCAGGCAGGTGTTCATCACATATTATGGTGACTGGGAAAAACAAACATACCATTCCAAACATCCCCTCTTTCCTTCTTCTTCCCCACCTTTATATGCTGAGCTTGATCCTATATGGTATGGAATATCTCCTTGCTCACCTGGCATTAGCTGTCCCTGCTGTGTCTCCTCCCACCTTCTCCTGCACCCCCAGGCTACTCACTGGTGGAGTGAGAAGTGGGAAAGGCCTTGATGCTGTACAAAAAAAAAAACCCTTCTCAGCAAGAACTAAAGCATCCATGAATTATCAACACTGTTTCCAGCACAAATCCAAAACACAGCCCATGGTAGCTACTATGAAAAGAAATAACTATTCTAGCCAAACACAGCACTGTGTTAACATTTCTTAAAAAAACAAAAAACCAAAAAAAACCAACCCACGACACAAACCCTTAAAAAAATACAAAAAAACTAAAAATTGAACACAGTCATCAAGGTCCAATTCTCAATTATACAATGGGATTGCTTTGAAAATGCTTGATTAGTCACGGAGTATAAATCTAATTTACTCTAGAGAAGCTGGTATGCTTATAAATTTGCTTGGATAAAGCCTCATGTTATTCATCCTTGGAATTTAGACCTCAAAATACCTCCAAGTCTACACAACTTTCTGAAACCACTTGTCAGAATTAGGAGCTGAAATAGCTTTGCCCCCTTTGCTATCAACATGTTCTGTGCAAGCACAGCCAGGACCAGACCGAGGTAATATTGCTGTCCACTCAGACAGCCCTCCCTGTAATTATTTTATGCTAATGCAATTTTTCTCAGTACCAGATATGCCTTCCTACCTTGTTTTTCTGTGCTTTTACTTGAGCCTTCCATCTCCTCTCATTACTATTTTGCAGGTCCAAACACTTCTGCTTTTAATTTGAATTTCTGTTTTTTTAACAGATAAAGCCTTTTGCAAGTTACAGGGGATTTAAATGCCAGCACTTTTTGGTGACTAATTGTTATATGGAGTGTAATCTGTGTCTATCCAATCCTGTGTCTGTGACAGTCCTTTAACACTGTGCAAGGGCAAGGTCATGTTCCTTACCACCCTCAGTGCTAATGAAATGGATAGTAAAGTTTTTCTGCTAAAAACTATAGAAGTGCACCTTAGTTTTTTTGCACATATAAAGGCTGCTTTCCCCACACCTCCTGGCATAGTCCCTAAATCTGTACTAGGGCCTGGTCCTGCAAATCCCATACTCTAGACACCTGGATACCAAATAAGCATTGGGAGCAGCATGAACTGGATTTCATTTTTCCTCTCCATTCCAATCTTCTCTCAATTAGGAGCCACAGCTATTTTGGGTGATATAAACAAAACCCTTCATTCAAGGCTAATTAAGATTGTATTAAGGATTTTGTGTGTTAGATAACCAGATGGAATAAAGAGTAACCAGATAAATGATCAGGGACAGGTTGGCAGTAACCAAAGAAAAATAAGTCAAATTCTTTTCTCTCTCTTTTATCTGTATAATGTAAATCAGTATTTCTTAAAACAATATGAGATGAAGGCCTTTAATGTATTTTCTTCAGAGGGTTTTTTTGGGGGGAATGAGTGTCAAGACAGGAGTTTCCATGCATAGAAAGGGCTGATTAGACTCCGAGTTACTGCAGTTGGTAAGTGGGGCAGCACCCACCTAGCAGACATGAGGAGCAGCCACAAGGAGCCTTGAAACAATACACAAGACAAAAATTATCCAAATCAGATGTAGCTCAGGCTCTTACACCCCCCTGTGCTTACAAATGCATGAAGGAGAATACATTACTGCTAAGAGATTCAAAAAGCAGTTCCTTTAGACAAAGGTGGTGTAGTGAATAAACTGGGTAGATTTACCTACTTGACAAATCAGGCCCATCCCTGATGACTGTCTTGTCCCAGACTCAAAGAGTTAGTTACACCATTATCACTTAGAATCACTCTAAGCAGCTCCCAGGGCCACAGGACTCACTGTGCCCATTCTATGGAGTGCACTGTCTATACACTCCCCAAATAAAGCACCAACTTCTCTCCTCAGCACTCCCACTCTGTTTAGCACCCCAAGTCTCACAGTCATGACTTGTCTTTCTAGCACATTCACGCTACAAAAGCAATTTGAAGAGTGGCTTCACCTGAGGATTCACCTAAAAAAACCATTTTTTCCACTGCTCACAGGTTTTAGAGGTGTTACAGTACAAGGATCACACTGAAGGAGTAGTGCAGAAAAAGGTCAAGGCAGAACTGCAGAAGGAATCTTTTTGGACAATGTTCTTCAGTTGTTACATGTTCTTACATACCTATTATTGAATTGCTGTGGCATTCTCCTTAAGGATACTTGCCGACAGCTGTAAAAAATGCTAATGTGTCTCACATATCCATAAAGAGATGTAGATTTTAAAGAAAAGAAGGATGCAATATTAAATTTGCAGAAAAAAATAACCAAATTATGCCTAAAAGAATTTGAAGGGAGCTACTGACCCCTGTGTTATCTTGGACAAAGGTGTATTCTCATCATCAGCGGGTGAATGCCTTGCTTTGCTACCACAGCTTCCACCCCAGCACCACACAGAAGAAAGCAACTATCTAAAGTTCTAAATTCTGTAATACTAAACTATTGCAACATACCTTAGGATTCAAGATTGCTGTAGTATTTGATTCTTTTCTCAATTAGTTGCAGTCTTGGCAGCAGACAACTGAAGTCAAAGGCTGAAAGTCACTGGCTGAGAATGTGGAACTTGTGTTTCTTCATTCTGTGCAAGAGAGAATTCTCTCTTACTGCAATTTGCCTCACACAATACAGGTTCAACACAGGTCATTCTGAATTGAAGTTTTTAAATGTAGAAAACCAGGGTTAACAGAGACTCAGCTTGGATCCAAAACTTCTATATAAATCATAAATGAAAAAACCAGCAGTCTCCAAATCGCATGTACAGTATAGGATACCACTAAACAGGAGGTTTGGTCTGTGGGGTCTAAAGGATTTTCCCTCCTGCCACAGCTCAAGCTCCTTTCTGCCTTCATTTTCTAGATAAAGCCCTCAGCCTTGGCTCATGGTTTTACAGCAGATTCTTCTATCTTCCCTTAGACCTCTTGGCCTTGAATAAACTACTAGAGTAGAACATGATTGTTTGGACACATATATCCTGAAGTAGCAATTAAATTATTATAAATAAATACAGTTTTAATTCTGATGTCCCAGCTTACTGGCTGGTGTTGGGAAGGAGGCAACCCTGCTCCCTCCAAACCAAAACCAGACTTTTCTTCTCCATCCTCTATGCTTCCAGGAAAGTTGGCCTCTGGAGACGACAGAAACAAAGCTCTCTCCGTAGCATGAGCTTTTTCTTGCCAGTACACATCTGTGATCAGGTCATTGAAAAGGAGTTTGTTTCTTGCTGTCAAGGAAATAAATGTATGCTCTTTCATCAATGCAGACACTTTAAAATAACTTGCTACCTCAAAGACCACAGTAGTGAAACTCCTGTATCTCTTGTCAATGTCACCACAAAGAGGTAGATAAAGAAACTGGTGACTCTACCCACACACCTTTTTAATTTACAATTTTCTAAATCAGATCTCATTTTGCAACAAATTTAGTTCAACTTCCCATAAAAAACAATCAGTCTTCAATGGCACAAGATACTGGCTGAGGTTGGACTTGGCATCTCCTCTTGTCTGACATCTTACTGCCATCACTAGCAGCATTGTGTGTGTCTCTCTTGCCTTCTCAGGACCACACATTCCCTCCCTTCCCCTCATGCTGGCTCTGGAGCTCACCTGACCCAGGAGAAGTCACTACAGCTTGGAAACTTTATAGGAAGTTATCCTAGCAAAAGGAGAGGGAGGGAGAGAGGGGTGGGTTTTTTTCTTTCTTTCCTTTTCATCTCCATGCTCAGCTAAGAAAAGGAATCTGCTCCTTGAGAGGTCAGACAAATGTCAAACTAAGAGAAAGGCAGGGCTGCACAAGCAGGAATGGAAGAAATAGTGTTCCTTTGACTGCAAACTGTTAGATCAGATCAGTTCCTTTATTCCTGCAAGGAGAACTTTTATCTGCAGCTGAGGTACAGACTGGATAAAATTAGAGGCCACATGTTCTGCCTCTTCCCCCATCATCCCAAATTGTGGAGGAGTCAACCCCCTGCCCAAACTCATTAAGAACCACTGGGAATCCCTCTTTGTCTTGCCCTCCAAGAAAATTCTCTTTTGCTACCCAGGGAAGTAAAGCTACAAACATGACCCAGCAAGAGAAGACGATGATGGGCAGCAGGAGCCAGCATGAGGTGTCACAAAAACAACATCAGGGTGTTCATTGCAGGGGGAGGATGGACTAGATATCCTTTAAGGCTCCTTTCTAACCCAGACTATTCTACTATTCTGTTCTCTGGAGCTTGAAAGGCCCTATTGCCACACTGTGCAGGAGACTTGTTCTACAGCACAAGTTACTGTACTCACTTCACTTCAGTTTCACTCTACACCAGCCTTCTCCCACTTCTCAAACCACATCCCTTTCCTATTTTTCTATCCAGCTGATCCATGACTGAAATACCCCCTCCCTGAAGAAGTGCATTTCTCCTTCTGTTCTCATTGCCTCACAGCACAGAGAAAGGATCCAAATTAAAATTTACCAAAACCCCCCAAAAGCCACCACTTTCTCAAGGAAACCAACAAATACAAGAATTCTAACTTAAAACAGTTCTCCATAATAAATGCAATAACGAAATGTAAGCCTCATAGTCAGTGGAGTCATGAAGCAGCAGCCTCTGACATACAGTGCTGGTTTACTGAGATATTTTAGAACTGAGGCTCTCTGATACAAAGACAGAATATTTTAGAAGGGTTTGAATTCCTGCAGTGGGGACATGACTTCTGCATCCTCCCAAGAAAGCAGCTCCAGATTTTCAACCAGGATAACTCTTGAGGGATAGAAGACCTAATATATTCCTTGACCAAACAGGTTTGTTCTTCATCCAGAATCACTAGGAATTTAGGCAAAGTCTTAAATGCAAATAGGCTTTAAATGTAATAGAAGTTCTGAGAAAATTTGCATAGAACAGTGTATTAGCATAGAACATGTTCTTCTCACCTATTACCTTACTAAAGCAAATGTAATGGGGCAAGGGAAGTAGCAGAGTGTGACTTGCTTGAACTGTTGAAAAAAATAAATCTTCAAGAAAAAAAGAAAGAAGATACAATCTCAAAGAAGTCTGGCTATCCAGTAAAGGGGATCAACAAGGATAATCAGCTGGGTGACTGGCTGCAGCTGTACAATTGCTGTGTTGACATCTTTCCTGTCTGTTGCCTGGTTTCTCAAAACTGGAATAACCAGACCTAGATTCCTCACTACATGGGCAATAGCACCAGATAAGCACTTGGGCCACCCCACTAGAAAAAAAAAAAATCACCTAGTGTTATATAATACATTGGCAGAATAAGAACCAGTCTTCATAGGCATTTATCTTCACTGGTTTATCCAAAAGGAGCCTGTTTTTATGATTGAGCATGTTAACTCAATGAATTATGAGGCCAGGCAGTCAAGGGCACTGCATCTTTCAGCATCCACCTGTGTTCATTCCTGGAGCACAGTTCAGGCAGGGGACTAAGTGGCTCACTATAGCATTAGGAAGTTAAATACACAATATACACAGCATGTAAGTGAAGCCTGTCCTGGTGTGCTCAGTTGTAGGACTTCTAAACTACCATCCATCTAATGGTTTTAATCCAAGTGCTCATTAAACCATTTTGCTGTGTGTTTATGGTCGAGCTCTGTTCTAAGCCCATGCTTGTATACTTTGTGGGGTCTGCAATCACCTGTCTCTGACAGATTATTGTATTATTTGCAGAATACATGTAAACCACTTCTTCTCTAAATAGGATAGCAATCATTCAGAAGTTCATTTTATTCTTCCAGAAATATTTTGCACAGAGAGATCCAAGCATGTTTTGTTTTTCTCTCAAGCTCATACTAAAAGCACTCCTCTTTTCAGTTGCCTCTTTTCTTGCTTATTTTAATCACACCCCACCCACAAGGAGATCAACTCTTCCAGCTTGTGCTTGCATTCGGAGTGGTCTCTGAAGTAGCTTCCCATGTTCCAATTACTGTTAAACAAAGGAACACTTCTTTGTTCCCACTTTCTGCTAGAATGGAAAGCAACCAGAACACCCATCAGCTAATAGAGGTTTTTAACAAGAAGGATGTGGAAAGCAAGCAGCAACAATGGTTAGTTTTCAAAGGGCAGCTTCTATCTGAAAGTCCAATAATGCAGAGTGCACTTGAAAGGATCAGGACCTGGACACATAAAATCAACACCGAAAATTGAGAGAAACCTGACATTTTAACCTTAATCTCTTTCTATCACTTTCCTCATCTCAAAGATGAAGGGGAAAACTCTGCAGGATCCTCACATGAAACCAGAAGGCAGGAGGAAAATCAGAAAAGGACATCCACAGAATCCACAGGATTGTGAATACTGAACACAGCAGAGACTAGCAGTCACTTCCTTATGCTGCACCAGTCATGAATGTCATAAACAAGTTATGTTAGAGACTAGGAATGGTGGCTGCAGTTAAGCGCAAACATCGTTCCTACTTCTCCCTCAAAACTATTTAGTCTTCAATAGCCAAAAAACCATGAACATTGGAGACTTTTCACCAAATAATTTCCTATTTCATCAGTCTCTGCCTGGGCAGCATTGTGAAGAGATGTAGTAATAATGATGGTAGGAAATAGGAAGGAATGGAACAGGCCTCTCGATAGAGGCCCATGCCTGAACAACTTCTACTCATAAAATAATGACTCTACTCAATTATTCTGTACAGATGAAACCTTTGTAATATGCAAACTAAAAACATCTGGTGAACATATCTCTTTTGAAAGATTCAGAGGAAAAAACCTCCAAATCAAAACCAGAAGAGTACATATATGAAGACAAAGTCAAAAGAAACAAAATATAAAACACCAGAAATGTATTAGGGGAGAAATATCACAGTGGAAGGCACAGATATTCACCAGGCTGCTTTTCTGTTTGTTTTGGGGTTTTTGTTGGTTGGGGGTTTTTTGGTTTGGTTTGGTTTGGGTTTTTTTGTGATTCTGTGCATGAACTGGAAAACAAAAACTGTCTTTACTTCTCCTGTCTCCCCCATCCCTACCTGAAGCACCCTCAGATTTATTCCAAAGGTACTTATACACATGGATTTAAAATTGTTTCTGGCAACATTTCAATCTAGTGGCCACTAAGCACTCTTAAAAGAGCCCCACAGACATTTACTGTCCCCACATATTTAGAATTTACCATACAGTGCCAGCTTGTTTAATTTTAGAAAAGACCTCTGGGGTTCTGCACAGCCCATCCCCACTTCCTTACCTCACTGACAAACAATGATTTCCTGCAATTGCAGAGTCCACCACCAAGTAGAAGAAGGTTTCAACCAATTTTCACAAGGGTAACCTATGTCAGATGAAACCAAAGGAAGAGTTTTATCTTCCTGGCAAGAAGGAAAGGGCATGTCAAGGTCTGCCTTCCATGACCTTCCACCTCAGTTTCTCATCACATCTCCAAAAGGATGACACCAGAGGGGCACCATCTAACAAAACTGAGCCAGGATCAATATTTACAAGCACTCAATAGGGTTTTTTTGAGAAGTTAAACTTGCACACACCAGGTCCTATAACTATTGGAAATACATATGTTCTAAATGGCCAAGCATAGATCCCAGGAGCTGCAGAGGTCTAATAGTCACAGCAGTCAGTACAGCTGAGTTAGATTTAGAGGGAATAAGGTGGCTAGAGGAATTATTCTCTCTCATACTTTGCAGCACACTTCAGGTTATAGAACTGAAGAGAAACTGCAGATGCCTCTATATCTCTGACTAAGTGAAAGTCACTCATCTCCTAGGACCACAAATAAAATCTAGAAATAACAGTAGAGTGTGAGCTGTTGCATATTTACCATGCTGACTTCTCCTTCAAGCAAACACTGTATCTGCTGGAAGATCATAGCACTTAGCCAGTTGCTGAGAGGCAAACATGAGAGTGCTTTGTTCCATCTCAGTTTTTGTCTCTGTGCTCAATATTTACCTTTGTTTGCATGCCTGGCTTTTGCTTTCCCTGTTAAACTGTCTTTATCTCAACCCACTTTTACCCTTCTGATTCTCTCCCCCACTGCACCAGGAGTGTGTGCGGGAGACACCTGGGTGATGCTTAGTTGTGGGGTTAAACCACATCAGACTCTTCTGGCACCCAACATGGGGCTCAAAGGGTTTGAGTGCCTGGTGCTCATTAGTGGCTGCTTTTTGCTGCTGCTGGAGTGCTTGAGTTGCCCATTATGGAATTAGTACAGCAGGACCCACCAGAACCAGGGGAGGAGAAGCCTTAAAAGTGCAACAGTGACCTGACTTGAGCTGGCTTTGGGGCCAGTAACTCCATGTAACACACTATTTCTCCTCTCCTAAGAGGCCACCATGACAGGTGGAGCCCAAAATCAAGGACTAAATGAACTTACTGGGCATTTTGGAGACATCTGTGAACATTTATGGACATTTGAAAGGTATTTGACGGGGTGGCCCATAGCCTAAGAGAATGTTATCTGTGTATTGCATTGAAGGATATGAAGGGAGATGGTGGGCAATGAGGATGTGTTCGATTCTCTCCCCATCCCACTGTGGAGGAAAGAGCAAACAAGTGACTGTGTGGGGATGTACTGATGGAGTTAAACCACAACTCTACCGAAACTTCAGCAGCTGCAAGAACTGGGAGACCCTTCTTTGTCACCTGCTGAATAGCTGTTGTTGCTGTCCCAAATCCAGACAAGGACCCACCCCAGGGCTCGTGTGCCTCAGGGAGGTTCTCACAGGCCCAGGTGGCAGATCTTCCCTGCAAACACTTGGAAAGGTACCAGCCTGTCTTTGGTCAATGTCCCTCAAGGCCGATGACTGTTTTATAAGAACCAGAGGGAATTGAGTGAATACTGCTGGTTAATCCACTCTCCTTAAAGTCTTAAACTCTATTTTTTTAAAGTGTGCTCAGCACCAAAAGGAGAGCCTGTAATTCTGGAGCAGACAGATTTCTATAGAATTTATTTGCAATGTTCATATTATTTCTGCAAGCATCTTCTGCAGTCTTGGAAGAAAGAGAAAGCCTCACAATGCAGGACCCTTTAGTATAATTTACATAAATAGCTTCTAGTTGATATTTAAACTATTTTTTGCACATGCATTGTATATTCTGCATCACTGGCCAGTAAATTGTATTCAGCACCTAATTTGTTAAATAGTTTCCTCTGTCAGGAGAATGTTCCCACTGTAATAGTGATATTTTAACCTGTCAAAAAAATGATTAGACTAAAACATCTCAGTAAATACCATAAACTACCCAATAACATCAAAATTGAAGATGTACAAAGGCTATCCAATTACTCAGGAAACTTCTAAATTTTCAGGTAAAAGGACTCATTTTCTGCTTGAATGAGTAATCAAGGAAACATCATTTTCTTTTATACTGATCATGGTATAAGGCACAGCCTAAGCACAGGAGCATAAAATGGTCTATTACATTTTCTTTATTAGTGTCGGAAAAATCATTTTCAAAACTATTTCAGTGATTTTTTTTCTGGGAAAGTAACCTTCTTTCTAGCTATTTTAATGACCTGTCTCCAAATTCTTGGCTGAGTGAAGCTTTTACTGGTGGAAGGGCATGGTCTTTCTGAGAAGTTGGGTCCTTGCTGGAGTCTGTGGAAGTCTTGCCATTACATTCACCAGCAACAGGATCACTCCTTCCATATGGGATTGAACTACAGGAAAACTAGCATTCAAAATCCAGAGTCATCCCAAGACTCCATTGACTAGGCTTTACTTGCATTCTGTGCCAGAATCATCTAAAGAAGAGCAAGCAGCATATTCATGTTCCCAGCATCTAATTGTCCTGAAGCCAGTTATTTGAGCCCACTGAAACAACAGAGGTTCTGTATCACTGTGAGAGGTGTGGATTTGAAGGCTGCTTGTAGACTATTGTGTGGTGGGGAAACCAAACCCACCCCTCAGGTTGCCAAGAGCGGTCCCAGCAGTGCCAGCCACCTTTTCCACTGACTGCACCTACTTGCCAAGAGCCACTTGTGTCACAGGGTGAGTGCCTCAAGAGTGCTGTTATGCCCAACTCCACATGCATTACTGAAACAGCCTTGATTCAACATGTTTTCCAGAGCTGGGATACACTCCTAACATGTATAACCTGAAATAGACCAATTCAAAAGTGGTCCAAAGGTAGCAAAAGTAGTTTTCCCTAGAAGTCACAATACACAGCTGTGGGGAAACAGACTGTTTCACCAGGATGTACCACGCAGTAGGACTTGCCTACTATTTCTTCAGTTACATTTTTGGGAAGAAAAAATACATGTATTAGATCTGCATGTAATAGACCTCATTATCTCCTGACTACAACTTGCACTCTTTTTGATTTTTACTTCATTTTTGTTCCAATTTCTCATACAGTGAAAAGTGGGTTAGACAAATTCTACAACTGTAATTGGAAAAGCAGATGGTAAATACTTTCCATGCACTGGAATATGAGATACTAATCTATATACAAATTTGTTTAAATGACATTCCATACTCTGAGTCTTTGCTTGCCACCTTATAAGGGATCATAAAATATACCATGTAGTTTGTAGCCCCTAGGTTTCTCTCATGAAAAATAACTTTGCATCTCTTACCATCCTCATTACGCACCTGAAGATGCAACCAACTTAACAGAAAGGCTGCTTGAAACATAAAATTAAACATACTTATGCACACATACATACATATTTGGGGTTTACCTGCTTTTAGATATATTTCACTATATAATTCTCAGTATAGTTCTGCAAGAACAAACAAAAGACATCACCCTACGTGTTTCTCCAAGTTTTTGGATCAGCAACTAGTCACTTGGGATAAGTTTTTCTTCTTCTACCACTTGTTCAGAAACAATGGAGTGGGAGCCATGAAAGTGTGCCAGTAAATAGGCGAGAGAAGGAAGGCTTCTTTCTGAATACTTCTTGGTTGTTTTTTTTTAACATGCAGGCTCTCAAAGGAAGAATGGCAGTGTAAGAACTCAATTAAGGGGCCAAGTGAAAGGAGTGTACTTCAAACTAAATCTCTGATTCCAGATCTAGATGAGATTAGCACTGCAATTCTGGAAGTGCTATCAAGCAACAACCATCGCTCTCACATTTTGTGTTTTAAATGGCTAAGGAAAATAAATGTTCTCATTTTGTAATATGCCTTGAATAAGATGTTTTTTTATGTGCCACACATGGAAAGAATGCAAACAATAATGAATGCATTACATTAATTTGGGCTACTGTCTACCAGGAACTGCTAGAAGTCCAAAGGCTGTCCATTCATTAAATTATAACATCAGAAAAATTCCATTTATTTCTTCACAAGTTATATGATGAAAAGTTTATCAGGCATGTGTTATGTTCTCTCATGAAGTATGGCATTCACTTGCTTGTACTACCCTGCATCAGAGTCATCCAATCAGAAAAATGCAGAAGGGCAACTAACAATTAGTTCCTTTACTATGATTTATGTTAAACACCATCGCAGATATTCAAGGCATAAATTCTTGAGGCCCCAGAAATGCCTAATTTGGTCCGAATATTTGAGATAGGGACCACTGGACTGAAAGGAGCATGAAGTCTACCTAAAATCAGTGTCTAAAATGGATGTGCAGCAGAACTGTAGAGTTTCTGTAAGAAGTGGTAAGTGAAGGATAGTCTCAGAAAGTTGGGTTTAGAGTGTAGTTAGAATTCAGAGTTCCTGCTGTTAATTCTTCTGTTTAGGGCTTATGCATATTCTTCACCAGCTTTAAACAATGATGACAAATGGGATGAAATCAATAATTTCATTAATTTTAAGACATTTTTTCCCAGGTTGGTAATTGTCTTTCTGGAATATATTCTATTTCTTCGTCAATAAGTTATTCAGATTCAACAGGAATAGGCATGAATTTCAGACACTGACTCCCTGGCAATTTTAAAGAAACCTGTGAAGCTTTGAGAAGACATTGATGTATATAAAAATGTCTCTGGTGGTGCAGTCTGAGGTCTCTCTCAAAAATTAGACCTGGACAGTCAGGCAGAAGGAAAAGTTTAGGGAAAAAAGGTGGCATAATTATTTCATTTCCTTGAGTATAAGTTTCTTCCTTCTCTGTTTTATTCCACAGAACATTTCCTCTGACCAGATCTACAACTACATCTATTTATTTTATTATACATTTTATTTAGCTTTACTTCTTTGACCACACTCACAGAATATTTTAACACCCCTGTGTGTTGTGAGAAGAATGAATGTTAGAAAGATGTCATAGCAACAGGGGTCAGTGTAGAAAAATTATAAGATTGAACTGAGACAGAACAGCGAGAAGAAGAGCTAAGATAAGCAAACATAATTATAGAGACATTCTGATGTCTCCTCTGTGTGTTGCAAATAAGAGCAGAGCCAGATATAGAATCTGGTCTCATATTTTAATCACTTGAAACAAGTGCCCACATCATCCCAATACTGATTTTACTGAATATATTCCCTGACATCCTCGTTGCTCAGATTCTCTGATTCTAAAGAACCCAAATTGAAAGTTCTAATTAACTCTTTAGGTAACTCCAACAGTTACTCAATGCATCTAATATTTACAACTGATACAACCAATGCATCTCAATTAAAGCACATTATCTTCATGGCATGTTCTATGAGACCAAGATGCTGCAGTGAACCACTGAAAATGGTTACTTTTCACAGCAAATGTGCTAATAATAGTTTTCCCAGAAAAAATGAAAGCCATGAGACTGTTACTAGAATGATTTTTAATAAAAGATCAAGACTGTTTTTAATTAAACCTCTGAAACTGTTCTTTGTTAGTTGGCTCGATTTTTTGAACTCTGGATAAACCAACTTCTGATTGCCTTTTAAAGGAACAATGCAGTTCTTGTGACTCCTCTAGCACAAACAGTACTTCTGCAATGTACTCTATCTTCGTGACAAAACTCATTCTTTCAGGTTGCTGAAGAAGTCTCTTAAAAACCCCTTAAACTACCATCATTTGAGCAGAGAGCCAACTTGCATTAGCTAGAGCCCCCAAAAACTGTTTAATGAGGTTTTAAAGAGTGTCTTAAAGAGACCTTAATGATTCACTATAATAGCAATACAGAGATAAAAAGTACCTGGCTCTTTTTTTTTTCCTCATCTTGCTATTTCTTCAAGTGCTCTTTTGGCCGAGTGTAGCTCATCAGTGACTTCTTCCAACATATGATGTCTTCATCCTTTTTTATTACTCAGCCTGGGAAAACTTGATCTGTTTTCAAACTGACCACCTTTCCAGATGCTTCTTTTTCTCTAGTCCTCTGAAATAATTCCAGAATACTTGGGGTTCTGCAGTGGGTTTGGGGTTTTTTTGTCTGAAAAATGTATTTCACAAACGCAGAAAATAAATCAGAAATTACATTCAAATATTTAGACTGTGAACAAGGAGCTAGGTGCCCCAAACTAGGGGCTTTGTCAGACACATCTGTAGTGTAATTAATCCAATGAGCAGTTAAATGTGGAAAGAATTAGGTGGGGCTAATTTTCAAATTAGTATCTAAATTTTGTGAAGTATGTAGGTGTTGGAAGAAACAGGTGTACCTCCTGATTTGCTTGAAGCACCCAATGGAGACATCTTTTTCCAGCTGATAAAGCTTTGGGTTAAAATGTTAAAACTGCATCAGCTGGTGACTTTTGCTCACTGCTGTAACTTGGGTAATGTTGTGCTCGGTCATCTGACTTGAAAAGAATTGTCAAAAAGTGCCTTGGTGCTGCTGCATTACAATCTGCAGCAATGGCCTCTGTCTGCTCAGTGAAATAGGATTGCTGTACTTAATGTTCAGACTGTGAACTGAGGCTGAAGCTGTTGATTTGACATCATCCTTTCACTGAGCTATTCCTGAAGTTTCTCAGCCCCAATGTGAGTTTTGAGGATCTGAGAAACTTTCAGCATTCAAACAAACTTGTTGCCCTTCATCTCTCTTGGGCTGATTAAATTTCCACTTGTATTTGTTTCTATCCTGTTTTGCACATTTATTTCCTTTCCCCTAAGGGAAACCTTACCCATATTACAAGAATTAATTTAATAGAACTGGTACCATGAAAAACTTGAATTCCTCCTGTTAGCATTTGACATCTCTTCCCTAAAACAAAGCAAACCTGATGAACAGGTTTGAATGAAAGGGCAAGATGACACAGTTGCTTCTCAATATACACATATTATTATTGCAAAGTGTTTTCATGAATTTATGAACTTACTGTTTCAGTAACAGTTAATGGCTTATATGATGTTTGAGATGTAAATTAGAATTGTTTCTAAGCACTGAAAATGTCCTAATGCACCAGCAGTCTCTGGGGGAGAAAAGCAGTCTGTTCCTCGAAACAGTGGGAAGGCCCAAATTTCTTCCATGATGAGGCTTCACTTGGAAAATCCTGCCAAAGGCCTGGGTGAGCTTTATGTGTTATGTGCTCCCTCTCTGCTCTCAGACAAGATTAGCAAGGACAGATTCTTTTTTCAACTTTACTGATCAGATTTCTCATTTGAAGTTTTCTTCAAGAAAACTTGTCTTAACATCTGGAATTTATTGTTGCCTTTAGCAGTACTTTGTGACCCAATATTGTATCTGATGTACTTGCAGACTAAAGTTACACATTTCTGACCCCTGTAGGAAGAGCTTGTATTTTTAATGTTAACTAACCAGTATTCATTGGATTAATAATCCAGGTCTCAATGTGTTACATTTCTGCTCACCCAGTTTCTACACAGTTTCCCATGGAATTGCTAAAATTGACACAAGGCTACAACTCCCTGGTAACATTGATTCGTCACCCTAAAACAGGAGGAATCAATCACACTGGATTTTGCACATGAAACTGAAAATTTACACTGACTTTCCCTGTAGGTTAGATATGCAACAGTTTGTAGGAACAGGGATAGCTGGGTCTTGCTCTTTGAGCTGCTCCAGTTTTTCCAAGAACACCATAAGAGTCCATAGCACTGATAAACTCAACTCCCTTATCTGCAGCATTCATCAGCTTCCTTCCATGTGTGTTGTGCAGAACACATGACAGTAAACAGCATATTTTTTCCATTGTTGTAGCCAAGGTTACCAAGAAATCAGCTAATAGTCTCCATCTTTTAAAAATCTGTTCAGAATCCCCTTCTTTAAGGCACATTATCTCAGATTTCATGTACAAAGTCATGGATGGTGTCTACTGTATCTGTAAGAAATGTCATCAAAGCTCTAATCCCAAAGCATCTCATGAGAAACAGAAGTACCTCAATTCTATTCAGTTGTTCAGTTAATTTGATTTAAGAGGTGTACCTGGGCATAAAGAATATAATAAGATACTCCTTTGTACAGCAGCAAAAGGAACAGAGGAAACAGATGATGCCAGAAGGACTCCAAAATCCCTAGTACCACACTTATTTACTCGTTGTCTTCTTACAGACTTGTGTATAAAATTATAGAAGAAATGAATGTATGTGATTGGATGGACCACCAGAGAAATGAATAAGCAAGAGAAATCAGAAGAATCATGAATACTAATGAAAAAAGCACTAAGGGAACAAACCATAATGAAAGGAAGGAGTAACAGAGTTCCCAGCTTATCTGCTCACTGGGCTCTTTTGCCTTGTTAAAATCTGCTCCTTCTTCCTTGAAGTGCTGAGTGTTTCTAAACGCCTAGGAAATCTGAGTTTCCAGTGCCTTAAGAGATGGTTCCTTCCTACTTCATACCGAGTGTCACTGGCTCATCAAGGCTAACTACAATACAAATTAGTCAATGAGGTGTCAGACCTGCTATTGGCAGCATCAGACCTTGCCTTTAACAAGGTCCACTGTTCTTTCTTTTTAATCTTGTTCTCTCATTTTAATCTTGTTCTCTCTGTGTGCCAACTTTCTTCCTCAAGCTTTCTTTTCCCAGTGTTTCAAATTTTTGAAGTACTTCTCCAGCTTTACAAGTTGTCTTCAGAGCCTCATGGTAGGGATCTCACTGCTATCCTAGATACCAGGTTAGTGATATATTTTTTTTTTAGAATAACTGAATGATGTAGGTCATCTGGTCCAAGTCCACTGCTTAAAGCAGAGTCCTCTGTAATTACATCAGATTGCCCAGCACAATCCAATTCTAAGTATCTCCAAAGGCTGAGGTTCCAGACCCCCTCTGGGCTGTTTGTAACAGTGCGGGTTCAATCTCATGGTGAAGAATTTTTCTTTGTTATGCCTGATTGGAATTTTCCTTGCTGAAATTTCTTTGTGATGTTTCTTGTCCTTTCAGTGTTGATATGAATGGAAAGTCTGGCTGTGTTTTCTAGTGGGTGTTCACAGATGTATTTGAATTTTCTAGTGGGTGTTCATAGACATATTTTAATTAGATTAATTAGAGAATTCCTTTCTCATCTTTAGGCTGAAAAAACACCTGCTCAGTTGGTTTCTTCTTGTGTATCAAGGCCAGGCTGGATGGGGTTTGAAGCAACCTGGTCTAGTGGAAGGTGTTCCTGCTCATGGTGGGGGGTTTGGTGCTCGATGATCCCTTCCAACCCAACCCATTATATGATTCTGTGATTATTTGCTCTCCCCCCTCTAATCAACTTGGTGACCATTTGCTGGGCTCAGCACAGGTGACTACAGATGTGGTGCAATTCATCAGTTCTGTTACTGGACACTGCTTCCTTCATGTTTTTTCTCTTTCAGGCTGTTCACCTCTAAGAGTATTTACAGAATGCCCCCTGTAAACAAATCCATGTGGGAAGAGCTGCCATGGCAGCTTTTTGCCCCCACTGATAATGTTTCAACAGGGCACTGCAGAGGGTGCATGTGTGCCTGCATCCAGCCTTTGCTTACAAAACTGGACAGGTCAATGACAAAGGGATTGCAACATTTGTCAGTTAACAAATAATTCCTCACCTCAGACTAAATCTCATAAGGCAATTCAATAGCCATTTGCTTCCAGACTCTCATTAACCACAAAGTGAGAATAATACCCAGCAAAAACACTGCATAAAAGAGCTGTGCTCTGCCTTTATTAGTCTACGTTTGCAGTGAGGAGAAGAGAATATCCAAAGTAGTCCTATGTTCTTCCAGAAATCAAGGAGTTCTGGAATACCGGACTGCAGTAGCCACAGAAATCAATTACCTATTTTATTACTTATTCTGTCTCCAAACAGTCATCATTATATCAAATAGTTCACCTGTATGATAGAGATATTCAAAATAGCTTCAGTAAGTGCAAGTTCCAGGAGCATCTAACTGTGACAACTTGGTATTTCCCACAGAGTTTAGTGCCAAGAAGTAGTAACCTCTCTGATGCCATGGCTAATTGGTTTTCAGGACGTCTATATGAAGGTGCCACCTGCAATAAAGACTCAAAAACAATAAAACCATTCACAATTTTTCAGACCAGGTGACCAATATTAAACAGTCAGTATCTTCCTGGTTACCAGCAACTTACATTGTGAATTCTGAAGATTGCATGATTATTTCTAATTATGTGACAGCAGACACTATGTTAATTTGTGTAGGAGTTCATTTTATTCTAAAATTTCACAGAGAACTGGCCATGAGTTTGTTTTTAATTTGAATTTTTTGAGAACAAGAGCAAATCCAATAGATTAAATGGCAAAAATATTGCTAAGTGTCTTATTATCTCTAGTGTGGTTTCATCAAATTATATTACACAATTACTCATCTATTTCTTCTATAATACAACAGGGAATAGGAGGAAAAGAACTTCGAAAATCATTGAGAAAAATGTTATTTAAGTACTTTCAGGAACAATATAATTAATGAAGGGATCTTTCCACAATCTGATAGAACTAAAATAAAATCAATGACATTTCACCACCTGTGAATGCTAAAAAGGCATATGTAATTTAAAGTAAAGTGAATCCATTACATGCTTATCATTACCCCTCATGTAAGGAATATGTTATTTGAGAGAAAATAGTATCTGAACTGATCTTACAATTGCATTCTGCAAACTACCTTTAGTCCAAAGACTACAAAGAAAGGGAATAAGGTATTTTTTTTGAGGACACTACAGGAAAGCAAAGAATGGGGTAAATTGAGGGTAGGAAGGAAAAAAAAGGAAATGTACGACTTCCAGGGAAAAAACAAGAAGATAGAATGGTTTCCTATGAAAGGAACTAATTTATTGTAATAATTTTGTCAAGGGTTTTCAGGAAAAGTTCATCCAACTTACCTTCTCTTTATAATCTGTGAAATTTCACTAAAGATGAATTTAGCTTATTGTCACTCAGGGTTATTCCAAAAACTAATAGGGCAGACATTTGGAGACTAAGCAGTTTTCAACACAGTCATACATCATGCAGGATATATTGCTTTGAGATTTATCAGAAAGACTGAAAAGCAGCAGGGGTGTCTGCCACATCTATGAAAAGTCATTATGTTCAATCCAAATCTCACATGTGGAGAAAAAGCAAATAACAGAACTGCTGTAGCAGGTATAAAGGAGGCCTGAAAAGGAAGAAAGCTTCACTGAAGTAGATCTCACATATTCTACTAAAATCCTGCCTTTAGTTTTTCTCAAAAGCACAGGGCTACAAAGCAGTCTAAATCTACCTACTGCTCATACACCAATTCTTTAGACAGATGGAAGTTCATTTCTCCAAAGTTCAGGGTCCCAATCCTGCTCCTCACCAGGCCCACATTCCTTGAGATCATAAGCTCCCCCAGGGCACAGCGGCTACAGCCCAGACTGCTCCAGTCTCAACCCCTGTGACAAGCTTATTTATGGATGTGAGTACCAGGGCCAGTAATGCTTTTCCTCTGGTTGTTTGTCCAATGCCTGAAACAGAAGGTTGTCCTCAACACTCTAAAGGAGCCTCCTGGATTGCTCACAGACAGATTGAAACCCTCATCAGGGTAAGAGCTTGGGAATGTAATGCTGCTGTAGCTGAAACAAGAGGTCTCACTAACAGGTTCCCCTGGTCAGGCCCTGTAGCAGAGCCCAGCCATAAATTGCCCTTTGTTGGTCTGGTCCTCAGTTTTTGCCCAGAGGCTCTCAGCATGTTCATGGCTGTTCTTCAAACACAGCTCTTTATAATCAATCCATTCCTTAACACAGAGCACAACACACACACACACACACCGCTCCCTCCCAGCCCATCTCAGTAAATATACCTATTCTGCTCCCTTAAGTTTTGGTTTTTCCTGGCTCTTCTCTGACACTCGGAAGTAAATCCCCTTTCCCTGCTACATCTAGTTTAAAGATCTGCTCATAAGGCCAGCCAGGATGTTGTAGCCAGGTGGGGGTCAGAAACAGCCTCAAAGTTGCACCAGGAGAGGTTTAAGTTGAATATAAGGAAAAATTTCTTCCTCAAAAGAGTTATCAAGCGTTGGAACAGGCCCCCCAGAGAAGTGGAGTCACCATCCCTGAAGAAATTTAAAAGACATGTAGATGTGGCACCTGGGGACATAGTTTAGTTGTGATTGTGGCACTTGGGGACATAGTTTAGTGGTGGTTCTTTTACACCTGCACCAGGGAGATAATTGGAATTCTGTTTCAGTCACAGCTTTGGGAGTCTTGCCCACTTTGTCCAGGAAGCCCCTAGGTTGGGTTTGCACTTGGTGTGACTGTGCCCAGGACCTGCTGAACTGGGAGGTGGGCATGAAGGTTGGAGCTTCCAGCTGGGTGATGCAGCAGTGGTGGCTGTGACATCACAGAGGGCAGGCCACAGGGGGAGCTGTCACCAGGGCCACCACCAGCTTGTTGCAGAAGTGGCTGTGTGTCACCAGCTGTCACCAGCAGCATCCACAGCATCTCAGTCCCACTTGCGGTCGTACTCAGATGAATGGCAAGTGCATGTGCAGGGGGAAGGCTGGGCTGGATGTGGGACAGGGCAAAGGCATGGGGGGGTTCTAACCCAGAGCAAGAGCTCAGCCCCTCGGGACAGGGCACAGTACTGCCCTCAGGGCTGAGGGCAGAGGGACTTGTGGCTCCCAGTGGTGGCAAGTGCTCAGTGAGACTTTGGGAATGTGCTGGGTTCCCTCAGCTCTCTACTCCCTCCAACCCAGACCTGATGATCCCCCTCTCCTCACACCTTCTCCAGGCCATGTCTGCAGCCACCATGCTCTTCCTTTTCCTGCTGGCCCTCCAGCCTGGTCTGAAGCAGGATCATCAGATGGATGTGGCCTCAGCCAAGGAGTTGCTGGAGCGGGAAGTGGAGCTGCGCCAGGAGATGATCCGCCTGCTACAGGATATTGAGGAGATGAAGGAGGAGTCCATGCTCCTTTCCACGTTGCAGCGCTACTGGCCACTTTGGGCCACCACAGCAGCCCTGGTCGTGCTCACTGTGGTGTGGTGGAACACCAGGCACAGGAAGCTCCAGGTGACTCCTCAGACAATCACAGCCTCCTGTTCTGACCTCCCACCAGACATCTCTGAGGTTCAAATCAGGCTGATACTTTGTGATCACGAAGGTTCCGGAACCTGAAGCAAGAAGGCCTCGTCATCAGTCTCTAATCTGTGAATATTTGACGCATTTGTGCACCTTCACAAGATTAAACAGACCTGTGCAGATCCAGAAGGCACTGATAATCTGCCACAGATTCCTCTCTTTGGAATAACATATTTGAATATAATACAGCTGTATTATATATAATAAACCATAATATAATACAATATCATGCTGGTGTCCAGTCATTCGTGGGGTTCCAAAGGGCTCTATTCTCAGCCCAGTTCTCTTCAACACCTTCATTAACAACTTGGCTGCAAAGAATACTAAGTAAGTTTGCTGATGACACTAAACTGGGAGGAGCTGTCGACCCCCTTGAGGGCAGAGACACCCTGCAGAGAGACCTTGACAAATTAGAGAGATGGGCAATCACCAACCACGCAAAATTTAACAAGGGCAAGTGCTGGATTCTGCACCTGGGATGGGGCAACTCTGTGTGTATAGACTGGGGAACAAGAGGCTGGAGAGAAACACTGAGTAAAGAGATCTGGGGGTCCTGGCCAATGGCAAGTTAAACATGAGTCAGCAGTGTCTTGGCAGCCAGGAGGGCCAACCCTGTCCTGGGGGGCATCAGGCAAAGCATTGCCAGCCAGGCGAGGGAGGGGATTATCCCGCTCTGCTCTGCACTGGGGTGGCCTCATCCTGAATACTGTATACAGTTTTGGGCACCACAATATAAGGAAGATATTAAGCTATTAGAGAGCATCCAAAAGAGGGCAACAAAGATGGTCAAGGGTCTGGAGGGGAAGTCATATGAGGAGCAGCTGAGGTCACTTGTTTTTTTCAGTCTGGAGAAGGAAGACTGGGGGGAGACCTCACTGCAGTCTTCAATATCCTCATGAGGGGAAGTGGAGGGGCAGATACTGATCTCTTCACTCTCGTGACCAGTGACAAGACTCAAGGAAAAAACATGAAGCGGAGTCAGGGGAGGTTTAGGTTGCATATCAGGAAAAGCTTTTTTTACCCAGAGGCTCGTTGAGCACTGGAACAGGTTCCCCAGGGATGTGGTCAAATCCTGATAGAGTTCAAGAAGTGTTTGGACAACACTCTCAGGCATGTGGTGGGATTCTTTGTGTGTCCTGTGCAGGGCCAGGAGTCAGACTCTATGATCCTCATGGATCGCTTCCAAGTCAGCATATTCTATGATTCCATGATCTCTATGGATTGCTCTCTGTTCTACAAGTGTCATAATAATATCATCTCTTTTTCAACCACTCCAGTCTCCCCATCTCTTACTGTCATAATGGATGTGTGAATCTGGAGACTGCCACTTTTCCAGGAATATCATTATATTAGAAACAACATTTGATGTGAAACCCAGGAATGGGTACTCAGACACACAGAAATATCAGCACTGCAGGCCATGAGCAGTGCAAATCTGAGGCTCCTGTGTGGCCTTTTTTCTGGCTTTTGGAACACATTGCTCTGCAGGCACACCATTGCCTCTTCCAGCAAAGCCAGAATGACTCCACAGGGTTCAATGTGGAGACTTGTGGTGTTGCAGCTCCTGATTACAGCAATGCTTGTGGGTAAACGAGATGAACTGCAGGAAGTGCTCAGCAAGGATGGAGCCATGCCTCATACAGGACTGCTCCCTTGCTGGCTCAGGTTGGGATGCATCCATCATTTTCACCCAATACCTCAGGGTGATGCCTTGAGGGACTCTCTTAAGAAGGTCCTATCAGGATCAAGAGAGCATGGGAGTTTGTTATTCTCTTACATCTTTTCTTTCCTCAGGCCCTTAGATGGGTGGCTCCTCAAGGCATTGAAAGGAAGGGGTTTAGGCTGTTCATTTGAATAAAGAGCAACATATTGGAGACCCAAAGTAAAGATTTTCATTAAGAAATTTTCATTAAGAAATTTTCACTAAGGATGGGTGAAGAAAATGAGACCATATCTTAAAGGACAACCCGACTAGCGGATAGTATAACAAATCTCTGCAATAACAAACTACAGTAAGAAGCCTAGAAGCAAAATCCCAGGCTGTATGACTCTATCCTGTTAGTGCCTTTAACCTTGCTGCTGGAGAAGGATGAGATTGCTTCTTCACCCCTGAATACACACCTTAATGGAGATTAGTTTCTTGGGGGTTTTTTGAGACAGAGAGAATGTGCACTGTGGTAAAGGGCTGTTTGTGACAGCGGCAAACACAAATGTTGATAACAGCCTTTCTGAAGAAAACAGACCCATTCCCCTGCTCAGATTTAATGTGGAGTCTCATCCCGTGTCTCCAGCTCCACACCTCTGGTGTAGATGTGGGAGCAGCCCACAAAGGGATACTGTGGCCCAGGAGGGGATGGATGCTGCAGCCCATGAAGGGATGCTGCCTGCTCCTGGCAGCAAGTTGCCATGGCTACAAGGTGAGATGCTTTGGGGGAGAAAAGGAAAATATGAACTCTGACAAGGCTGCCAGTCTGCAGCCTGCCCTGAGAGCCACACCAATGCATTGTGCAGGGCAGACAAGGGTAGGAGAAGCCGCAAGCCCTTGAAAAGCACCTGCCTGCTCCAGGGCTCCCAGCTTTGCTGTCAAATGTGAATTTCAGAAAAGGAAAAATGATTAATTCAAATCTGAGTCGTTAATTTTCCCATTCCTCACATGCACTCCTTAGCCTTTAAAGCTTCATTAAGAAGGGGCAGAAAGGTTATGCTGACAAGGGGAGCCCACAGCATCCTCCTCACAGCAAAACACTAGATTTTGTGCTGCAAAGAGGGCAAAACAGCCTATATGTCATGAGGCAGCAAAGTGTCTGCTCCCTCCTTATGCTGGATGCCCAAACCTTGTGTTGCTGATCTTCAGTGATGCATATGTTCAAGATTGTAATGTTTTGGGGTTTTTTTTTGTTTGGTTTAGGTTTTGTTTTTTGGGGGGGTTTGTTTCGTTTGTTTGGGGTTTTTTAATTTTTAAAAAATGTATTGCATTTTAGAATATTTTGAGTACAGTGAAAACTGCTCCAGGGAGTTGGATATTAAAAAAAAAATTTCTTCACTGAAAAAGTGGTTAAGCACTGAAACAGACTCCCCAGGGAAATGGGGCAGTCACCATCCCTCGAAGCATTCAAAAAATGAGTAGATGTGGCACTTGACAATATAGTTTAGTGGCCGCAGTGGTATTTGGTTGAAGACTGAACTTGATGATCTTGGAGGCCTTGTCCAACCTCCATGATTCTATGACTCTGTGATTGGCTCGAGCTTGCACTAGCTGACAGTTCATCTGGCCATCTCCTGGCTTGTTTGCTTCTGAAAATCCCCTGGCCCTGCCTTCACTGCAGGACAGGTCATAGCTACTCCTCCTCAGAAGTCCTTCCTGGGAGCAGGTCCTGGGGATGTCCAGCTTTCCACCAAGCTATGATAAAGAATGTCAGAGAAAATCTGATTATTGTATCACCAAGAGCCCCGCAGAATGTAACCCCAGAAGTCCTCCAGCCACATGGAGAGGAAGGACAAAGTGAGCTGAGGGTTTCCAGGGCTGGTAGTCACCTTGGGAAGATGGTCAAAATGGGCTGCAAACACCAAAAGGCACTGAGAAAATATTCCCTATTGCCAGGCTGAGTAGGAACTCACACATCTAAAGCAGTCTGTGATTCGTATGTATTTTTAAATTAATTAAAAATAATATTTTTTCAGGTTTAGGCTTTTAATATCTTTAAGGTTGTGGTGCAAACACAGTCACCTCAGAAAAGACCACACTCTACATCAGTGCTCATCCTGACACAGAATGTCAACTGTTAAGGCTCATGTCCAGCTTTTCATCCACCAGAATCCCCACATGATTTTCTGCAGGGCTGCTCACAATGCTTGTGGATTTTCATGATGCTCAAGTGAAGCAAGAAACAGAACCAAAGACTTTTTTAGAATAAGGCATATGGTCCTGAATGCCATATTTTTCATCCTGATGTAACTGCAGCACTTCAAACCCTATTGGAAATAATTTATACTGTAAAATTGCAGAAAAGTGATGTGCCCAATGATAAAATAGAAAAGACAAAGCTTTGCATTTGAGGACTCACTATAAAAACTAAAGGAAATGGCAATTTAAATTCAACAGATCCATTTTGCAAATTTCTGGAACAGTCATTGTCAGAGAGTTATTGTATATTTTTTTTTCTTGGCCGTTTTTGTCTCAGTTTGTTGAGAATCTGTTGCTCAGGTAGCCAACAAAGGTAAGTTCTGGGTAGTTGTAGCCTTGTCCGTAAAGGCAAAAAGAGTTTTATCTTAGGCGTTTTTTTCTTTTCCTCTTTATGTGGAATTTTATGGAATTAGACCTTGGCAAATACTTTATTTGTCTCTGGGGAAAAAAATCTTGTTTCATTCAGTATTTGGCATGGTCATTACAGCCTCATCTCTGTCAGCAATACTAAACCACATCAAGGTATTGCTTTTCAGGTAGTTTTCACCAACTACCAACTTCAGTCAGAAAAACAGCAATCATTTTCTCCTGCCTATTAAATAGTGCATGTTACTGCTGCTTTATAAGAGAAAGATTGGGACTTTGTTGTATTTTTTGCTAAATCTTTTTATGACTCCTAAATACACCAGTATTCCCACAATACAATTTTCATAGAAGGTACTCTGCTTCCTTGCAAGTTGCACATCTCCAAAAGAATAAAAAGCATTTTATATTTCAGAATTTTATTTTTTTTTAATGGGAGAAAACCAGGATGTTTTGCTCCTGCCTGTGGCAAGGCTGGCACCTGTTCTTTGTGCTCCTTACTGAAGGATTAGTTTCAGGACCTTCATCATCCCATACACCCATAACTTCCCCAATACAGCAAGTATTTGGGCACTAAAGACCAGCAACAGGGGAAAATGACCCACTGTACAACTTGAGAACAGCAAGTACTTTGCCCTTGGTAAGCAATTCCTTGAACATCAACAGGTAGCAGTTAAAAGTACCATAAATTAATGCTATTTTTCTCACAAGGGAAAAAGGGCATCATGCTTTCCTTTTTCTGTTAAGTAACACAGCTCTTCACAATGATGCAGCCAACCAATAGCAATCAGGAGAGATAAATAAGAACTTCCTACCTTTACATCGTATCTTGTTCAGTAAAGCCAACTACTGCTCCTTGTTCACTTTGCTCTATTTCTCAAGGCAAAGTCACTTTAACTTCCCTACTAATTTTAAATTTAATTTCCTGAGCAGTCAATCCCTTTTCAAGAGGGCAGTGCTGGTCTTCCCCAGCTGTTCTTTCAAGGTATTGTGAATCATAGAGTTAGAAAAGGCAAATGCCCAAAGAAAGTGACACATTTTGCTGTCCTTCTTATAGCTCAAGTCAGGGAATGAAAGTAATGAACAGTATATACGTAATAAGGGAACACCAGTGTCACTCAACTGCAAACACCTTTCATTATTTACACAAAACTTTAATGTACTTGTGGATATAACAAGTGAATGGCAAGTCAACAAAGGAGATATTTTGTACCTCTGAGATGTCACTGATTACTTTGACCTGGAGCAGCTGGTGAGAATGTTTCTTCCAGGGACATTTCACCAGCTGGAAATTATTGTAGAGGAACATGTCAGCTGCAGTGAGGAATCCATGTACATAATACTTCAAGGAGAGCACCAGGTTTCCCTAGAAGCTTTTATTTCAGCACCAAAAATATGTACCATGGATGCTTTGCCAACACTGCTCTATCACTGTATTTTTTTACCTAGAGTTCACCTCAGGCAGGAATGCAGAGAGACAAGCTGCTTCAAATTTAGGAGAAGATACTACTGGTTTCTTAGAGGAGCTGTTGACTCTCATCACACCCACTGAGGTCCTGGTCCCAGACACAGCATGACTGCTGATATACTGCAGATAGATAAAGATTTGGTTTGCAAACCCATAGCTAAATCCACTTGTGCATTCTTAGAAAGTACTGGTCTCAGGTGGGAAAGATTGTACTAATAGTTGAGAGATGATTAGGAGCATGTTTTACATGTTAGTGACTATGGGTGTGCTTACTGAGCATCAGTACAAAGTTTGAGCCTGACACTTTAAATCCACCTGTGACTTTACCTGAACGTCCCTCATAGTTGGGTTTTAAAACTTACCTCTTTAGTAGCTAAGACTTCAAAACCCCACAGCAGGGAGTGTATACTCAGTCTTTGTCACCCTGAAGAACTATTATTTGAGTTGAAAGTCAGTTGCACCCAATGACACAGAAATAAGCTCTACATTTGCTGGAGTTTCTGAGCTGAGCACAAAATTCTTTCACCTTCTACTAAATGAGTGATGGATCTGACCAGATACAACAAAAGCATGTCCCTTCTGGAAGGAGTTTTATAACAGACAAAAGTTTCTTTCTTTTGGCAGCACAGAGGAGCACAGCCATGAAAACTGCCCCAGGAATCATTGCAATGATTCCCCTCATAATCTCTGCAAATAAAAAGGGACTTGAATACCCTCACCTTTATGAGCAGAAATCCCAGCAGATCCTCTTGCCATTAACATCAGATAAGAGGATAACCTGCCTCTGGCTTCTCACATTCTTCTTAGGCTGTTGTTGCTCTTCTTTTTCCCCCTCTGAAGGGATATCCAGAATAAAATATAAATGAGCACTCTTCAGAACAAAATGGGCTAAAAATGGTATCTAGGGATACACAAATACCAATGAAGCTAAAATTGCACATCTCTTGGATATTTCTTGGCTTCTCCTGGATAAGAAAGCTTATTTAAGTTAGGAAAACTTTTCAAGAAATAATTACTTTTCTTTACAACAAGCTGCAGAATAGCCTGTGTGTGAGGGCTAGAATATCTTAGCAGATAAATCTTCACAAAAACAATGAATACTCATATATTGGACATAGGACTATACATGACAATCCATAGTAGTTATTTTTTAAATTAAAGTATTTGAAAATGCGTAGTAAGATACAACTTCAGTGAGTGTTGAGAGTCTAACATTGTTGCTCAAATTGCCTCTCCTTAGAGGAAGCAGTAAATAAAATTATTCACATACTGTTCCCACAGACATTTCTATTAGTGGGAGACAATCCATTGATATTTTGGTAGCGTAATACTTCTTAAATGCACATGAGACCCTCAATACTAAAAATTATGAGGTATCCATACTCTGATGGTATTTGAAAGAGTATTCCTGTATACCACCCTTGCTGCCTTCCATGGTTTAGCTGTAATCTAATCAGTACCAACCTGTCATATTGTCTCTTCATATGTCCTGCTGTCAAAGGGTGCCAGCATTATTTGTGTTGATTTACCACTCTGGGCATAGGGAAGGGGGCAAGAGAGGTTGTGATCAGGTAAAGAACTCTGTACCACAAGGAGAATGGGAGAGTTCCAGTGCCCCCAGTCCTACCTCGTGGTGCAGCCTCCAATGCAGAATGAAGTCCCCAGGAAGAGTCCCAGACTTCTGCTGAATGAGATTCTCCAACTCATCTGCTCTGAAACACCACTGAAATTTGCTTAGTGGCACTGTGATACTGTCAGTCAGGAAAGAATAAAAATGTCATTGATCATAATTATTACTCATGGCATTCAAGCCAGTAACCACACGATAAGCTTGGATGATCCACATCTTGTCACTCTAGGGTAACCATACTCCACATTCCATTACAGTCCACATCCCTTAGCCACTCCATGCAGCAACAGCCATGGCTGAGTGATGCCTGAACTTTGTTCCGACTCCAACACATCATGGGTGGGCTGTGATGGTTTCCTTTCATTGACAGCACCACTTGTCACCACTGGTGCAACCAAATTGTTAAAAGCTGCAATAGTTGCAAAGCTGACCAATAAAAGGTGAGGAACATTTTGTTACTACAAGAAATTGCATCAATTACAAGCTATCCAACATCTCCCTCCAAAAGCAGCATGCACATGAGGTACCTGCAGCCTCCAGGCTTTGTTCCTTGTTTTCCTGTGAGGTTTTCCCTTGGGGAAAGAAGAGTTGCCTTCACATAGGCACAGCTCAATTAACTCAATACTGTTAAACGTGGCATGCAACAACTTGATCAAGAATGAGCTGAAGAAAAAAGATTGCACAATTAAGTATCTGTAACCAGATACAGGAAAAGGGTTTCATACCTTCACACTAAAACTAAACTCAGTTTACTGATTCCCAGGAGTAGTCATAGAAAGGAAGGATCACTCCATACATGAGATTTCCTTACCATTTTTCTTGAACATCAATTATTTACCACCATTAGAGACAAGATATTTTTCTGCAGAGAACTTCGTTCTAAACAATGTATTAATTCATAGGTGTCATGACTCATAAATTCTGTTTGGTAATAAACTTTCTGGATCCGCATTTCTTAGGAGAGGGAATTTGTGGAAGAAGCAGGAAGCTGTTATACTTAGTTCAGGGCTGCTCAGATCTGACACTTTGCAGAATTTCAGAAATTCTGCACTTCATAATCAAAGTTGAAAAGGTGGGATTTGATGGTTTGATGCATTACCTGTACCTATAGCTACAGTCACTGAGGTTCTGCCTGCACTGTAGCCTAGATTTTCCTCTGCCCATGATTGAAGGAAGATGTTTTTAAATGACTGCACAAATGGCTACACCTCCATTTTACATGAAAGACATCGAAACAACTTCCTCAGAAATATAAGACTCCATCATGCTGGTAATATTCCTTTCCAGATTTTACATTATTGCCCAACTAAGTAGGAGTTCATGCCTAAATTTTCCATTGCAAACCACTTCTGGTCCAAGAAAATATTTAGGCAAATCACATAGGAAACTAAGACTGTTCATTGTAAGTCACTCAAAGTAAATATATGATTCAGCAACACATAGTAAGATGCCTTGCCAGCACATATTAAAATTACATGTAATGGAATACCATTAAGGAAAGGATGTGATAAAAGACAAATAAGTTCTTACCAGGCAGTTTTACAGGCACAGAATAATACAATAATGTTGTTACAATACTACAATAATGTTATCATTTCTCAAGCCTAATGTTATTAGCTGCTTGAGAGGTGCTGTTTTTCAAAGCAAAATTTACTTCTTACTAATAATTTTAGCTTTAAATTGAAAATTACTTTATTTTTCCTGTTATTGAAAATAACAATAATATTAGCTGTAAGGAGTTCCTGTAAGTATGTTAAGGGATTTTAACACACCATGAAACCTTCCTCTCCTTCTAACTACACTCTACTGACTGGTCCCAATGCTTGTATATGATATCTGCAGTTTCCAGTGCCTGTGCAACCAATGAGAACTCAAATTATGTCATTTCTAGCTGCTGCTCTTGTTGTCATGGAAACAGGTCCCAGAAGTAGGTACTTTTAAACTAATCACAGTTTCATTTTTAAAAAGTCCTTCGAAAAAAAACATGATTAGGAATAGGTATGACTGTGCCCCCCCCCACCCCCTTCTTTTTAAAAAATAATCTATTTGATAGATGTTTTCCCCACATCAATTATTTGCTATTCTTTTGGTGCACTTGTTGGAGTGAGAAATACCAAGTTTCAACCTGTATGAGGTGCTTGGTACAGTCTCCAGGTAACAAATTACCAGTCCTTATCATATCAATTGATGTACTATGAATCTGCTTGTGCTATTGCAATTATTTGGAAATTCTGTTCTATTTAAGTACATTACTGAACCCAAAATCCAATCAGTCTCTATCAGTTATGCTGGCTGTTTTTTCAATGAAGTTGACTGGTGTCATACCATAATAGGGTGGCTTTCATCACTTACTAAGTATCCAAAAGTCACTTTATCTGTCCCAGGTCTGGCTGAGTCACATCAGCCTTACCCAGTCTGGTAACATCCTCTGGCCAATGCAAAGGAGAGCCGCTGCAGATGATGCATGATCTTTTTGGTATGAAAAGCAATACAGGTCTCTCAGCTTTGCTCTCAGTTTTAAAACCAAATCTGTCACACTGTGGGATCTTTTTCAATAAGCTGATCTAACAGACAAGCCAACCAACTAGCCAGAAAGAAAACAAATGAAATTCTGACTTGTATATCGTTGCTAATGATATACAAATTTAGTTGGGGAAATTGGGGCTTTGAAATTGTCCACTTGATCTTAGTGTAGCTACATACCTATAAAGAGCATGATTAGATTGCAGAAAACCCAAAATCACAGAGAGAAATGAGGCATCTGAATGACTAAGTAGGCAGGTGCAACACATATAAAAGGAGCAAGCAATTGGATGGATGGCTTTGTATCAGAAACAAGAGGTGTGTGACTGGAAATGCAGGGTATCTACACCAGGGAGGACACCAGCAACTTTATTCATAGGTAAAATTATTTGCCACTAGAACTAATCAGGTTTTCATGCAGACACTGCTTATCTCCCTACCTGCTACCACAACACCTGTCCTATCACACAGTTCCACCTGACAAAATGTGAGCATTGTAAGACCCACAGGAAAATGTCAGAGAGCTTCTAGATATGATGAAGACAGTACTAAATAAACCAGAAATCATCACATCTTGTTGACTCTAGACATGTCTTTCACAGACAAAAGTGTTTGGTGAGACCCAACCCTTACACTGAGCATTTTCCTTAAGCAACCTGGATAGTCAGAGGAGAGAAGTGCTACTGGGCTAACCTGAGTACAATCATGTAAAAGATACCAGAACTGTGAATTTGCAGCTCTGGTGACATGTGCTAGAATCCAAGGCAACAGCATGAAGGTGTGCCAGGGGAGGTTTAGGTTGGATAGTAAAGAAAGGTCCTTCACCCAGAGGGTGGTTGGGCACTGGAACAGGCTCCCTAGGGAAATGGTCAGAGCACCAGGCTCTCAGGCACATGGTATGATTCTTGGGGTTGTCCTGTGCAGGGCCAGGAGCTGGACTGGATGGTTCTTGTGAGTGCCTTACAAGTCAGGATATTTTATGATTCTATAACTGATCTGTTTGAATTTTAGACTGAAAATGCAGCCAGAACAAAAGAAGGGTTTTTTTCCTCAAGCTTGAGCCAGTTCATCATGCAAATGCATAGAAGGAGAGCAATCAACAAATGACACGCCATACCAAGAGGTAATCCAAGAGGTTAATATCTTGCTCAGACAAACCTCTCCAGCTGCTGGAGGAAGGGTGTGATTAAAATAAATAGCCTGGAGAAGAGATGGCTCCAGGGAGACCTTAGAGCACCTTCCAGTATCTAAAGGGGGTAATAAAAGTATCTGTCTTTTCCATAGGAAGATAGTGACAGGACAAGGGGGAGTGGTTTTAAACTAAAAGAGGAGAGGTTTAGATCAGATGTTTGGAAGAAATTATTTACTGTGAGGGTGGTGAGGCTCTGGAACAGGCTGCCCAGGTAAGCTGGAAATTCCTTATCCCTGGAAGTGTTCAATGACTGGTTGGATGGGGCTCTGAGAAACATGATGTAGGGGGTGACATCCCTGTCCATGACAGGGGATTTCGAATGAGATGATCTTTAAGGTCCCTTCCAACCCAAGCCATTTCATGATTCTATGACCAGCCATCACTGAAGACATTGACCAGGCTGGAATCATTCTTTGCTCCCAGCTCGCCTTCCCTTATGAAGCAACCAGCCTTGCTGCTCCCTGATGATTAATACATTATCCCCCAAAATTTAAGCTTCCTTCTGCCTTTATTCTGCCCATAGGAAAACAGAAAAGAATTAATTAAATATTAGTCTTTTGTTTCCTTTGTTAAGATGAGTGTATGATCTCAGTACATACGAGGTGATCTTAGAGGATTTCACCTTCCATAAAGTATGTACCTTGTTTTTTAAACTTGGCATGAACTAAATCACAGGGATTGAACTAATCTGTAGCCAGTAGAACTGTAGCAGAAACCTAAAAGATGAGAAAGACCAAAAGAAATCTTTTGTCTTCAGCCAGACAAGCAGGAGATCCATAGCACAGACACGGGAGATTATCTCACCAGCTGTATGAGCTTTAGCTGCCTGCATAAAAGGAGCTCTTTATTAACAAATGAGATAAATACACTTAGCTTTTGCAAATAAAGCCGTAGGACAAGACTAATGCTAGAAGCAGCCTTACACCATCCTTTCCCGTTCAGTGATGTAGGGCACGTTTCTCTTCTCTGTTACCAGAGCTCCCCTTCGTGTCAGACGTCTGAATAACAGCTTTAGCTGCACAGTATATTTGTGTCTGCCTCGGGTCGTCTTCCAGGTTCTGCTGTGCAAGGGCCATCTGGTCACTAAATTCAGTGTACAGTGGAGCATATTTATTACATGGTGGAGTGCAAATGCAGTATCGAAATGCTCTGATGGAAATGGGTGTAAACTGTTCAATTTTTACAGCTGTAGGAGGGGTTATGGGGAGAAAACTGAAGGCAGGTCACTTCACATGAAAAATACTCTGTTGGCTATTCCCAGTCTACTGATCTTACACCAGACACTGGGAAACTGCTTTGTCATTGAACATTTTGAATTTTGCCAGATTTATTCCATAAATAAATGGGACAAATGGCAGAATACACAGTTAGATCTGCAAAGTTCTTGTTCAAGTTAATGAAAACTGTAAATATTCACAAAAGAGGCTGGAGTGGTGGGTTATGCTTAATTCACAGGCTGTCGAATTCAGCCTGATATGTTTCTCTTTTTTTATTTTTTTTTCCCAGTGGTGGAGAGGACTCTCCAACTAAGCTGTAGGATATCTAGACTCTTCCAAGAGAGACATCTTACTATATTACCATTTTGAATGTGGCACTGCCAAAAATTTTCATGAAAAGCCAATGTTTTGCAGGGAATAGACTGATACAGGAGAACTCCCATTGCTTTCTATAAATAACTGGCTCTCTCCAAGTAGAATTGGGAGCATGGAAAGGCCTTGGGCAAAATGCTGTCTGGTCTAGGCAGCTCCACTCCTGAAGCTCAGGGGAGCATGTGCTTCACTGGGAATACTGCCACTGTTTGAATGGCTTCTGCATGTGCTGTCACTGCTGCTTGTCATGAGAGTGTAGGGGAAAGGCTCAGTTCACGTCCATTGCTCCCTCACAACTGGAAGCGACAGCACTGCCTTTTACCAACAGAGTCCTTCAGGATTGTTTAAATACAGCTGTTGGGGTTTTGTGGAAAAGCACCAAGAGAGTGAGTATGTGACATATATTACATGCTGCTTAACGTGTCCCTTCTGCTCTGTGCAGATTTTCACTTTGTGCTCACCTCCAGCATTGCTGGATGCAGTATCTGCCATACCTGTGCAGAGTCAGGGCAGTATTAGGAAAGTCTAAAATCACATCTGAAGTGACTGCTTTTGGTTGGCCCCTTGGCTTTCAGAGGGCCCAGCCCACAGGGAAGAGCATGGCAATGTACACAGCCGACAGACAACCCAATCTGGACCTCACAGAGTAAAATTAAAGAAGTTCTTTGTGAAATTCATATTTCCTGAGCACTGAGAAAAGAAGCACTGATTCCTGCTCTTGCTGTGTGAGGAGCATTTACTTTGGATTTCTGCTATAGCCAGAATGTTTCTCAGTTCTTAAGACATGTCAACTAATTCTTCTTCAGAGCTAATTAACAACAAGAACAGAAATTCTGTGTGTATCCAGAACACTTTGTAAAATTTAAAAACCTCCTGAAAATGTACCTTTTCCCAATTCTTTATTTGTCTTGGCTGGTGGCTGCTGTTACTGTTTTTTTGCCACAGGGTCAAGCACCTACATTGTGACATTTGTATTACTGTAACACAGATGTTGCATCACCTGTGACAACAGAAGTCACAGACAGTCACAGAACAAATACCAAGATTCCCACCAACTGGAGTGGGTTGGGATATAGTGTATTCCATCACAACACCACGGCATGAACAGCACTACATCAGGACCATATGTGGGGTCCCACAGCCCAGTGGCACCCAAAACCCAATGAGGGACTTTTAGTCTGTTATCTTGAATGGTTGGCCCAAATACAGGTTTCAGTATGAGTACTCTTTGCATCACTCAACTCTGTTCATTTCTTAACTTCCTACAAAGAAGTATTTGAGATATGCTTATTCTGGGGCATGGGACATAATTTTGTGACTTCAACATTGTAATTATTAGGTTTTCTGTCTGTATCTTCATGAAAGCCTCTCTTCCTCCCATCAAAAATATTAGCTTTCACTAGGCATTTAATGTGAGTGCACAAAGTCTTCAGCAAACTTCAGATTAAAAAGTAATCAGGCTGGGTTGAATTTTAGCCTCTTTCCTTGCTGATAGCAACCTGGCTATAACAAATCCCACAAAAGAAAACAAAATAATGCTCCAGACGTCTTAAAATACAGTGCTGAAAAAGTATGAAGCAACTGATAGGAGGTTAGGTAGTCCTTTTTATGTACTAATCCATTGCTCGTTCCACTCTGCAAAGCTGATTCAGAAAGGCTTTCCCCTGCTTAAGGACTTGCAAGGTTCAGGTGTCCCTTTGCCTTGATAACATTCAGGGCACCTACTAAATTTAAGTATTGAAGAATTTGAGAAGATTGCCTGTGGCTGAAAAAGCACAGAAGTTACTCTCAGGCAGCACTCTGGGGTTATAAAACAAATTATAGTTTCTTGAGCAGTCCAAGACTATACATTTGAGTTGTGCCAAGAAGAAAAGATTTCTAGCAATACTGTCCTGTGGTGGGACTACCAATTGGTTTGGTTTGGCTCAGCGCTTCCTAACATGAGGTGGGGCTCAGGAGGGAGAAATACAAGTGTTAAAGATGGACAGAGCACAGACTGCACAGTCCAGCTTAAGGAAGTGGTTCAAGAAGGCAAAAGCTGAGACAAATGGGGAAAAGCAACAATAATAAGGGAGATGTGAGGCTGACTGAGCACTGGGATAGGTTGGCCAGGGACGTTATGGGGCTCTGCATCCTTGTAGATCTTCAAAAACCAACTGTACACAGTTCCAGGCAGACTGATCCGGCTGACCCTGCTTGAGTAGAGCAGTTTGGCCAGAGGTTCTCAAAAAGTCCCTTCCAGCCTCAACTATTGGCACAGTAGCAGAGAGAATAACTGGACCCGGAGACAAAGACTGAGAAAAAGACATTAGCAGAACTCGCTAAAATAAGGTCAGGAAATACTGTTACAAAGAGAATACAACATAAATGTCTCAGATGTTCTCAACTGGTGATTCTGGGAATAAATAACTTCCGGAGGTAACACTGATGCAATCAAATCCCTAACATGTAACAGTCAACTCCACATCAGAAGTGCTAAAACTTCAGAGTTCACTCTGTCTTCCTTAGAAAGTATCAGGGAGGCAGGGACTCTTGAACTATGCCTACATTTTCTCATTTCTTCACACATCAAGACACTTCCCTTCAAACTTACCAAATGTGTAGCTGTAGGGAGCACCATAGAAACAGGACACTGGTTCATGTTCATATGTTTGCCTTTCCACCCTAGAGAACTCTAATTGATGAAGGGACATGCAGTATGTACCTGGAAGATCTGTTCCCATGCAAACCTGGAAAACACTCCTGCTAACAAGGGATTGAACACCTACAATTTTAGGTTAGAGAAAACCCAATGCCAAAGGGGGAAGCTATTAGAGCAAATTGTCCCCACATCTTCCATTAACCCAGGGTGCACTCATCACACAAGAGCATGCCCTCATTAGTGTCACCTTTTACAAAAACTAGCATAAAGCAACCCAAAAACTGCAGCAAAATACCTCTTCCCCCCCCCGCCCCATTAGTTCCGCTTTGAAATGTCACTGCAGAAAGTGCTTTCCCTAAATGTCTCCCACCTGGTATAAATTTTCTTCTTTCTTCCCCCATCACAATGTGCTTGCCTTCAAAGATGCAACAAAGTCTGGACAGCAAGCGTGGCCACTTGTCCCCAGCCTTTTTGTTCTTCCAATAATAAAATGACTATAAAGAAATTTTAAATCTGGGGGGTTTTTTTCATGCCAGTTTGTGCTGGATTTGGCTGGGGTAGAGTTAGTTTGCTTCACAGTGGCTAGTTCCATAATTACCTGGGGCTCAAGCTTTGGAGGGCTAAAATAAGCCAGAATGAACTGCAAGTGACTATATACATGGACAGGAAGGAGGAGCCCCCATCCTAATACCTTGAACGCACAGGTCTAACACTGGCTCTGCCCATTGGGAATATTGATCCTCATTTGAGGATGTTAACAGTTGGAGACTGCATGCATATATTTGACTGCATCCCATTGCACAAACAGAAATGTCATATCAACTTGCAGAAAACTTTGGTGCCATGAGTACAGTAATGGGAAGAGTCACACAAGGTACCTTATCCCAGACTGGGTGTGCTAGGTCTGCAGTGATCAGCACAAGACAGCACGAGCTGGAAGTTTGGTCTGGAGCTGTGTATCACTGTTGGCTCACTCTAAATCAGGCAGTCTGCTCGGTTTTTAGCCCAAATTCATCTTGCAGTCAAGCTGTCTGGTTTCAAGTCCAAGTTCAGAAGCAAATGTTTATGTCATGGTGAGATTTGGGACAGTTAGAAGGAAAGCCTGAGCTCATCCAGATGCTCAGCACAGGCTCTGCCACATCTACCCTGCAGTGCTGTTTGGCAGACACCAGCCACCCACCAGACTCCTCCATTCCCTCCTTCCCAGGGCCTTTAAGGGATGTCACATGGCCAATGGCAAGCAAATAAATTGGCCAATTCTCCTTCATAGAAGCCTTCTGTTATGATATGATATAAATCTTCAAAGTCTAAGCCTACATCATCTGTAATATAGGTACCGATGGGAATCAGCCAGGACAAAAGCCAAGCTCCATATTCCAACTGCTTCTCCTGCTCACTAAGCAGCACTGAGGCAAGTGAAAATGGTAAATCACTGAGACCCAAGGAAAGTGTGTTTGTTATTGCAAGCAATTTTAGCTAATGCCATGGACGTTCTTCACCTTTTAACAATCCCACTTTAATAAGATGTAATAAACATCACACTGAGAGCTACCAGCATCAGTTGTTACACTTAAAAGGTAATTGTGGAATGCCCCACGCAGGGAGCAGTGAGGTGGGGGAGGAGCTGTAGCTGCTGAGACACAAGCCCAGGGCAGTGCAGATGCACACACAGTTCCCTGTGCCCAGACTCAGGCCTGCAATGACACAGACCTGTGGCCTCTCGGGATTCAAACCCTGTTCCTCCCTACAGCTTCCCCATGTGCAGCAAGAAAAAGCACTCAAAATTAATCCATTTCTGTGTGACTAGTGCCTTAAGTTATTGACGGATTGGTCAATTTAATTTCAGCATAGAGCCACTTTTTGTTTGAATTTCTGGTTCTTCAGCTGCGGCTGTGGGAGATCCAATGCTACAGGAGCAGAGATGCTGCTCCCAGGCGTGTACAGAGGCTTTCCCCAACTGCCAGTAATCCATGATTTTAAATGATTTAAAAGTGCTTTCCTAAACCAGAAAAGTATTCCTACACAAAACAACAAAACCAGAACCACCCCTGTCCAACTCAACACTTTCTGGGATACTCTTCTTCCTGCAGAGAGAGCTGTGTCCCTCCATGGAAAGCAGAAGATGGAATGGCACTGCAGCTGCCGCTGGGAAGCACAAACCACCACAGGGCCACAGGTAACAGATGGCTGAAGCAGCAAAAGCTTCTTTCTTCCTCTCCATCCTTTGAATTCCAAGCCATTTTTGGGCACTTGGCATCACTGTGGATGCAGGCTGTAGGTAGATCTCTGCTATGTTAATTGTTTCCAAGGCTGAGCTAAAGAAGAAGACATTTTCTCCAGAGTCCTCAGTCTCAGCGTTCTTTGTGCACATCCACTGTACAGAAACCTTAGCTAGTAAGCACATTCCAAATAAACTGCTATAAACTTACCTTTAAACTTAATATTTTAACCATGAAATGTCCTCACATAAAAAAGTGTTAATAAGCAAATTTGGGAACAGGCTCATATTTGTCAACAAGCACTCTAATCTACATCTGATTTAAAAGGCACAATATCACCTGAAAGTATAAGAAGAATTGACATTCACTGATTTTTCATACACTATTTCCCTCATACCCAGGGGTATTCTGGCTCCAGGAGCAAGTCTGTGTGTATACATGTTGTAATTGATACATATATTTGTGCTACATGGAGTTCACAAACACCAGGTAACAGATCAAAAACAAAGTGAGGTGGAGAACCCAAGCAAACCATTGCTCCTCCTCTCTGCTTGTGTGTAAGTGGTGGTATCCTCTCTTCTCCCAGGAACAGGTGAAGAGAGTTGAATACTTGATCCATATAAATTGGGGGGGAAAAAATCTTATTTATTGGGCTATGTGTCTCTCTGTTTCCCATTCAGTGAACACAAGAAGACTTTTGAGGCTTTAGGAAGCATCCCTCATGCAAAGCTGTAACACTTCTCTGCCAGCAGCACTCATGCTCGTGGTGCCTGAGTGAAGGGCACTTTCCTAAGTGAAGGACACCAAGTGTGCTGTCTCAGAATGAGACTTCTTTAAAGAAAAAGTCCAAATTGCCATGGAGTCCTGTGCGAAAATGTTCCTGCTTAAAATGTCAATGCATCCCTCTTCAGATCCCAGGACAGGCAGGAAAGCAGCTTCCTTTTATTTGTGCCATTCACCAGATCCTTTCACAAAGCTCCAGGAATGCAACTGAATTGTCAGAGGAAAAGGGAAGGAAGGCTCAGGCTCCAGAAGCGTCCCTGTGGCAGAGACTCAGACCATACCACTTATCCTACACTGACATCCCACCACGTATATCCACAGGGTCAATGCCTGCATTAGTGTCAATGTTACACAGCAGGAAAGGTCTCGGGGCCCAAGCTGTCTTGTTGACCTGTTGCTACAGTATCGTCTTTGCTGATCCTGTATGATTAGTGTGGGCACTCAGCCTCCTTCAGAACCTGCCTGCCAGACCTACACTGCCATGGTGGGCACAAGAGACACCAGTAACATCCTGGCTTGGCACAGCTCCTCTTGGAAGGATTATTCATTTTCTTCTCCAGGCTGCTAAGCAATAAAGAGGAATCACAGGCCAAGCAGACTCCTTCCTGCTGAGCTCACCATATTCCTGTTCCACAGTAAGTCCACAGGCTCTGCACCTTCCTGTGGCCCAGGCAAGCGCCAGACACTGTCTCTTCCCCAGGTACAGTTTCAGAGCACAGACTCACCATGGTTTGTTCTGCAAAGCAGTGGGGCTCCAGAGCAGAACTACTCCATGCACAGGCACCTGCACCAGGGTGCTCAGGCTACAGATGTCAAAATGTAAAGCTTCAAAATGTTGGCTGGAGGGGACCAGAAGGGTCCTTACTGTGCTTTTTGCCAGCTGTGGCTGACATAGGACAAAACATCACACTGCCCTGCTGGGTTATTTAAAGCTCTCAGAGACAGCAGCAAAGGACAGACCATTTCATGACACAGACTTTCTAACGAGTTATCCAGCTGGTTTGTGAATCAGAAAGGTTGGAGAGAGCTCCCAGCAGCAGACATGAGCAAGCCTTGCTGTTCTTTAGAGAAATCTTTCTCCCAGAGATGTGCAGGACAGACACTACAGCTCAGCAGACTTGTGAGGTTAATTTACTGCTTTTCTTCCCTGATGCAGCTGAGCATAAGGGAAGGGACATACACCACAGCTTCAGGGCAAACATTAGCAATGTGTCCCTGAGTCTGGTGCCTCTGCCAGGCTCTGCATCATTTATAAATGGAGCAGTTCTTGTTTTAAATACCAGGCAACTCACAGAGCTCTTAGGCAAAAGGAAAGGGCAGAAACGTGATTACTCTGACTAGAAGCTGAAAAACTTCTGGGATACAAAGGTCTGTAATATCAGACGTACAAACTGGGTAATATATGCACATGGACATAGGCACAGATAAAAACAACTGTGGAACAAGCTTTCACAATAATCTTCGTACTGTTCAGAGTGAAAAAGAACAAGATACTTGAATAGTCTGTGCATCAGCAGTTTTAACTTTTTCAAGCTGTGCTCACGCAAAAACTGAAACTCAGCTCCAAATACTTCAATTAGGAGACCTTCAAGGAGAGGAAAATCCTTTTGTTTCACATGCGTGGGTATATGCTTATATGAAGACCACATCATAATAATCTGCTTTGCCAGAGCAGTTCAGTTAAGCCTCTTCCTCCTTCAATTTACTGTTCCTTTCTAACTACAAACAACAGTCATGAAACATGGACAATAGAGGATAAAAATGGATTTTTAACTTTAATGCTAAGAATCATAGAATCATTAAGATTGGAAAAGACCTCTAATATCATTAAGTCCAACCACTGACCTAACACTGCCAGGTCCAGAACTAAATCATACCCCTAAGCTCTACATCTACGGATTTTTTTCCACAATTCCAGGGACAGTGATTCCATTACTTCCCTGGGCAGCCTGTTTCAATGCTTGACCACCCTTTCAGAGAAGAAATTTTCCTGATATCCAGTCTAAACCTCCCCTGACACAACTCCAGGCTGTTTCCTCTTGTCCTGTTGCTTGCTACCTGGGAAAATTTCAGGTCTAATTATGAACAACCCCAGTAGGGAGATAATGAAGCACAGAGGGCAAATAAACCCATTTTTCAGAGAAAGAAAATGTATGCATATGCCAAGTAAGGGAAAAAATAATTCACTACAGCCTGTGAAGGTACCTCATCCTGTTACTATTAAAACCAATCAACAGACTCACATGGCCAAGAGGTTTTATGCAAAAAGGGAAGAACACAAAGATCCTGTGTGTTGAGGAAAATCTATACATATTATATATCTTAAGGAAATTATCTATGTCTCTCATGAACCTCTGAGAAGGCACAGACCTAAAGTTGTCCCTAACTTTACCCTATCTTTCCCCCACTTCCATTACTCTGTCTTAGAAATTCTTTTGGCTGTAAATGGCTGGAAACCAGGAATATCATCAGTTTGCCCTGTTCCTCTAGTCTCTTCCTTACACATCTGCACTGGCCACCATTAGAGCCATGACCCTGTGACGGGACAACTTTTTGTCTGATCTGTTATAGACAGTCCTATGATCTAGAGGCAATTACAGAGACAGGAAACAACTTGGAATCAGGAATGCTATATGTAAAAGTATGTTGAATGTACAACTTCTTAAGCCTGATCCCTACTATGAAATGTGTGCATGTATCATCAAACACTGCTCTNTGAATGTACAACTTCTTAAGCCTGATCCCTACTATGAAATGTGTGCATGTATCATCAAACAAGAGAAGCATAAAGACAGTAACACCCAAGTTTGAAGTGTAAATGGAGTGCACTTACCTACTTTTACCTCCCTTGCTGGAATTATGGTCTATAGAACAGTTGGTTTCTTGGACTTTACCCACCACAAACTTCACAGGATCTTTTCACCCTGTCTCTTCAGAGCAGGATTTGCTTGGTTGACAGAGCACTCTGTGAAAGTTGTTGCTATGCAATCTTGCTCTGTCAAGGATGTCCTTTTTTGGGCTGGGAGGCAGTGTGGATTAAACTGCAGTGGAAACACTCTCTTTTGGACGATCTACCTGCAGCCCTGAAACTCACCTTTCTCCCTGCCTATCCCTGCCTGTGTCAGGGTGTGCAACTCCCTACACAGTTAGAAAGGTGGAATTGGTATTGTATTTCTATTGAAAATGTTGGAAATGCTTTTTTCATAGTTTTCTAGTGAAATTTAGCAGTTGGAAAAAGAAGGAAAATCCCATGCAGCTGCAAGCCATTAACTAAAAACTCTTAGCCAGAGAGAATTAGAAGGAGGTGGAAATGGCAAGGTAGTTAATCACAGCCCCATTGCTTATGTTTGTGTTCTGCTTTAGGGAATCAATAAATCCTTTTTTCTCGGTTACCTTATCTGGAAAATGTTGTAATAAACTACTTACAGGCAGACAGGGACTGTGAATTAGCCTGTTTATTGCAGGGAGTGCCCTAACATACTGAAGCAGTATCAGAAATGGTTACTATATGTGAGAGCAAACTACCTGAATTTTATCTCTTAACATCAAAGAGTCAGGACAACCTGGAACCCATATTTGTTGAGGACTCTGGCACTGTTCTCAATGGAATCGAGTGTGATGAAAAATTCTTCAAACATTTAACAAGATATCTTTCTTCTGCAGGATCCCCAAGAGGACAATGGGGAGTGTTGGAAGACTTCTGTATGAAGGTAAGGTGTAGTTAAAGAGCAACAAGTAAAGCAGTCAGTGGAAAATCCTCTCAATCATGTACAAATTTGTGTCACTGGCATAGTGACACAAGTGGAAGTTCACAGATAGTCTGAGCTGATTATTGCTGTCTTAGAGTGACAGATAAACTATGGTCAATATAAAACGCCTGCCTGGTAGGCAAGTGATCAGCAAGCTTGAGACAGGGGTCAGGAAAGAGAGGCCTGTTTGTTACTGCCACTCTGTGGGACACAACCAGCTCTACCTCCCTGCCAGGAGCAGTTATGATGAAAGTACCCTTCATTGCCTTTACAGAAAATCAGTTCATTGTAGTTAAAACTGGTCTTGGAAGTAATTTGGTTAACCTGAAGTGGATGAGGGGCACCACAAGTCCTGCTAATTCAGCCATTGGACCAGGAGAAGGCCAGAGATTAAACACCAACCTAACCCAGGAGAGTTACTTTTGCAGCAATTGTGCAACAAGGGGCTGCATCACCACCCTCCTATTTCAGTGACATGTCTAAAATGGATGGAGCACATGATATGACTAAACAGACTAAGGGATAACTACATTTGGGAAACACTTTATGATGGAACAAATCATAGGTCAAGCTATCTACTAGTTCACTAACACAGTTTAGCTATAAGGGCTCTTTGAAAGCACGTACATTGAGGTCAGTCTCAAGCTTTACGTCAAAGTTTAGTCATTTTCTGATTAAAGGGAGAGTTGACCAATAAATAGCATGTTACCCTGTTACAAAGTTGTGTTCCTCATCATGGTAAATAAGGTACATTCTTGTGTAATAGCATTCATTGTTCAGTTGGGCATCTCTAAGCAGGAAGAGGTCCCTGTAAACATTTGAAGAATCAAAGTCTAATATTGGTTTTCTGGTGTGCTCATGCAAACAAGTTTCTTCAAAATCTCTTTCCTGACCAAGGTTTATAAAGCTAATCTAACTTTTCTGTTCTTCCTCCTTTACTGGAGACAACATCCTCTCCTAACCATCCCACTTAATGGGTGAAGCAAAGCTTAATGTTCTCCCTTCTCATGACAAACCAGAGTTTCTGGGGCCCTGTGCCATCAGAGGCACAGCTGTTGGCTCACCAGTAACACTGGAAGTGCTTCTGGTGCGCATTTTGTAGCCTTCATAGGTATTTTAAAGAGCAACTTCCATGACTTTTGACATGTTGGGTAAGAGGGGGTGGATGCAAAGGTAAACAATCAGACTGTGGGAGTTGCCAAATCAAACCCAGAGGTGCTGACAGGGAGGTGAGGGAGGGAGAACAACTTAGCTGGGGCAACACTCAGAGCAGAGATCTCTCTCTTACACTTCAGCCTATCATCAAGTAACTGTTTTTATCCTTCTTGATTCTACCAACCATTAGATAATAAGTCTGTTTTGGTGCTGAATGCTTAAAACATTGATCTTTGCTGTCAACTTTGTAAACATTTTCAGTGTGTTTGTTTCCTTTGCCACTGTGTTTCCCTGACATTTCCTATATGTGAATAGTAGATTTAACATTTTACTGCATTTTGGGGCTGGCTCTGCCTCTGATATGAGCTGAGCAGAAGGATCTGTTCAGCCATTTCTCATCACATAATCCCTTTTCTGTTCCCTTCCCACTCTTTTTCCAGTATTTTGATCTCAGGACAACAATTAAGAATAAATGTTAAAGAACATGTTCTTATCTAAAGACATGATGTGAACCATTTCTGAGGAACAATCTCAGCTTTAGTACTTGACTGCCACAGGAAACAAGTTAGAAAGACAAAAGAACATCCTGCTATGATAAAAGGAGGTTAGCAAGTGTGATTTTCTGCCATAAGAATTTAAAATTCATGAGTCTGTCCCTTCCCAAAAATGAGAATCTGGATCAAAAGTAAAGAAATAGTAGAAGTTGTTTGGAATTATTCCTAGTTCCTTTCCTACAATAAATTCAGGTAATTTTCAGAGTTTTATCTATCATCATGACACATCTATTTTTCAGGAGCTGGGGCATTAAGAAAAGCAGGAAGGGAGATTTATTGCTCACACACACATGTAAATTATTCAAGTTAGCAGCTCTGGATAGGAATCTACAGCTCCTGATGGCAATGGCTTCTTCTGCTCGCTCTTCAAATAAGGTCACCTGAATATTTTAAATAAAGTGGCTTTCTTTTATTTTTCCTGCCTGATATTTTTACACTACCATCCTGAGTTTCAAATCTTTTTTTTTTGGCAAAAGTTGTTTGGGGGGACTTTTCCTGTCCTTAAGTGAAGGTGTTAATCTTTTTTTTTTTAAAACATAAGGTTGTTTCCCCCTCCAAGAGTTCATTCAGGCCTCAGATAAAGGCAACAGAAGAAGCAAATAAGGCACAGAATTTTAAGCAGTCTAAGAAAAATCCCTTCTCTCTGTTAATTGCGTAATCTCAGTTTTGACTGTATAATACTGCAAGTGCCTGTTGGAGCAGTCCAGGAAATACAGGGAATACATAATGAAAGGGGAAAAGAAGTTTTTTGCAGCTTTTTCTATTTATTCTAGCATATAAAAGCCCTAAACAACAATGTTTTCTCTCTTTTCCAAGTCACTTTTAAAGAGAAATTTCTGACCTTTAATCCTACAATTACAACACTTTGTTAACTTAAGGTAGTTTAATAACTCAGGGTAAAAATCTCTACCCTAAATAGAAAAGAAAGCAGAAAAAAGCAGAAAAGATGTCACTGTTAGGCTATGTAAAGAAACAAAAAGAAAAAAAGCCTTATCCTCAGAGAAGTTCTGAACTATGTATGGTTTACATTCCCCTCCCAGAATACTGGAGAAGCAACCTTAAAGCTTCTAAGCTTCTGAGACAGAAGGACCCTTACATTTCCATCCTCAGTCTGGTGCCCCAGGTGGAAGCTGCAAGGCCTGCACTTCAGCCTTCTCAAAATCTGACACTTCCCAAACTCCTTTTTGAACCAATTACATCATGAAGCAGTGGGATTGAATGCTTTCTCAGCAAACTCTTGGGAACAGACATTTTATTTTTCCTAACCCAGGCATTCTACAGGAAAGCATTTCACACAGGCCTTTCGAGTCTCAAATCCTCAGCAGGAACACTGCTGGTTTAGCACCCAACCCTGATTCTCCATAGCTTGTTAATTTTCAGTGAGGTTACTCTTCACTGCCAACACATGTGGCAGATGTTGCTTGGTCCCAGAACAGTAAGAGCACTGCTTTACTGGAGACACAGAAATGTGCTACTGCTCCCCAACAACAATCTAACGCTGTGGGGCCAGCCCAGCATCAATCCCAGTTTTCCAGTTCTCTGCCCCTGAATTTTTCATTACCAGTTTCTTGAGTCATGGACCTGTTCTATAACCATGTGCTAGACATTAGCAGGGAAGACTGATGAGTTCCATAACAGTTCTCTGGGTTGCAGAATTGTCTTGCCTGGGCAAGTCTGCATCAGTAACATTTAACAGCTTTTTCCATCTTCAACTCTGGCTGGACCCTAATCACTTATCTGCCATATGTATGAGAAAAACCACTGACAGACAACTCTCTAAGCAAGGTCCTAAAACATCTGCACTGGCCAGCAGAGTAAAGAAAAGCTTTAGTTATGTAAATAACAGTACACTTGGATAACTGCATGGATCTACTGGAAGCTACACCTTCACCAGTTCTAATGGGATTACTTACTGCAAATACATCCCTTGGAGGCCACTGTTAAGGACCTGTTTCTCACTCTTGACAACTCCTATGAACTTCAGACCACAATCTAACTCTCTTCTTCATGGCTCTGTCTGGCTAGTCCCTGGCTTGGTGACTGTGCTGGACAAATGTGTTGAAATCCTGAAAAATAAGGATTACTTATTATTATGCAAATAAGAATGAGGTATGTTTTACAAGGGCATGTAGTGATAGGACGAGGGTGAATTGCTTCAGAGTAAAAGGGGGTAGATTTAAATTAGATATTAGGAAGAAATTCTTTACTTGATAATTAGGTATTAGGAAAAAATTCTTTACTTTGGAGAGTGTTCAAAGGAGGAAAACAAAGATGATGAAGGGCCTTGACGGGAAGATGTCTGGGGAGCAGCTGAGGCGACTTGGTCTGTTCAGCTGAAGAAGAGGAGACTGAGGGGGAGACCTTATTGCAGTCACAACTTCTCGGGAGGGGAGGGACAGACACTGATCTCTTCTCTGTGGTGACCAGTGACAGGAGCCAAGGGAATGGCCTGAAGCTGTGTCAAGGAGGTTTAGGCTGGATATTAGTAAAAGGTTCTTCCCCCAGATGGTGGTTGGGCACTGAACAGGCTCCCCAGGGAAGGGGTCACAGCACCAAGCCTGACAGAGCTCAAGTGTTTGGGCAACACTCTCAGGCACATGGTGTGACTCTTGGGGATGTCCTGTGCAGCATTAAAAGTTGGACTCGATGATCCTGATGGGTCCCTTCACATGAGCAGATTCTGTGATACTGTGAGCGTGGTGAGGCCCTGGCACAGCACAGGCTGCCCAGAGAAGCTGTGGGTGCCCCATCCCTACAAGTGTCCAGGGCCAGGCTGGATGGGGCTTGGAGCTACCTGGGATAATGGAAGGTGTTTATTCCCCTGGCAGGGGGTTTGAACCGGATGATCTTTAAGGTCCCTTCCAACCCAAACCATTCTGTGATCCTGAAATTCAGCTATTATTGTCTAGTCTTAGCATAGAGTACCACAGGACATAAAACACAGATTACTCTTAATACTGATTGGGATTTTCTTAAAGATACGTTTATGCACCCGCTGTGCGGAGCCCAGCCCCGCCCCGCCCTGAGCCCCGGCTCCCTCCGGGACATCCTTCGCCCTCCGCTTCGGCCCCGCCGCCCGGGCTGGCTCCGCGCAGAGCAGGGGCCGGGCCGGGAGGCCGCTTGGGTGGCCATTTCCCCACGGATCATCCCCCCCCTGCCCGGAGCGCCGGTGGGAGCACACCCTGCCCGGCACCCCTGAGGGAGCCACGGCCGCCCCTGTGGGAGCACCCTCTGCCCGGCACCCCTGAGGGAGCCACGGCCCCCCCGCTCTGGAAGCACACCCTGCCCGGCACCCCCTGAGGGATCCATGACCGCCCCTGCAACCCGATGGGAACACACTCTCCGGCACTCCCTGAGGGAACTGCGGCCGCCCCTGTGCCCTGCTGGAAGCACACCCTGCCCAGCACACTCTGCCCAGCACCCCTGAGGGAGCCGCGGCCGCTCCTGTGGGAGCACACCCTGCTCGCCATCCCCGAGGGATCCGCGGCCATCCCCGTGCCCCGGGGCGGGGCGGGGAAAGCGCCTGCGCGGCGGGGCCGGGGCCGTGCCCGCCAAAGTTCGGGCCCACGTGGGTTGGGAGTGTGGCGGCCGCGGGGGCAGCGCGTCCCTCAGACGGCCCGGGAGTCCTGGCGCGCTCGGTGCTGCATCCCCGCCCTCCTCCGCCATGGCCCCCGCAGAGATCCTCAGCGGCAAGATTGTCTCCGCGTACGTAGCCGGGGCCGCCCGCCCTGCCTGCTGCGCTGGGCCGGGTTTCCTGGGGCAGGAATCCCTGGGAGCCGCGGGGGTTTTGCCCTTCGGGAAGGACTGGTGTGGTTGGGGAGCTGAAGGGCGCCCCGAGGGCTTTTGCTCTGGCTCTGTGGGCCGAAGCGGGTTTGGAGACACCCTAAAGGTTTTTAACTACGTTGCAGTCAAAGCTCGCTTCTTCCTGGCTAGGAAACTGGGAGTTGTGAGGTGTTAGTTCAGGAGAAGGTAAAGCCCTGCCAGCCCCGCAGAAACCAGCGGGCAGCGTGCTGGGGCTCTGTGGCAGCAGCAGGCCCACAGGGCAGGTGGGGAGCGCTCAGCATCCCTGAGCTGAGGTGAGCTGAGAGGAGATGAGGTGAGATGCAATGACATGAGATGAATGCCCAGGCAGCTGTGAGGCTGCCAGCTGACCTACAGCTTCCGTGTGTGCAAGCAGTGCTGTTGGGATGCTTTCCCAGCAGGAGTTTGGAAACATGTGCCTTAGGGATGGATGGTCTCTGTGTTCATACCGTACAGGCCTTGATCGTGCCTCTTTAAATCAGAGTAAGTTGTCCATGTATTGGATAACACAAAGCTGAATGTTCACCAGTGCCCTGCCAAAGCTATTTGAAATATTTGGGAGAGCTTAAAGGAAAAAGCTTTCTTGTACTTCTCAGCATTTGCTTTGCTAGTAAGGTGTGCCTGTGGCGTGTCTTTTAGTTTGCTTGTTTTCCCTGCTGCCACTCTACATACACATTTGGTAAGAAAGCCAAATAAATTTCCCTAAGCCTAGTAAAATGCAGTGCAATGTTTCCATTATGTTCTTAATGTATTCCAGTGTATAACAGGGTTAGGTAGGCTGTCTGTAATCAGGGAATTCAGACAGAAAGGGTGAGTTTGAAATGGTATGAAGTAATCTCAGAAAAGCTGTTAGTCCTTGCTATGTATGACACAGCTGCATCCAGCTGACAGTGGAGCGGTTCTGAAAAGTAGGCCTAATGTGCCTTGAATCTGAATATCCATGATGAAAGGCTGCTTGCATATTTTTTACCTGGTAATTTTTGGACCGGTGCCACTCGTGTGTTGCAGCCTCTCAGTCTTATGTCCTTCATTCCACCTGGTCCTTTTGCCTGTGGGTGCTTCTGGTGGGACTCAATGATTATTTGCCTGGTTTAGGCTTCTTTTCTGGCTTAGGAAGTGACGCTGAAGAGCAATAGGTCCTTTCAAGCAACATGTTATAGCTATTTAAGGGTGATTAGGAACTGGAAAGATGCTCGTTTGGGTACAATTCATGTGTTTTGAGCATTCAAGTTAAAACATTTAGCTTCGTTGGCCTTGCATGTTGCATTACTTACTTTGTTTAAATTTATAGATACAATGGTAAAATTTTTTCATATCTGTTTGTTTTCTGTATTAGCAGCTATAAACAAGCAGTTTTCAGAGATGAGGGCATTTGTGATATGCAAATACCTGGGAAGAGGCATGATCTTTTAATAGGCTTATACAGGAGAAAAGTTTGCTGTGCTTCCAGCACATCTCTAAGGGGTTTGGCTGAAGTTTGTCTTCCAGAGTCAGCAAATCTTGACCTGAAGGCACCACAAAATGGAAAAATAGTCACAGTTGTCCTTCAGTTCCTTTATTTCTGCTGTATTTATGTCCAGTATAACAAAAGTGTCTTTTGCTCTGCAGGAATGGGCCTTGTGTAGTTCTGCCTTTTCCTAGTGAGGTACTTGAAGGAGACAGGAGGAACTGGGCTGTCTGCCCTGTAGATAGCTGTACTTTTCTTTCAGACCCTCTAGAGAAGTGCTGGTCCAGAGAATTCTCATTATCCAGAGTTCACCTCCAGGCCAAGTCTGGCAGCAGCAGCAGAAGCAACAGGCATGTGGTTTTTCTAAGAATTTTCAACTGAATTGCCTGTTGTAGAATGTCCCTGACTTTGCATCAACTGCAAAACCTTTTCAGTTACTATCTTGCAGGGGGTTGGTTTTGTTACTTTACCCTTTAATCAAGAAAAATGTTTGTTTGTAAGTCTGTCAAATATTGACAAATGAGGTGAATCAAACAAGCAATGTTCCAGCTACATAGTTCTGTGGTTTTGTGTTTGTCTTAAATCCAAACTCATAGGTGTTGTGAACTTTCTTCTTCAGCCACCAAGCACACCTTCCCCAAAGGTGGACAAATACCTAATTCACAGTCATGCCAGCTATTTAAGCAAAAATCTGGTGGACAGTGGCATTCTAATTCATATAAAAGAATTGAGAGAATTTCCTTGCCTCTATAAGGAAAATTTGATAAAGCTGGTTCACACCCTAGAAAGTCTGGGAAGACTCCAAAGAGGTAGAAAGGAAAACTGATGTTTTCAGTACTACCTGTGAGGAGGGTGAAGTGGTTGGGTTGTGTATGGGAAGAACAACACAGCAGACATTGGGTTTTGTGTAGGATTTTAGTGTTGATGTTAATACGTCTTTCTAAGGCTGCTTCTGTCAGTACAAACTTTTGTGCCTGAACACTCTGTAAAAGATGTTAAATGTTGGATGGGTTATGCATCAGTCTGAGCTGGGTGGTTACCTCAGGGTGGCTTTCCTCTACTTCTCTGAGTGGCTGTTCAGTAATTCAGCCTTCGGTTTTGCTACAAGTTAAATTTGCCTCATTGGCAAATGAGTTGCAAAAGACAAGTTATTGTGTAACAGTACACTAAACAAAGAACTAATAAAAGGAAGAGAAGCAGTGCTTTAAGTATGCAGAGTACGATTGGTTCAAGGTAATAAAAATACAGTATTATACACCTTTTATTGCTGGTATTCCCTGTGTCTGAAATAGGTACTCCAAGCAAAACATGACAGTGGCTCTTCTTTACCAGCTTAGCTTCACTGCAGTGAGCTGTGTGTTCAATCTTTGCCATCTGAAGGAGCCCAGGTTTGGAAACCTCTGTCTTGGCCTGAATGGTTGATAGCACCAGAAATGGACCAATAGTCCTGATCTGGAAGAGTGGCTAGTGAGTTGTGATGGCAGGGAAGACTTAACATCCCTCACAGCCACTGGGGACGGGGCAAGTAGTGCTTTGAGTTCAAAGGATATGGCAGTGATCAGGCTCAGCTTATAACTGTAGGTAACAGTGCAGTGAACTACTCCTCAGCATTTTCAGACTCAAAAGCTGTTTGGAGTTCCTATTGACACTCCAGGTAAATGTAGTCTGAACTGAAAAATGCCCCTATCTGCGAGATCTCATTTACCAGCTCCCACCCAGAGTGTTGCAGGCCTGCACTGAAGGATACCACACTGTGGATGTGCCAAATTAAAGTGGACACTCAGTGCCACGAGGCAGCCCCAAATGTGAGCAAGACCCCCTTGTGTTTGATGCTGTGCAGACACAGAATTTTAAAAACGGGATGCTGCTCCAAAGAGGTGACAAGTTAGGAGAAAACATTGTCTGGTGGACAACAGAGCCACAATGCTGTGATCTGTGCACATCAGAACCAGGTTACGTGGAAGGGGAAGAATATCCTTTGTGGAACAAATATAATTTCAGTATCACTCCTTGTGAAGACAAAGCATTGTAGAAGGACCTACAAGCATTGTCTGAAATACGTGCAGCCCCATAAAGGTGGGTTGAGTCTTTTATCTATTTCTCATGTGTTTTCCTCTAATTAAATCAGCTGATAGTTGGGTTGTAGGAAGGATCTATTTTGGGAAGCAGACTTGATTAGAGTCATTAATGTTGTGGCATAGAAAGCTGGTCGTGACAGTTCACGGTATTGTAACTCATCTTTAGGATAAACTCTTCCAAGTTTTAAAGACTCACCTGTATGTTAAACTCTGTTGTTCTGTTGGCAGCCAGCCACATTTGAGAAGTGCCTCAATTGCTGCCTGTCCCATCCCCTGCAGATGATTGCTTTTGCAACTCAGACCCCTGTAGGATTTGTTTGTAGCCCACCTTGGATTAAAGTTTTGAACATGGTGGAAAAACATGTTAGAAAACAAAAACATGTTCATGTATTTATCTGGTCTGAAGAAGGCTCATGAAAATGTTTGAGCTGACATAACCAAAACGTGGTTAAAAGTCTTGGGAGTGGCAGAAAGTAGCAGGAAGTTCTCCTGGGAGATAATGACAGTGTGCAAGGATCATGCAGTGGTGGAGCATGAGACAAAAGGATGGGAGATTTGTGAACTGGTTCCAGACCTGTTGTCTAAATGGTTCTTCCCTCAGCTGGAGACATCTGGTGAATTGCCAGCTGTGTTTAGATGGACTTTTCCAAGGCATTTCCCATTCCAGTGTCTCTTCACTGAGACAGCCAACCTGTGGCTCCTGCTGGGAGAGACTCCTCTGTGTCTCTTTAGGGTATCAGTGGGATGTTTTGTGGTGTGCTTGCTTGGAGCCTTTTCACAGCATTTGAAGATAATGCAGCTGTCCTGTGCTAGGACATGGTGCCATGATGCTTTGGAGAAGGGAAAGCTTGTTTCTTCACACAACAGTGTTGGTTTGTCATGGGAGCAACAGAAAGTGAGCAGTGGCAATGCTGAAAGCTGGAATGGCTGCAGGCACAACAGCTGTGAGCAGGATGGTGCAGGACCTGGGGAGGACCATCAGCGTCATGCAGCCTTTTCTGCAGGGCTGCAGCAAGAGCATTTCTGCTGCATGTTTCTGCAACCCTTGAGGAGTCTGTGATCCAGGCAGTAAGGCCAAACTCTCCTCTTTGAGGACAGGCAAAATGCTCTTCCAGAGCATCACTGTCTCTGAGGAGGTATTTGCCAGGTCATGTGGCAGTATTCACATAGACCCTGAACCCCATTACTCACAGAAGAGACAGAAACACAGCCTGGTGTCCCCTTCAGTACAGTGCTGTGTGTGCTCACCAGCTGAGCAGTGTGTGTACATAATCCCACAGGTATGTGGGGGGTTCTGCCTGGGAAATTCTGCCATTCTGGGAAATTCACTCAAATAATTTAAATTCAAGTCACTGTTGCAGCTTAGAGAAAGACAGACTATCAAGTTCTTTAATCTCTGGAGCTGGCTGTTGCCCTGTATGCTTAGATCCATGTGCTGTCCTTGACCTGTGTGGACCCTGGACTCTTGTTTGCTGTGTGAGCTTGTTTGTGGAAGGACACGTGAGCACAGAAGGGGTCTTAGAGGGAAGGCTTTTGGAGAAACAGCTGCACAGAATTGCAAATTTTTTGTTTGAAGATTTGAAAGAATTTTCATACAGCTTGTAAAAAGGCAGTGTTGGTTTATCAATATGAACTTTTATCTTTAGGAAGACCTGAGGTCCACGATAGAATTCTGTGGACTGTATCACTAAATAGCTGCTGGCTTGCAAAGATTGTTTTGTAAGGCTTTTGTAAATCTATGGAGTTAAAACAAGAATTTCTTCTTTTTTCCTGAATTCTCTCACAAACCTTTGGCCCTGTGGCTTTTGTGGTCGTTGCAGGGCAGCGGAGCCCAACACTAGGTGGCTGTCTAACAAGTGATTTCTTGATTCAAGGCTCCTAAAGCAAATCAGCGCTGACAGCACCACTTCCCTGTGTTTGTGTTACCTTTCTTCTGTAGCTGGAGGGGAAGTGAGCTAATGCCTAATTAGAGAAAATGACAGCAATGTAATATGTGAATAGTCATGGCTGCTGGGGGTAAAAGCACACCAAAGCCCTGCTTCATAGAGGCCAGGGGAAATTGGGTGGGCTTATTTCTCTTCAACTGAGAAAATAGGAGTAAAAGTAATACCTGGGACCCTTTCTGGTTGGCTGTCCCTTACAAGGGCTTTACTGCATCATGAATTGCAATACATTTCGTATTTCTTTGCATTTCTTTTTATTTGTCAGCCACACACCAGTGCTGCCCTTTCCTTACTGGAACACCAGAGACTGTTCTCAGAAACAGGTCCCTCAAAGCCCACAGTCCCTGCTCACAGGCCATGTGTAGTGGGTTTCTGATGCTCCTTGAGACTGTTGTGTTGTTGCAGGCTGATCATGAGCCAACTCAGGTGCCTTCCCTAAGGGCTTATAGCTGGACTGGAAGGAGAGGCAGTTGGTGATTTTGCTACCCAGCAGATGAACTTTTGTCACTTAAGGACAGAGAATTGCCAGCACAAGGCTTGCTATGACACTGTCGTCTGAACTCATCAGCCACTCCTGGTGCCAAGCCTCTTGAGGCAATAGCCAAAGGAAGCCTTAGAACTACTGTTTCTTAACTAAGGCTGAAAACAGCCTCTTCTGCTGGAGCTTGTTAAGAAACTTTGAACCCCTTGGCCAGATACCTATAAATACTCTGAAACTGCTCCTGAGGTGCAGCAGAGCTCTGACCACGTGACTTGGGATGCAGCAAGAGAGATGCATGATTTGGGATGTAGCTGGAGGCTGTGATTCCCCCTGGGAGGTGACTTGGAACAGCCTTAGGGCTGCTCCTGGCTGGCCCAGCTGTAGCTGTCCCCTGGGATCAGTGCTGCTGGTTTGCAGCAGAGTGTGTACTGCTCCCATTTCCCTCTTCTCCTGCCTCTGGCATTTCTGATTTGGAGCTTACAGTTGCAAGGTAGAGTTGGCTTCACTGGCTTTTTGTCATTCTGGAATTTCCCCGTGTGGCAGAACTCGCAGCCTCCCAGCTGGTGTCAGCTCCTTTGTCCCTGTACCCTTGCTGGTGCCAGCAGCACCTCCTCCAATCTGGGAAGTCAGGTTTGACTTAGGAAGTAGCAGACCTGGTGACACTGATTTGAGGGTAGATGAGCACAAGGAGACCATCTGTGTTTTAAATGGAAGTGTGTTTGGTGCAGGGTGGATTTGTTAACTGTGATGGTAGCACCTTCTTATCTCTGAGAATAGTGGGTGGGATGTGGGCTGGAGATCATGCTGAGGAAAGACCTGTCAAACCTCTGGTGACCTGTGAGGTTTTGCTTACCTGGCTTTTGCTTCTGAGTGAGTATCTCTTACATGTGCAATTCAGTGCCATGAGCCCATGAGATTGGCATGACTGGTCAGTTCTTCTCTCTGAATCCCACGTGCCTCTGGAGAGCACACAGAGCAGTGGTGCACGGTCTGCACCTGGGCTTTTGGCAGAATTTCAGATTCGAAAGAGCACATTGGGCCTGGCACCAGGACCTCTTTCTCTGCACATTCACTGGTGAAGGATTGTGCGTGTGGGGCCAGAGAGTGGTTGAGAAATTAGAAAGTAGTGCAGGGATGGGGGGAAGTGGTGACAGTGGCTTTCAAGCTGTCTGTGGCTAATTTATCAGTGATAGGTACTCATAGGTACTCACATCTGAGCTAGATTAATTAATCAGTAAATCCTCTAACACTCTGTTTCAAAGTTGTGTTTTAACAATTGTGTCCTTAAACTTGTCTTTACTGAAGAGTTGACCTGGGCTGTGTACCAGGGTTTAGCTACTTCTCACTTTTGTCCACCTCCCATTCTCCTTCGTGCTCCCATGGCAAAATCTTGGTCTTGTTTGGAAGCCCTTGGGCTGGGGGCATTGTCTCACATGTGTTGGCAAGCTCAGAAGCACATGAGGAGCAGGAAGGTGGGTGTGCAGCCAGTCCAGCCTTGGTCAGGCCAGGCAGGCAGGAAATAGAAACACACGGTATTGACAAGCTGCAGAAGAGGGGTTTCTTTGGGTACCTCGTGCTTTTTTAGTTATTGTCCATAATTTTACCACTGTAGATTTGTCATCCTTTACCAGGACAGCATGTTTGATAGTGTTAAATGGTGCCTGTGGAAGACAGGTAATTTTAGTGCAGCATATGTGGAAAGAAGATTTCTTTTTGAGAAGGGAGTTTGAAATCCCAGGGGTTTCCATGCCAATTTTTGAAAAATTTTTGACCCTTGTGTCCTATGTGATCATGAAGAGGGAGGGGAAGAAGTACAGTGTGAATCTTAAAAAAATTGAATAAACATGCTTCCAAAGTTTCTTAGTGATTTATGGACATCAATTTTATTTGGAGATTGCCAGGACTTGTGTACTCAAGACATAACTATGTGTTTGCTACTCTGCCCATCTGTCACCTTTTCAATTCCTGACTTATCACTGTATCAGAAGTCAGCCCCTTGATTAACTTTTACCTTGTTTTTGTTCCTTTACCCCTCTTCAGGCAAGTGAGAGACAGACTAAAGCAGCAAGTTGTTGAGATGAAAGAAAAATTTCCAGGCTTCAGACCGGGACTCGCAATTTTGCAGGTATTGTTTTCTTTAATGAGAACTACAGAAAATCTGAGTTGCTCTGCAATGGTAAGTGCACAGCTAATGAGCTTTGTCAGAGCTGGCTTGCCATGGTAGCATTTTATAAGGAACAGAAGACCAGAGTTCTCTGTGGGATGGCAATGCTGTTCTGTGATGTCTTTTCCACAAGTACAGGGGCCCAAAAACATTTTTGCGTCTTTCAGTTGTTTTTCTACTTTCATCAGACTCTGTTTGAGTGTTTTGTGTGTGAAATGGTAGAATTAAGCTGCTTGCCTATTAGAGGAAGCAGTGCTTGTAGACTGTTTCAAGTCTCTGCACTTGAGTGAGTCCCAAAGTCAGTCAGCTTTCAGAGATGTGTTTGTACCAGAAATCTTCCAAATGGGGTGTTTATTATGAGATTTGGTCTGCTGTTATGTTGGAACATGGAGAGATAAGAGTGGCAGAGGAAGGGAAGGAACCCAACCAAAAGTACCTTTAGCTGAGACAACTTTGAGTGCAGGAGTTGGAACAAAATCCCATATCTGAACTGGATTTCTGTCAAAATTGTGAGTAAGTGTTAGAGTCTACACAGAAATGCTTGCAGAGATAAAAAGCACTCATCAGTACAGGGGTTTGGCCTGTGTTTGGGAGAATTTTTTGCCCTTGCAGTTATGAAAAATGGAAACTCTTTGTGCTTAGATCAGAAGGTGACTAGCAGAAGCAAGTGTCATGTAAGTGGCTGCTCAGAGAAGTTACTTTTGTCCTCATTCAGTGTTTTGGGCTCCAGCAGAGCTTTTGGTGCCTGTCTTTGGATAGCACACAAAGGCCACACTCTTCTTCAATGCCATAAACAAATATCTGTTTGGGTTTTTTTCTGGTTTTGTTTTCCACTAGCTTTAAGAATATCACCTCTACAGAAGATTTGCCTTCAGGTGCTTAGAAGGAAGGAAGAAAGTCTTTTCAATAAATTTAGTAAGGGATGCTTTGGTGAAAGTTGCTGATCTGTTGATCTCATAAACTGTCTTCAAATATTGTTGTCTTGTAACATTATTGGATTGTTTTCGTGGTCAGCCTGTGTTCTCTTCAATCCTGGATTGTCTCAGAGCCCTTTACAACCTGTGTACTCTTTAGCTGTCTGACACTTTTGTAAGCTGACGAATAGTCTGGTCTTGGAGTTCATCTTTTGATACTGATATTCACTGCTGTCTGTCTTCCACTGAAGTCAGGACCAATGAGCTGGTTTTGATATGTAGCACCCCACACAATATGTGCTCTTTTCCTGAGAGGCATCTGGTGTCCTCTGAGCTAAAAAATAAGTCAGTTAATCTTTATTTCTTTGTCCTGTAGTCAGATATGTCCCCGTTTGCACAATATGTATGTTCTGTTTGCCAGCACCTACTGATGCTCACACTCTTCCTTCCTTCCTGCCCTGTATGAGGCATACCTTTTCCTAAACCCAGGAGACTTCACAGAGGAGACAGCTCTTTCGTCTGTACCTAGGGAGGAAAAACCAGTGTGTGCTGGGGGATCAGGCAATACAGTCAGCCCTGCAGCTTGTAGCCTGTGTGAGAACCAGGGATGTCTCCCAAGTACCAGGGTTTCAAGAGTTTGCTTATCAGCTTTTCCTTATTTACCCCTCGTTTTCTTAAGGTCAGGAGTATTAACCTTTAACAAAACATACTGGACAATACAAGCTGTCTCCTGAAATGCTGTTGTACTGGAAGCACCCGATACTGCAAGAAACTACAAGCATTTGTTCCACTTGCTGCTTTCTTTTTGTGCATCACTTTGGTTTTGTTTTGGTTTTTTTGGCAGGAAAATTCTCAAGGTTGGAAACAGCAGTGAAAGAAATGTCTCCATCAAAGCACACATATGTGCATAAAATCAAGATTCCTGGGTATCAAAGAGGCCCAACTTTTCTGAAAGCCTTCATCAGATAATCGAGTGCTATCAGCACCTGCTGATCTTGTTAATTAGCTGAGGATTTAACTTTCTCAGATCAGGTGGCAGGGAGTATTTTCTGCTTTGAAGACCACTGCATTTCTAAGATTTTTCAACAGGTGCAAATGTTTATGCAGGAGATCAGACAACTTGTCTTTAGCTGCCTTTTACTTGAAAGAACACTTCCCTGTTAGCTCCAGATACTTACAGCCTCCATCAGTGTGTTCTACACTTATTCAAGAATACCTCCTTCTCCTTGATGTGGCTCCAAGGAAGCAGAGGGTTAAGCAATCTCAGCCTGTGTCTGGATCTCTGTTGTGTGCTGTGATTGTCTTTTCATCCTTAGGTTGGAAATCGGGATGATTCGAACCTCTACATCAACATGAAGCTGAAGGCTGCTGCTGAGGTAATGCCAAGACTTTTGGTACTACTTTTTACCCTCCTAGAGTCAGTCAAATCTGAATATGAAAAACCAGGTGCAAATCAAATGGCTTTGGCTGAACTTTGCCTGTATTGGAGAAACCAGTGTTGGCCTGAAGTCTTTGTTATAAGGACATAGTGTATTTGTGTAATCTGAGAGCCAGGTGGGATACACTGGTCCCAGCAGTGTGGGTTGGTGGCACTTTTTTCTATGATCATCACAGATTACATGTGTTTGAAGTGCTGATGCTCTGTCTTTCCTGACCTCTGGCCTTGTGCTTGTCTTCTGTGAATGTCTTGTACCTGCAGTTGCCTTGTGTCTGTCACTGAGTGGTACGTGACATGCTACAGCAGGGCAGGAACATGGATGAGTCCCTGTTTCCATTGGTGGTGCCTGACATCTCTGCTGGCATTTGAAGGCAATGTGCTGTCCAGCAGAGATGATGTTGTTCATGTCAAAAGGTGAATAGGACTGTTAAAGGATGGACCAATCTAAGTAGACAAAGCACTAATCTTTTTTTTTATGGTGTTTCTAAACAATAGGCTTGTAGCCACAGGAACAGACCTGGGAAATGTGACAGAATGCAGCTGTGATTGAGCTGCATAGAAAGATTAGTCAGATCAATCAAATGCCAATTCAGAAATCACATAATTTGTTGTTATTCTCATTTGCAGATTGGGATCAGTGCCAACCACATCAAACTGCCAAACACAGCAACAGAAGCTGATGTAAGTAACATAACCAGTGATGAAAAACACGGAACTTTGGTGTTGAGCTTGAGATAGGAACTCATATTTGCCCTGTCATTGGATGAAAAAAACTACTTGCCCATAGATACTAACTTACAAAAAAAGGGCTTGAAACTGCTGAGGTGTTTGGTTTTTTTTAAAGAAAGCTAAAACACCACAATGTAAAATTTAGATACTTCAACAGCTATTTTTTTAAATAAAAAATCTGCTTTATTCTGTGTATGCCAAAGGGATGCATGGAACTTATCAGGCAGACAGTTACTGTTGGGTGGAAGAACGAAACATAAAGTGTGTATCTTTTAATCCAGATAGGATGATGTTTTTAACTTTACATCAGTCATACTTCAGTTTATCAGCCATTAGGTTTTTTGGTCTTTTCTTTCTGTAGGTGCTCAAGTGCATTGCCTCTTTGAATGCAGACCCAGCTGTTCATGGCTTTATAGTGCAGCTGCCGCTCGACTCCGACAAACCCATCAACACAGAAAAAATAACCAATGCTGTTGCACCTGAGAAGGACGTGGATGGGTGAGCTGACTCGACTCCTGGAAAGCATGACAGCTACTCCAGAAAAAAACCTTTTTTGCTTTTTTTTTCCTTTTGAATGGTGATCGCGGGCCTGGGAATCTTACTTGGCCTTTATTCTTTCAAAATGCAGCTTAAGTAGCATCAATGCTGGGAAACTGTCAAGAGGGGACCTTGGAGACTGCTTTATTCCGTGTACACCAAAGGGATGCATGGAACTTATCAGGCAGACAGGTAAGGAGGCTGTCCATACATTATTCATGAGTGCAGTGATCTTCAATAAATGGAGAAACTACACACATTGCAAGGCTGTGCTTCACACTGAAGCTTCTGTCAAGATGCCACATTTCATTTTAGGTAGTAAAAGTACCAGCTTTAAAACAGTCTTTCCTCCCTCCCAGCTCACACACAACAAAGAAGAAAAATAGTGTTCTGAAGTACCAGGGCCAGACTTGGACTGACTGAAGGACTCCAGAGCAGTTTGAGTCAGTTCGTACTGGGATGCACAATGACCTGTTTTCACTCTGTCCTGACTGTGTGTGGTGCAGGTGTCCAGGTCACAGGGAAAAGAGCCGTAGTGATTGGCCGCAGTAAGATCGTTGGTGCTCCCATGCATGACCTGCTGCTCTGGAACAATGCAACAGTCACCACTTGCCACTCCAAGACCTCCACCCTGGCTGAGGAGGTAAGGACAGGCTGGATGCACATTGCTACTCAGTGTGTTGCTACTCTGAGTCATTAGGTCTGGGGTATCTTTCAGCTGATTGTCTAAATACTTCTGCTGATTATTTTTGGCTCTTAATTTGAGGGGTTTTATTATAACAATAAAATTATTATTTTTGTTTTCTTTGAGCAAGTGCCGAGAATTTAATTATCCCTTCCCAATCTCCTTGTAGGGGCTGGCAAGTCTACACATGCTTTTGATTTTTTGAGGTTTTTTCACCAAAAAGGCCAGGTGGTCTTTTGCTCTAATGGCTGAGAAAAGCTAGGCCAAATGATTTCTCAGTTGGTTTGGTTTTTTAGTCTATTTTCTGTGGCTGGGAGTTGGTACCATTTTCCTCTTTAGCAGTGAGAGCGACAGAAATAGTGTGTTGCTGTGCTGCCACCTACTTGGATTTTGTAGAGCCATCAACACTGCCAGGCTCTGTAGGCAAGTATTAAAGCTGAAAAGAGAGTAGGTGTATTTGAATATAACTCACAAAGATCAGAAACACTGCAATGCTTCATGCCATTAAGTTGCTGTTCAATAAGACCGTCATTAGGCTGATTAAAAATTGAAGTGCTAATTCTTAGTGAAATCTGAAAAATAGCTTATCTCCCTTGAAGATGAAAAGAAAAAAATTCCAAGGGATAGCAGCTTCCTAAGCAAACATGAATGAAGCAGAGCAAGAACTGACAAGGAGCTTTAGTCAGTCTCTCTAACACCAGCTTTGTGAGGAGATCTGTCAAATTCAATACTCCCTGAACACATATTAGTGCTGAAATACAGTCAGCTTCCCCTGGAGTTCTGTGTTATGCAGTCCTGGACATGAAAACCACAAGACAGCACTGCCAGAAATGAACTGCCGCTCGGTTCTATGCAGGGGTTGTTCCTGACTGTTGTCTGATGAGTACTGGGTGTATTTCTAGCACTGAATGTGCAGGGATATTTCAAGGGAGGAAGAGAAGAAGGCTTTAATTTTATCTAAATGTAGTCTGTATGATCTACTTGGGAATCATGGAGGAGTTCAGAGGAGGTTTTGAAGTGTTGACTAGCAATAGTTCAGGGTAGGAGTGTGAAAATAGGCCATAATTTCTAGCTGCAGGATTTTGTCCTTGCCAAGGAACTGCCAGCTCCCTTTTAATCTCTGACAATGCCCTTCTATCCCTCTGATGGTGGTGGGTGAGCACAGTTTCACTGCAGATGAAGCTGATCTAAGTTACAGCTGAAGCAGCTCTGTGTTTTTCCACTGCCAGTGTGATACACAGTTGTGTATTTGTTGGGTTTTTTATAGGTTGGCAAAGCTGATATCCTGGTGGTTGCAGCTGGTAAAGCTGAAATGGTGAAAGGTGAATGGATCAAGCCTGGTGCAATTGTAATAGACTGTGGAATTAACCATGTGCCAGGTGCGTGGGTAACGTATAACGGGTGGGGATGTGGTTATTTGTATATAAATGCAGTTGCTAAGTAAGTTCATTAATACTGTTTCCTTGGTGTTTCCAGTCCATGTGGACTTCTTTAGCTTGTAAGTCTGACTTAAGTAATGATGGCAATCTCTGAAGTTGCCAGAGGAAAAAATAGCTGGTCTGAAGTATAACCTAAAGCAGATCAGTGCCACTTTTGATTCTGCCTTCAACAAGGCTGATGATTACTGAGGAAATATTACAACAGAGTATCCATTTAATTTGCCCCAACTACACAGTGAAGTCTTGCCAGTGTTGTCACTTGTGAGTGCATGTTTTGCTGTCATTACTTTGCAGTTACATCTGATGAAGCTGTTCTGTTTGAAATACAGAAATGACAAGCAGTCTCTTAAAGTAGCTGCAGATTTGTTGAATCACAGCATTAACTTCTTAGGCTTGAATGGCTGTTATCTTGAAACAAAGCAGATTCTGCAAGAGTATTGGTGACAGTGGCTCTGGCATAGAATAAAGTGCTTTAACATAATGGATTTTAGGGTAGGGTTTCATTTAGCTACTCCTTCCTTATAGAGAAGGTACAGACAGTCTGGCAATTTCTGTTTTCATCTCATTTTAAATCCAAATTACAGATATTGAATGATATGGAAAATTAGTCACTCTCTCTGTGCTACACCCACAAGGCTTTTAAAAGGTAGTTTTCATAATTAATCAGTCATTTTGTTGTCATTATTTAACAGAATGTAAAGAAATTTCTGTTCAGCAGTCTTGTTCCTCAAAGGTGACATTGAGCTGCATTTAAAAACTTTAGTCCTCTGTCTAATTAAAATTAAAGAGTCATCTGCTGTTGCTGTTTGTTGCTTGATGTATTTGTTCCAAGCTACCCAAACTTAGGCCCTTTGCCAAAATGCACGGGGTCACTGCTGATGATGTGCATGAAGCAGAATGGCTTGGAGTCTCCCCAACTGACATGTTGCAAATCAAACTGCCATTGTGTTTCTGACATATGATGGTATGATCTTTTTCTCAGGCTTTATGTGAACTGCATCTCTGAGGACACGTCCCTATTTCTTTGCAATTAGTCTGCCTTGGGCAGTGCAGCAGCATTTGAGCTTCTTGTGCACCCAGCCTAGTCAGTGTTGCACGGAATACACTTAATGGCACTGTGAGATTCAGGGATCAGGGCTTGGTAGAGTACCATGGAAATTCTCACATTGCAGAATGATGGATGCCACAGACTTTCCCCCCGCCCCCTTCCTGTGATTTTCTGAAGCTGATGAGTTTTCCTGCCTCTTTCTTCCCCTCTGATGGGTTGCAAAAAAGTTTTCAGATGAATCTTCTGGGAAATCAGTGCTGGCATTACATGACTATGGAAAGAACAGCCAGTTTGCCATCTTCTCCAGCTCAGTCACTGTACAGATAGACTGTTGCTGCTGGAGTTGCAGCTGGAGATCATGGCATCTCTAGATAAGCCTTTACTTTGCTAGTCAGGGTACCCTGTACAAGCAGACCCCAAATGATACGACATGTCAGGACACTACCTTCATACAGTCTTGCCAAGTTGGAGTTAAAACAAATTATAGCCAGGTGGCACCATACAAATGCAGCTTGTGTGCTTTTGAATAGTGGATGGCACCCAAGGATGCCAGTTTGGAAGCTAGAATAGGCAGATTAGGCACATCTGGTTTGTGTTCGTGTGTACTGCAGCTGAACGGAGTTTCTTCCAGGTTTCCAGACAAAGAAGAAGAAAGGCTCTCCTGAAACCTCTATTAAAGCAGACAAATGTGTCTTACTTTCCAAATTGGATTGTATTTGTCTTTCTCTCCACACTGCTGAAGTTGGAGGGTTAGTACAGCAAATACTCTAAATGCCTTATTCCAAGCTGATGGAAGTTGCTCTGCTACAGAAAGAGAAAGAGTGCAGGCAGAGGATATTCCCAGAGATGGCAGTGCCTGTGGAGTGTCCATTTCTGAGTCCTGATAGAAAAAGCAACTCTATTCAAAGTCCTCCCCTGGTATGGGATTTTGCAGCCCTTGATAACGGGGAGCCTTGAACAGTGGGATGTGAGAGGAGCAAAGGAGAGTCAGCCTCTGTGGATCTCGGTGCCATGCTCTTCAAACACCAGAGGAGCTAGAAAGATGTAGAAAGCCTTGACTTCCTTCTCTGTTTGCACCTTCATGTACTGGGAATCAAGCTGACACCACCAGCATATGAGATCAGATTGTGTTGGATTCCTCACAAAACAGCCTTCCCCGTGGTGTCCAGAAAATGAAGCAGATTTCAAACAAAGTGGCCTCGTGTTTTATAGATGAGAGTCATGCATGGTGGTGTGAGTTTGCAGTCATATTAGCCACCAGAAATGTATGAGTTCCATGTATGTTAGCACAAGTTTTCTTGGAAGTCGTGGGGCTATTCCCAGTCCTTGTCTGGGGAAAGTAGGGCTGTGAATTAGTTCCAGTCCAGTAGCTGCAGTCAGGTTATCTCTTACGGATCTGCACCTGGAGATCATCATACCTGTTCATTCCATGTGTGTCCTTCGCTTCTTTGATGTCAAAGTCCTTCGATGTCTCTCTCATGTCGTTCAGCCCTAGAGAACCTGCTGGACCAAGGAAGACACAGACACTGGGAATGGTAATAGCTTCACTGATAACTCCCTGTAACTAGTTTGGGTTTTTTCAAAAGTGAGATCATGAATATTGTGAAAGGGGGAATTACAGGGAGAGATGGCAAATGTATGTGAGCTATCCTTCCAAAAATACTTTACAGGTCATTGAATAGCTCCTAAGTTGTGCTCAGCAATGCTTGGCATGAGCTGCAGATGCAGAAGCGGGGACTGAGAGGTTGTTTGGCTTGTGCTCATCTGTCTCTGTGTAACAGATGAGGCTCTTTTTGTTTGGAGTATCTGCTTGTTTTCTTGATTTTTGGGCCTGCAGTCTTCCTGGCCAGGGTGGCCAGCAAGCCTACTTGGCATCTTTGGAAGAAAAAAAAATTGCATTATTTATCTTTTGCAGCCCTAATTAAACTGGTCTGTAGGCTGTAAGGCCAGACTGGTCTGCAGTCCAGGCAACAAAGCTGGGAATGGCTGCAGAAACACTGGATAACAACTGTAATGTTCAGATTTTGAGCTTTAGGGAGAAGAAATGTTTTTTAAAACACAAACACAGCAAAACATCCAAGCTGCTACTTGTCAGTAACAATGCAGCTAAAAATTAGACTTGGCAGGAGCTGCTTTTGTTCTCTCTTTGGTTTTAACATAATCAGCTGTTTAGGAGTTTGGTTTCTCCTCCACTCCTCCCCCTCACCAAATGTATGGTAAAGTTATGGACTGTGTTCTGTTCAAACATACACGTATTGTATGCAACATAATATTTCAATATAACAACTTTAAAATCTACCTTCAGGTTTTTCATGCTGCTTAGATGTTCCCTAGAGTCCTTTATCTGAAACGAGGATCTGCCATTCCAGGAGAAACTTAAATATTCTTCTTTTATGTGCTGTAATCATTGGTTTTCTTAGATGACTGTACTAGTTTACTAAAACATTTTATCTTTTTCTCTATGGGTGGGCTTAAAGGTCACCACTGGAAAAAAAGGGCTGCTTCTGAATTGTCAGGTCATGTGATGCAGCAGGATGTAGCAAACTTTTTTGCCAAAGAAGATTATTCTACTGCAGCTCTTTTAAGCCACCTGTGAGGTTTTTGACAAGACTAATCTCTGTGAACTGCTGTATTTACTGTCCCATCGTTAGAATAACATTGGCTAATTGAAAAGTTCAGCATTTTCTGTCTTCAGTTTCTGTAAAGGCAGGTGGTTTAATTCAATAATAAGGCCTAAATGTCCTCCAAAATGAAACAGACCAAATGTAAACCTGGTATTTTGGAACAAGTCAGCCACATTTCTTCTCTCACCTCTTTCAGACCATTGATTTCTATCTCCTTCACATTGTAAGCTTCAAAGCATTGTAATCCTTCAGAACAATACAGCAGGAGCTGCAAGGGGATGGTTCAGCTGTCATCTCTCTTGTACACCCCATTTGTATTTTATTATTGCACAGATATATAATTCAGTCTGTACTTCAACTCCTATGCATTTGTTTTGGAACCATCTTCAGACTGCCCTGTGGGCCACTCCACTGAGAAAAGACTTGCATCCCCCAGGAAAGGGAGATCTGTCTGGCTGAGGATAAATGGTGCTTAATGGGAGGATACATTACATGAGCTGTTGACGCTCTGAGTGAACTTTCATAACAGGTTCATCTTGTGATGATGTTCTAGCTTTTTTATCTTTGTTTGCAGCTTCCTGCGTACTCAGCTTCTAATGGGTTTACTCCAGCAGAAGAAAAGACCTCAGACTGAGTCAGTGCTGTGTCCTCTGCTGTTTTGGCGAAATGTGATGTGTAAATTTGCTTTCCCCTTAAATCCCCAGACAGCACAAAGGCCAGTGGAAAAAGAGTTGTGGGAGATGTGGCGTACAATACAGCAAAGGAAAAAGCTTCCTACATCACCCCAGTTCCTGGTGGCGTGGGGCCCATGACTGTGGCCATGTTAATGCAGGTACATGGGCAGACTGTGAGTCTGTGTCATCTCCTCTGTGTTTGCCTTTGGGGTACGTTGCTGCTGACCCACCAGCACACTATCAAAGAAATCACTGCTTCCTTCTTGCTCTTACAGAGACCTATCTATGATTTCCAACTTCTAGTACAGACTATTTGGATTCAGTGCACTGAGAGAGAAGATGGGCGTTAAGAAAGTGTTAGGACAGAAATTTTTTGTTGGGTTTTTTGTGGTTTTTTTTTTGGTGGTGGTTTTTTTAAGGTTTTTTGAGTGTGGTCACTCAAATAGTGAGAAAGGCTTGTGTCATATAATGCTCTGGCTGTAATTCTAAGACTATCCACAGAGTGATTGGATTACAAGCCAGCTCCCTCTTTTTTGCTGCTTTCCTTAAGAAACCCTGCTCAGAGCACCCTAAAAAATCCAGCACACTGGAAGATCAATAGAGAGATAACTATGGTGGAGGTTTTTTTTCCTTTCAAGAAAACTACGAGCGAAATCTCATTTGGGTTATTAACAAATGCTTTAATAGAAATACTTTAGTTTAATCCCAAAGTGAGACAGATGGGAGGGGCAAACCTTTCTGGTCTCTTTGTTAGCCAGCATGGTTCATACAGTGGGTGGTTGCTGTGATGGATTCTCATGCTCATTTCAGAGCACAGTGGAGAGTGCACAGCGTTTTCTGGAGAAGTTCCAGCCTGGCAAATGGACCATCCAATACAACCAGCTTACCCTAAAGATGCCTGTTCCAAGGTAATGCTTTCAAATAAAGCTACTGGCAGTATACTGCAGTACAGTATCCACATCTGTTCCCAGGCTTTGTGTAACACAGGGCATATATGTGTGTAGACTGTGGCTGGGATTGAAGTTTGGAGAGTAGAGAGAGAGCACTGTGAGGCCTCCCTGAGGGAGCAGAGCTAACCTGCAGTGGTGCTGTGACATCTGTTGAAGTGTAGGTGTGGGTAATCCTGATAGTATTGCTAGATAAGTCATGATCCAGCAAATAGTGAAACAGTCACACAATATTTAAAGTTTGAAGCAACCCACAAGGGTCATCAAAGTCCAACTCCTGGCCCCACACAGGACATTCCCAAGAGTCACACCATGTACCTGAGAGTGTTGCCCAAATGCTTCTTGAACTTTGTCAGGCTTGGTGCTGTGACCCCTTCCCTGAGGAGTCTGTTCAGTGCCCAGCCACCCTCTGAGTGAAGAACATTTTTCTCATATCCAACCTAAAACTCCCCTGACACAACTTCAGGCCATTCCCTCGGTGGTCCTGTCACTGGTCACCACAGAGAAGAGATCAGTGTCTGCCACTCTGCTTCCCCTCATGGGGACATTGTAAACACAAAGCAAACACTTGTGTTTTTGAATATTTTCAATCTGACATGGCAAGAAGATAACATCTTGAAGTAGGAGTTGTTGGTGTCAAGTTCCCAAGGAGCAGCTGAAAATACGCAAAATACCACAAGAGAGCATAACGTGTTGCCTACAAAAAGGCATTCTTGGGGTGGGGGGAGGACTGGGGGGATGTGGGTGTTGTTCTTTGGTTTAGGTTTTACTATTTTTTATTTTTAAAAAGACAACTCTGAGGATGTGTCTATTCCAATATAGATGATATTGGTGGGATTGATTCATTTAACTAGGAGGGTTTAAAGCTTCACTTCTAAAATACAAATTGGGTGTTTATGCCATCCAGAAGTGGGGAGTTTGTAAGAAGTCTCTGACATATAAATTCACCTTACTCTCTTTCTTTAAGCGACATTGAAATCTCACGGTCTTGCATACCCAAACCAATTGAACAAGTTGCAGCTGAAGTTGGCCTGCTCCCTGATGAGGTGGAGCTCTATGGCCAAACTAAAGCCAAGGTCCAGCTGTCAGCTCTGAATCGTCTGAAGAACCAGCCAGATGGAAAATACGTTGTTGTTACTGGGTAGGTGCTTCCTTAACTGAGACATCACTTACATGATGTCAAGATGAAATTTTGTTATCATGGCCTGTTGTATTGTCTTTTGGTAGGGTGACTGTGTGGAGTCCTCTGGGTTTTAGTAAATTGCACTGCAAAAATGCAGTGGTTTGGGAAGTAGATTGATTCCTTGTGGCAAATGGTGGGAATGTAGCTAAACAGTTCTCTCCAGGACATTAATTGATTTAGTCTGCAGGTCAGGGTTATGAAAAGCTGACTGGTTCCTAATCAAAGTTCTCCTTATCTAGTAGCCTGCCTTCAGCAGGAACTAGTGAGCTGTTTCAGAGGACAGTCATCAGCAGTTATGTGATAATTTGCCAACCTTATTCCAGTTTTGAACTGATGAAGATTAGCTGAAGTCTGACCCAACTGAGAATTTGAATTCTCATTAATTGCAAAAGCTGTGTAACTTTTGTCCCTGTGGCTTAAGTCTCACCCACTACAAGGATTTAATTGTGTCTCTTCTGCTTTGTTGCTGCAGGATAACTCCCACTCCCCTGGGAGAGGGGAAGAGCACCACTACTGTTGGCCTTGTTCAAGCCTTGGGAGCTCACCTTCACCAGAATGTCTTTGCCTGTGTTCGGCAGCCTTCTCAGGGGCCAACCTTCGGTATAAAAGGTATGAGCTGTTCTGTTGCTTGCAGTTGGCCTAAGTGGGGAAAGATGGCATTGAGAGATTTTATTCTGCTGCATTGGAGTTTTACATAATTCCCAGTTACAATTCCATTTATTTTAAGAAAGAAAAACTTTGGCTAAGTTCTTCAGTTTTGTCTTCAAGTGCTGTACTGGGATTTAAACTAAACTGCTCAATGGTAGCTGCCCTCTTAAAGCTATGAAGCAAACACATGTAATAGCACTGAGGGCTGGAGACACCTAAATTGTATGTTCTGACTGTTGGATCTCTGCAGGTGGAGCTGCAGGTGGTGGCTACTGTCAGGTTGTCCCCATGGAAGAGGTAATTCTTTATACTAAGCACATATAGCTCCCAGACTTTGTAAAAGTAGTGCAGTCAGATAACTTGGAAAATCTATAAGTATATGGCACTCTTGAGAACTGGATGCTTGATTTAATAAAGCCATTTTTTTAAAAAAACGTACAAGCATCTTCAGGTTGTTTCAGAAGTGTGTCTGCATGCTCAGGGAACTTCATAGAACTACAAATTCCCAGTTCCTCTGTTACCTTCCCTTCTCTGCCTTTAATTGCTGTATACCCTTGAGCAAAGTACATCTTGTGCCTCATTTTCCCAGCACCGAAATGAAGATGATAATGACTTAATGCCTTTTTGGAAGCATACTAAGTAGTTCTGTCAGCTGTGGTGGTCACTAACTCTTTGTGTGAGCTATTTTGGTGTACTTGTGTTTTAGATTACTAACATGAACTAGGAAAAGGGAAATTGGGAATCAGAAATGTTAAGACCTCGGTCTGTGGAGCATATTTCTAGTGTGGCTTGGCAACAAGTAAAATTCTGTGTCTGGAGGCAGGGAATTGAAAGGCACGTGTGGCACGTGCTCTCGTGCTTCTCTCAACTCTCAGAGTAATTGCCTGTAGAATTCTGCCTTTGTCTCATGTACTATAGATTGACACAGGGCAATTTTAGGAAGAAAAGCAGAAACTATCAAAAGGGCTGTTTGTTCTAATTGATGCAGCAAGTCCATAAAATAAAAAAATGTTAAGGAGGTAGAATATGGATTTAGTCATGTGCCAAGAGCATGTGTCAATGATAGAAGTGACAGGGAAAATAATCTCTTCCTCTTTGGGAGTGTTAATAAGACAAGCCAAAATACTTGACTATGTGCAGCAGTGGGAAACAGCCTTCCTTTATGAACCAAACTGGCTGAAACAGCTTTCTTTAATTATGACCCATGTGGTACAAATACATAGTTTTGTGGAGGTGTTTTAATCAATGCATGTCTCGTAAAATTAAAGTATCTGCAGTCACTAGTTAGAATAATGACCTTGATATATAATTAAATTATTCTACATGCAGCTTTAATCCTAGGAAAAAAAATAGCAAGTGAAAAACTTTTGAGTTCATACTGCAGAACCAAGGTAATAATAGTTGCTTCTTGTTGCATGTATGCAGAATGAGACAACAATTAGAATTTACTAATTACAGTTTATAATCAGCGTGTGACTAGCTGCATTCTCTTTTAGCTCTGTGGATTTTAAGACCACAGTAGCAAGGCTTCAACAAAATGGTATTTGTAAGGTCTTCTGTCATATCACCTTTTCAAATGTTACCTTTTCATCTTCCTCCTTTGCTGCTCTTCTACAGAGGAAAAGGATTGTTTTAACCATACCTTTTACTCACCTGCCATAATGCAGGTGTGTCATGGAAGCTGTATATCCTAGGCTGTTTGTCAGTATAGAATCATAAGTTTCAGTAGGAAAAGCCCTCTAAGGTTGTCATGTCCAACTGTTAACCCAGCACTGCCAAGCCCCCTGCTAAACCAGGGCCCCAGGCACTGTGTCCACATGTCTTTTAAACACCTCCAGGGATGGTGACCCCACCACTTCCTTGGGCAGCCTGTTCAATGCTTGGCAACTCTTTCCATGAAAAAATTTTCCCTAGTACCCAGTTTAGACTCTTCACCAGCTTCACAGCTACAAAGCAGCCAGATAACTCCTGTAGGCAAGCCCACTCAAACTGTCTTTTAATGAGGTAGAACTAAGGAAACTACTAGCAGTGTCACTGTGTAGTACAAGTTCTGCCTGTGACACTGTGTTTGGGTGGTTACCTTATGCAGAGCTCCGTGCAACCACAGCTCCACTGCTAGTGCTGCACAAGGTTGCGAGTTCCAGTTTAGCTCAGATCCCCTTGTAGGAGCAGCAGCAAGTTCAGCTACTGTATGTGTGAAACCTGTGCAAATGAGGGGGTCAGAAGGAAGGTGAAGGAGGAGCAATGCAGATGTGCCATATTGTGGTCTTACCAAGTGTCAGCCTCTGAAAACTGTTCTTGTGGAGGGGAAAAAACAAACAACTTTTTATATGGGAGCTTTGTTCTAGAAGTTTGTAAAATGACATAAATGTGGGGGAGGCATTTTTTCTGTTTTAGAGAAATTCTTTCCTCTCTTCCACACACTGCACTGAGCAATCTCTCCCCCTCCACCCTCACCCACTTTAACAGCACTATTAATACTTCTCTTTCCATCTGTCTACATTGAATTGAAATAAATGAAAATTGCAGCAGGATGAGGTAACTGATATGTTTTATCTCCTCTAGTTTAACCTTCACCTCACTGGTGACATCCATGCTATCACTGCAGCCAACAACCTGGTTGCTGCTGCTATTGACGCACGTATGTTCCATGAGCTGACCCAGTCTGACCAGGTACAGTCCTTTCCTACAATGTATTTGATGGCAGCCCACTTTGGCCAGGCTGTTTTGGGTGTGCCAGAAATGCTAATTAACTACCTGTTTCATTTTGCAAGGCTCTCTACAACCGTTTGGTGCCTTCTGTCAATGGAGTTAGGAAGTTCTCAGACATTCAGATCCGAAGACTGCAGGTAAGCTCACTGGTTTCTCATTGGTTTCTGGTTCTGTTTCATTTATTCATCCTTGACATAAGCAGAGCTATGTTACAGAAACCCTTGTTTTGTCCCCTAGGACATTCTGCTAGCATTTATATTTTACACAAAGCATGCAGAAGTGTGGTAGCCCTTCATACAGCAGAGAAGACAGTTAGATGCAGCCCCAAGGGGAAGAATCATTGATATAACTCTGTCATATGCTCTATGAGTAACACAGTGGGAAGAGGCAAAGGGATGAGTGTCCTGTATTAGCAGTGTTAATTCAGTGTCCTTAATGCAGTTTAAGAAAGGACTAGAATCAGTTTCTGTACTTTACAGACATTTATAGCTAGAGATTAGTGGTTCCCATGTGACAGTTATGCAGATAATGCAGGACAAAAAAGGCAATTTAGAAAATTTAGCAAAAAGAGAACAGAGAGAATTTTTTTTGTCTTACCCAGATTGAGAAAACAAAATAAAATGGAAAAAACACCTCCCTACATTGCTCACTCCTCCTCTACAAAAAAGAATTCCCAGTTATGTGAGTAGCCCTGTCACTGAGTGGCAGTCTCAGCAGCCCACAGCTCCTCTGATCCTCAGAAATTAGGGACACATGCTAGTTCACATTGACTTCTGCAAAAATGAGGATTAACAAAGGAATAGTTTTGCACTAGGCTTGAACCTTTCAGCTCAGAGAACAGACTGGGCCCTGCTGAGCTCATTCAAACTACATACCTGTTTGTGGAGTGTTCAGGCTTGATCAGTTGCCCATTTGGAAGGCAGGAGCAATAGTCAGACTACTTAGCAAGCTAAAACTCTGCTACATTAATTGGCTATAGTGTCTCAATCATTAGACAATGTGTGGTTTGCTTCACTGCTGAGCAAGAAACTATGTCATAGTGCTTGGTGTTCCTGACAGACTGCTGAGGGAACTCTACCCTTGACCACTCTTCTGGTTATTGGATGTCGAGATGTGACAGGATTCTAATACTCCAGAAAGATGATATCTTTGTTGTTGTTGTTTATTTCTTTTTCTAAATTATATGCTTGAAGAGGAAGAGAACAGACTTTCTTCTTCCCTGCTGTTTCTTCAGGAGGAAAATACGACTTAACTGTCTAGTTAATTAAAAAAACCTTGCTCGTTCATAAATCAACTGAATCGCTTTCCTCATTCCTAAGCTTGCACTTGTATCAGGCTTCTTGAGATAATTCTTCTCTCAATTAAGCAACTTGGCAAACTGCCCATCCTCTCAGTATGTTCAAGATCAGCTTTCTGGGATGCTGACAGCCTTGTGACTGAATTGTTTAATTCCTCCTTTGTGCTGCTTAACCAGCGTGCTGAAAGCAGTGGCTTTAAATGCATATGGCTGTGTGCAGTGACCCCAGGCAAACTAACGAGAAAGGGATGTAAGCTTGTGAGACTAATGATGAGAACAAGGCATGTAAGGAACTGCAGAGCTCTCTCTCTCACACTCTTTCTGTAGGTGCCTTGCACAAAGCTTGGTGACAACCTGCCCTAATGGGCTGTATTGTCTGCCTTGCCCTTTACGAGCTTTCCAGCAGCAAACTCTGCTTCCAGATACACACTGATATGGATCATCTTACCTTGCTGTGAGGTCTGGGAGAAGGGGCACCAAAAATGCAGCCCTTCATTATTTCTGAATATGCAGATGCTGCTGCCAAAGCTTCATTGTTGCAGTAAAGGGTTTGTTTATGTGAATTTTTTCACCATACCCTTTTTCTTTTATTTGTCCTTTCTTCCCATAGAAACTTGGCATTTACAAAATGGATCCTATGGCTTTGACAAAGGAAGAAATAAACTCGTTTGTGAGACTGGACATTGACCCAGGCACCATAACATGGCAAAGAGGTACAAGAGACATTAAATGAAATAATTATTAAGAAACACAACCATGTGTCAAAAAAGACATTTGCAGGTACAGCTGAAACTGTGTTTCCTGGGAAAATGAGAAAGAAGGCAGGGCTGGCCTCTCCTTCTGTGAGTTTGGTGGGATAGTTGCCTGCAGCTGAGATCCCATTTCTAAAGGGTCTGACATGGGGGTTTGAATCTGCACTGAATTCACAAAGATTGTCTTTGCTAATTGGTGCAAGTTTGTGTTTCTGGATTTGTCAGTCACTGAGAGACTTGAATTTGGCTACTATAGCCAACAATCTTTTTACTTGACTGCTCTGTGAGCAAGGAAAGGGTTCTGTTCTGGGATTAAACTCAGTTTTAATTTGCCCACTTGCTCTTTTGGGGACTGATGGCAAATGAAGGACAGATATTTAACAGGTTTTTAAAATACCTGAAGAAATTAATCTCTGATCTGGTAGGTTTAGTATTTCACTAGCAAAAGAAATTTCAAAATGGACTTTTTTCTTGAGTTAGACTCCAAAAGTATTGCTTTTTCTTCTGTTAAAATACAGTGTGAAATGTATTATCCAAAATTTGTTTCATAGCCTGTAATGAGACTAAAGTAGTTTGCCTCATGGGACATACTTTACAAAATACTTAGGATATTTCCAGCAGATAGTAAGAAACAGCAAATTTATGCCACTGTTTCATAGTTTGTGTTTCCAAGGTAATTTGAGTTAATGGAGTTATGTGAAACAATTCTCCCTAAATGGTAGTGTCTGACTGTTTTATCACTTAAATAAAATTATCATTTTATAAGTTCTTTTTGGCTGTAGTAATTTCCTGAATTCACATTGACTAATGATGGTGGAAAATCATTGGAATAATCAATTGGAATAATACTAAGAGCTCTGCTTTTCAGAGACTCTTTGGTCTTGTGGTTAGTGCACACAAAGGGATGTAGACTCCCTCTGGATGCAGTGCAGGGTCTGCTGTGTCTGTGGGTATCTTTGTTGCAGTTCAGTTTTGGGGAGGAATTGTGTTGAGAAGCACTTGCCACTCTTGAGAAGATGGTATCTCCAGCTGCCATCCTGTCTTCATGAGTAACCTGGCTGAGTGTTTGTCATAGGGCATAGATGTGACTTATGACTTGCAATGTGACATCCCTCTGCATTCCTTGCAGTGCTGGATACAAATGACAGATTCCTTAGGAAAATCACTATTGGACAGTCTCCAACAGAGAAAGGCTTCTCACGAACGGTAATTGCTCCCTTTTCTTCCATGTTTTAAAAAGTCCTTTCAAAAATGTGTTCCTAAGGCAAGTTTTAACTCCAGATATTTTCATCTTTTAACAGTATCTTGTTACAGAGAAAGCAGAAAGTCCTTTCAACCAAGCAGTTAAATTTGCTATCAGTGCATGTTTTATTGTCTGTTCCCTCCTCCTAAATATTGGCTTCCTAAACTGGGATAACTGTGGCATAAGTGGTATACAAGTGCCTTTTCAAAAGATGATACATGGCAATGGCTCATCTTCATCCTGCAGATGCTTTGGGTGGGGTGTATCTGGCCAAAGCTAGACAAAGTATCTGAGCTTGTCTAGATTCACTGTATAATCAATAGAGTAAAAAAGGCAATTGGGCTGTGACTCCCCTCATCCCTTAAGTAACTGTCAAATTAATAGTTCAAATGAGCTGTGCTCAGAAAAGCCTCTTTCTATTGACTTGAAATGTCCTTAGGGTGCTTAGCTTCCCTAAGATGGAAGTGTCTGCATTATGTCAGATGAATTATACCCTTCATTTCCTATAGAATCTGGGTTTTTTGTTGGGTTTTTTTGTAACTTGCTGTATTGTTTAGTGACAATCAGATGAGTTAGTAAGCTCAGCCTTCAAAAACATAATTTGTTAGTGTTAAGTGTTCTTACATGAATCACTAATGTATGTACCAGGAGAGACACATAATAGCAGCAGAAAAATAGGTTTTACTTAAATTTGCAGAAAAAAATCCAGTTTAAAATGGGCAAATTAAATGATTTGTGTCCTGAGAGCAATGCTTTGGATTTCTTGTATATTGAATACCTGTATTTTTTTTCTGTTGTTTTTTTTTGTTATGATGATTGGCCTTGTTTCAAGAATTTACCAGAGGTAAGAACTGCTGCAAGGGAATCTTGATGAGTTCACATTCTTCATTTATCTCTTGCAGGCTCAGTTTGACATCACTGTGAGCAGTGAAATCATGGCAGTCCTGGCACTGGCTGATGGGTTGGATGATATGAAAAAGCGATTCGGCAGAATGGTGGTAGCTTCCAGCAAGAAAGGACTACCAGTTACAGCAGATGACCTTGTAAGAGTCATTCAGTTATTAAATGCTTTATCCTATCACTTCTGAAAGTCTTTGGATTGAAAAGCAGAAAGACAGTTCTGTGCAGAAAAGATCTTAACATATAGGGGATCAAAGATGACATCTCAGCCACTGTAGTTAATGAAGGTTTTTTGCTTCTCTGTGGCAACCACCTTATCCAGGGAGTGTGTGTGAGACCTGAACAGGGACAAGGGTCCTGTATGATGTGCTTTGTGTCAAGTTGAAGGTGGCACCATAGGAATTACTGGGGAAGTAAGTGGTGGCTTCTACTTTTTTGTGAATTGGAAGAACTCAAAATGCATCCTGCTGGCCATCCTGTTTCTCAGGCTCCCTGGAGTGAGGAAAGCATTGAGCAGGAACAAAGCCTTGTGTAAATTTAATTACAGATGGTTAAATATCTTATTTTGGGAGGCTTTGAATGCTGTAAAGGGCAAAACCTTTGCAAAAAGTGTGTGTTCTCCATAAGGCACCCTTTGATGAAGGACACAAATCCTTTATTTCTACCGCAAGAAATGCTGAACGTCACAGCACTGGTGATGCCTGTTACCAGTGTGTAAAGCAGTCCAAGTCTTGCAGCTGCCCATACAATAATTGTTAGTACAGTTCTGGTATGTTTGTGGACTGTGTCAACTAGCACTCTCCCAAACGATGCTTCAGTGTGTTTTCAGGGCAATGCCCTGTGGCCCAGACACTTCTTACAATGAGCATTTTGAAAATGACAACCCTGTTTGGAGAGGGGAAGGGGATGTGAGCCCTCTGTGTGAACTGTGCCCTGCCATTTGGCCCCAAGACAGAGAATAGGCTCAGGACTGGTCAACAGAGGAACAGTATTGGTGTCTAGAGCTCTCCTCTATAGCAGGTTCTTCACTGCCTGCTTTGCAAGAGACAGGGGTATCACATGGTGTGCACGATGGGGTGTTAACCAGGTTTGTGTTGCATTTTTTTCCCAGTGGGAGAGAAGAATCCACAGGGTGGGTATCCTGACCTATGTTTCCAGCAAGTTGGTACCACTTAGCCTTACCCACCTCTTGCTCTCTTGCTGCAGGTTTTTTGTTTTCTTGTGGTTTTGGGGGGGTTGGTTTGTTTGTTTTACTTCCTCCCAGGATAAAGCTAGGAAACAGTAGATTTGTGGTCTGACACTGGCCTTGCAGGAAGAGGGCTGGGCTGGGCACTGTTTAGCTGTGAATCCCGCTGTGAGGTGCTTCTTGTGAATGAGGGAGTGCACGTGCCAAAGTTCTGTAGGCAGCTTTGAGATTTTAATTCCTACAGCCAGCATGCTTCCAGTTTAACCTTATGTACATGAGTTAAACTCTTCTCCTAGAAAACAGGAGCCTCCTACTGCCCATCAGCAGGGGAGGCAGACGGTGTTTGGGTTAGGAGTTGCTTTAAGTTTTCTGTAGAATCCAGTGATAGAAGTCTTTAATCTCAATACTTGATTTTCTTGCCCTTTTTTTAACTAATAATGTTTGAATTTGTCCATTGCAAGTGCAGAATGGAGGATGGTATCAGACCTGTCCAACAGGTTCTCTTGGGGGTTACATGTTTGCACTAATGGCAGCCAGCAGCTCCTGTCACTAGGATGTGTTACATACTCCTCATGCAGGCAGAAATTGGGTGATTGCAGAGACCAGGCTGGGTTCTTCTACTGTGATACAGCCAATGTCACAAGTGTGCTACCAGGAAGTGCAAAAAAAGCTGGGAAGAAGTGTGGAATCAAAAACTGACAACAAGTTTTTGGAGATGGGATGTATTGAAGTTCCACTGAGTGACATAGGCCTGAAATGTCACCATGGAATTCTTGCTCTGCAATTTTCATTATTCTGGAGATGACTGAAGTTTCAAGCTTATCCATTAAATGTTAAATAAGCTTTCATGTGGCAAGATTGAAACTAATGAAACAAAGCACTGAATGTCTTATAAAATAATAATCTTTCCTATAATTGAGTGCTGCAATCCAGATGAAATTGAAAGGAAAGAAAAGGAGATCATCGTTCAAGGTTTTCATAATTGCTGTGAACAATTGGCTCAGGACTCATTACAGCAGTTTTAGTTACTTTTGCAAGTGCTGGGTAACATAACAGCTGGTTTGGTTTCCACTGGACTGTGTCCTTCACAAAGGTGACCAAACCCTCATTTTCTCTTCCCAAAGAATGTGGGGATGAAGTCATAACCTTCCACTGCACAGGAAGCAGAATTCAGCAGGGTACGTGGCTGCACCTCAGAGGAAACATGGGCGCCAGTGTTTGCTCTTCACGTCTGCCTGGTTGTTCTCATGAGCACAGAGGTTCACTTTAAAAGTTATTTCTGCACAAGAGACTTGAGCAGGATGTAGCAGCTTGTTATGACATTTTAAGGCCAGCATGTAGAGCTGGGGAGCTGAGTTGCTAAAATGAAGAAGGAAAAAGGTCCAAGATAAATCTGTCTTCCAAACCCAAGAACATTGCTTTGTGCCACTGAATGGGCTACAGTAAACCGTCTGTGCTGAAGGGTTATTCTCTCACTGCTCATATTTACTAACCTTGCCATAGCATTGAAACAGCAATTAATTGTTCTTTATGCCTTTGCAACAAAGTGATGGCCCAGCAAGGTCACAACTAAGAGGCTGCCCCACCAGAAATCACAGATCTTCCTACAGGAATGTGAAGGTCATTCTCCTGCCTAGCCCTGACTAGTTAGTTCTATGTAGAGCAACGACTTGTTCTGGTCCTGAAAGCCCACTGGGACAAAAGCAGAGCCTTGACACAACATAGGAACAGTCTCAAGGTCTCAGTACTTGTGTAAACTGATTGTCCTTTTTTCTTTCAGGGAGTGACTGGAGCTCTGGCTGTCTTGATGAAAGATGCTATTAAACCAAACCTCATGCAGACTCTAGAGGTGAGCACAGATGATTTGCTGTAAGTGCATTTTCAGAGCCAAGAAAAAACTGGTTTATTTCATTCATCACAGTCAGTGTGGACCTACTTAGCCCAGAGCTGGAACTTTACTGTGGTTGCTGCCTGAGGCTCAGGGCTAGGGGAGAAGGCTGACTTCCTTCTAGGTCTGCCACTGGGATGTGGGATGACACTGAGGAAATGCGCTAAAATTTGCTGTGTCCTTGTTCTGTTGCCTTTAATGTCAGGAAGTGTTTGGGGAATTTAAATGGTGTGGATGAAGGAGAACGACAAAGATTGTAAATTCAAAGTTGCTGGGATTTAGCTATCCTTTTCCTAAGCGGATTAATACCTCCACTTGTGCAGATTATAATAATCCTGTTTGCCCTGTAGTCCTTATTGCTGATAACAAATGTCTGATTAGAAGGCTCTGAGATCTGTCATCTAAAAATGTTTTTCTTTACCTTCAGGTACCACAGTACTTAGCTCCTGAAATGCTGGATATCTGTGAAAATTGTACTCTGATTTTTCTCTGTCTCCCACATCCTCCCTTTTCTAGGGAACACCAGTGTTTGTTCATGCTGGACCTTTTGCCAATATTGCACATGGGAATTCCTCTGTGTTGGCAGATAAAATAGCACTGAAGCTTGTGGGTAAAGATGGTTTTGTTGGTAAGTGCATGGAGTGTAGGGTATTTTGTTTGCTTTTTATTTGTTTTGGAGGGAAGGATTTGCCTTTTTTTATCATTAATGTCCTTGCTGGGTTTTTTTTGTCTTGGAAGAAGCTTCTGATTTATATAATCTGAGCATGATTTTTCCACCCAGCAACCTTTCACAAGCTTCTTTCCCTTTATTTCCTACTCTAGTTACAGAAGCAGGATTTGGTGCAGACATAGGCATGGAGAAATTCTTTGACATTAAATGCCGCTACTCTGGTCTCCGGCCTCATGTGGTGGTGTTGGTTGCCACTGTCCGAGCTCTGAAAATGCACGGAGGAGGACCTGCTGTAAGTACTGGGGAAGGTTTTCCATAGGCCTGGGGGGCTGTTCCTGTTCTGATCCAGCCACTTAAAGCCCTGTAGGGTTTGATCTGCTTGAAATTGTTTTGAGATTCAAGTTGTAAAAGGAATCGATATCCTTCTGTTGCTTGTCAGCAGCTTCACTGCAGTATGTTACAGGTTCATACCTGCTTGTTTTATTTGCCTGTGTGCTGGGGCACTTGTGATAGTCCCAGTCATTTATTTTGTCATAAGTGCATCCTGCAGTCTTTTATTCTTTATTTTTTTCTTACAAAAAAAAGTGTCAGCGTGGAGTAGATTGTTGTATCTTGATACCATTTAATAAGAATAAAGCATGGATTGCTGTCATGGGTAAAAATCTTACGGGGTTCCATTTTTTCCCTTTTTTCCTCAGGTCACTGCTGGGGTACCTTTACCAAGGGAATACACGGAAGAGGTAATCTTAAGCTGTTGTGACAGTTGACCAGCTAACTGTGGTCATGACATGAAGATGTCATGCTGTGCATGCTTGGATTCCAGTGTGTCATTTCTTTAGCTGCCTTGGGAATGCTTCCTCATACAAACTGTAATGGTTTTTTTGTTCTTTTTTTTTTAATGGTGTTACTTCAGCTCTGCTTTTTCAAGCATTTATTGTATTTGATCTAGCCAGTGTTCAGAGCCTTTTGTTTCTCCTTAACTCATGTGATTGTCTGTGCTCCATTTTTCATGGTAATAGTTACTCTGTGTGCCCAACCATCTCAATATGGAGTAATTGCTTGGCTGAAATGTTGTCTTGGAAAGTATTCAGAGTACCTCTCTAATTATGCTCTTCAGTTTTTATTTTTGTCCCCCCTACCTCTGCAATCAAGAGAGGAGAGTGAACTAAAGTCTCACCTTCCATCCTTGTGCCTTGAATGGTTGTGTGGACTTGTGTAATTGTCTGGCTCTCTTTACATTGCTGCAGCTTTTTCACTTGTGGAGGTTCTGTATGGATTATTCTTTGCATAGGAAGAGATGAAAATGTCTGAATTTCCAAGAATAGTCTCTGATGCTGCAAAATGTAAATACATGTAAACTGAAAGCTGTTGCCACAGGCTTCAAAAGGGTGTCATGAAATTCACTGCTGGTGATATTTAATACATAAAAAGGAATGTGACAGAGAGGAGACTGAGGCCTTACTGTGGGGAGTTAATGGGAACAGGTATTAACTTATTAAGAATAACAAAAAGTGGTTTCTCTTATCTTGGCTCAACAGCTGAAACCAATGATCATTAGAAGTTGTCATTCTTTTTCCTGTCTCTCTTCAAGAGTGTGCAGGGATCTGGACTGTTCAGAAAGCAGCACTGGGTGTTTACCTTTGTGGTTTCATTCCCATTTTGACATTTTTACCATTAGCTGTGAACATAATGGATTTGGAATAAAAGTTCCACTGCCCCTGATAAAACATGCTTCCTGCATTTTTACAGAATCTTCAACTGTTGGCAAATGGCTGCAGTAATCTAAACAAGCAAATCCAGAATGCACGGCTGTTTGGTGTCCCAGTAGTTGTGGCTGTCAATGCTTTCAAGTAAGTGAGCTGGGATGTGGAATTGATGCATGGGTATAAAATTGTGGCATTTTGTATGTTATGTTTAACACAAGCTCTTGTTTTCAGTTCTGTTGATGTATTGTTTGCAGCATTTTGCATCGCTGGAAGATGCTGAATGAACAAGGGAGTTCTGCATAGTCATTTCAAATGTATTCCTTAGTTTGAATTAGCCTGGTATTTTATAGCTAGTATCTGCCATCATTTATACCATGACTGGCCAGATTATTGTGTGCAGGTGTGCCTGTGACAATGTGGAGTCTAAGCCCATAGTAGGTGCTGAGGAGCCTGTGTTGTCAGCAGTGCTGTGTTCAGTGGTTGGCTGTATGGAATAATTGTGCCCTGCTAAGAGGCATTTTGGGCTCTGCACATTGAACTGCACAGGAAATAGAACCTCTGTGTGGTTGTTTTATGCGAGCAAAAGGGCTCTTTGAGCTGGGTTGTTAAACCTGATGCTAGTTGAAGGGGACTAGCCAGCTAAGGGTTCTTCATCTGAAGTAAATGCATATTGTCTGATGTAGAGGAGTGATGGCTTTTAGCCTGTTGTGTGCCCATGATACAGAACACCTGAGCATCTCTAAATCTGCAGTACTAACACCTTTTTGAGTTTGCTCATGAAAACTGGAAAGCAGAACAGAAATGGCAAAAGGTCTGGAATGCTGCTCTAAGTCGTGGATCCCTGCACATAGTTCCAGAGCTACTTGTTGCTGTGTGTTGTTCCATGGAGTACCCTCCTTCACCAAGGGAGAGAAGACTGTGGTGGATAGCCTGTGAGCAGCTTCCTGATGGCAGGATTCTGAGATTTCCTTGGACAGGTTTTGGATCTTGTCAGGAACAGTTAATTTACTGTGTGTGCATGCTGGTACAAATATGCACATTTTTCTTCTTACAGGACAGATACAAAGGCTGAGCTGGCCCTTGTAGTACAAAAGGCAAAGGAGGCAGGAGCATTTGATGCCGTAGAGTGCACTCACTGGGCAGATGGAGGCAAAGGAGCACTGGCACTGGCCCAAGCTGTTCAGAGAGCATCCCAGGCACCCAGCAGCTTCAGGTTCCTCTATAACACAGAGGTAGGAACTTCCAGTATTACACACAGAGATGCTTTGTTTACAAGTTAGAGATCAGTTGGTTTTGCTAGCTTAAGTTTCTGAGGGCCATCTTAAAGGCTGCTTGAGAAACAGAAGAAATTTGGTTTTTGAATTGTTAACATTTATTCCACCAGTCTCAAAGATCTTGTTAGTCAATTCTTATTGTTTTGACTAACCAGTAAAATATTGAAACCTGTTTGGAAAACCCTCAGATTGCTATATAGCTTTGTTCTACAGCAGGTGGGATTAAACGTCTACAGATGGGCACTGCACAACACATATGAGGGATGTGAAACTGCTGTGATGCTACAGGTCTTTGTAATTTGGCCACACTGACTTGCCTGTCTGGTTTTTTTCCCCTAGCTCCCTGTTGTAGATAAGATCAGGATTATTGCCCAGCAGGTCTACGGGGCAAGAGACATTGAGCTACTTCCAGAAGCACAGGAGAAAGTTGCCATCTACACTAAGCAAGTGAGTTTCCATGTCATCTGATAGCAGTGGTGCTTTTTATTTAAAATTATAATTTTGAACATACTGAAGTGGTGTTCAAACTGTGTGTGAAGGGAATCACCTCTCAAATCATGTCCTTCTCCAGCTTAAATGCTACTATAGCAGGGGAGGAAGAGGATGTGGGGAGGAAGAAACTGCCTCTTGTCTTCTAGTGGAGAAGATGGAACTCACTCATCTGGCCCAGTATCATTTTTATGATACTGTATGGAGAGAGAAGGGCAGAAGGGTTCAGTGATCTTTTTTCTGCTGTACTCTCTGATCCTTCAGCAATTAGAGAATTAGGGAAATAAAAGTGGTTAACACTGGTGTTAAATAGTCTCGGATTATTTTTTTTCTTTGAGATCAAGTTCTGCTACTAAGTTTTTGAATCCATATGTATTTTTAGCAGTCAAAACTATGTTGGGGAAAGATTTCCCAACAGGGGATACAAGACTTCTGGTAGAAAAAATGGCTGCTTCTTTTAAGAATTGAACCTGGCATCTGGTTGTTGACTCAGATGCTTTCTGGTTGCTGTGTTACTTTTACTCTTCTCTAGTGTGACATTCTTGTCATTTACCTCCTTTTGCATTACTCAAGGTGTGTGAAGGTCTTTGAAAAGAAGACAGTGTGTGAATTGGCCATTTGCTGGTTACACAGTGCTAAATAATTTTGCTTTTGCACTTCATTTACTACTGCCATATACAGATTCTCATTTTCATGCTTCTTGTAAATTCCTTTACAAGCCTAGCAAAATCCCATATGCATGTAATGGCCACTTCCTCACGACCTGCAATTATATTGATCAAACATTTCTAATTAACTGACCTCAGCTGAACAAAACTTTAACTCTGAGCTGTTTAATGTTTTGGGAAGAGAGTAGAAAGTACATTGGCTATCAAGGTTCTATATCTAACACTTACGTAAATTTTTTCCTCTGATGGATGTGCTGGGGGGTTGCCATGATAGTTCTTTCTTTAGTACTTAGTGGGGAACAGGGAGAGAGTTTGAGAGAGCAGTAATGGGGATGCAGAATGGTGGTCAATGGATCTGACAGGCTGTGGGTGAAACAGTTGGTGAGGAGTGAAATGTCCTGATAAAATGTCTGCAGAGAATGGCAGAATAAAGCAATTACATTTGGACACAGGAAGAGTTATGGTTCTTTCCACTAATTTCCCTCTCTTTTCTAGGGATTTGGAAACCTGCCCATCTGCATGGCTAAAACTCACTTATCATTGTCTCATGACCCTGAACAAAAAGGAGCACCTACAGGTTTTGTTCTGCCAATCCGAGACATTCGGGCCAGTGTTGGAGCTGGATTCCTTTATCCACTAGTGGGAACGGTATGTGACTGAGGGGCATGGCAGTGAGACCCTCTGTTGTGGGGCGAGGAAAAAAACTTGGTGTGCATTCCAGTAATCAGTTACTCCTAAGTATCTCAAATTAGGAGAGTTCTTGTCATTTTCAATTGGTGTTTTAACAGTCCAGTGTATTAGATGCCTTAATGGTTTTTTTTCAGGGGGAAGAGAGAGGCTGAAATAAACCATCTGGCATTTGAATAATTAGCAAGCCCTGTTGTACCCCTCAGGTCCCACATCTCTCTAAATTTTGAGAAAAGAGTGAGCTCTGTAGTTGGTGAATTCTAAGAACAGCATCCAGTAGAGGGCATAGGAAAAATCCTTGGCCACCTGATTGCCATTGGACTTGGCATTCCTGATGAAAGTGCTTTGCTGTATTGCAGGTGAGCTCTGCGTGCACCTGCATGTCAGGGTAGAACAAAGCAACTCCTCCAAAGCTTTCAAAGCAAACAGCTCTGCATGAGACACCTCAACAGAGAAGCTGACCTGTGCTATCAATCATTTATCAGGCTCCCCTCCCATTTGGTTCTCATGGTTTTGCTGACCATCTGTTTGCTGCTCAGCATCAATTCCAGCAATTCATTTCACTGTGCCCTTGAGTTTTTAGTTTCTGTTCTTTGGCGTGATTGGCATGTCAGCTGAGAGAGGGGAGAGTTAATAACAATGGAAACAGGATCCCGGAACAGCTTTGATACGAATTGCTTGGCAGAAAGAGGAGCTACCTGCAAAATGAACTCAAGTTCAGGTTTGCATCCATACCAAGAACATTAGGATGAAAGGATCCACTGGAAGTCTTATCTGGAGAATCTCCTCTGGGCAGATGTTAAGTTACTAATGAGGTTGTTTTTAGGGGATGAGGCAGCTGGAGCAAGCAGCTGGCTTTTTTTCTTGCCTGAACCTTTTTCTGAGGTTTTAATGGCTACATGTTTGTTACAATAGACTTTCAAAAGCATTAGGGGTGCATGACTCAGATGATGAAATTTGCTGATTTTAGAGTTGGAGCCACTCTTCCTTCCAATGCTAGGTAAGGGTTTCCAGATTACCCAACATAAATAAAATAACCACATCCTGATGGAAGTCTGGCTCATCCATGTTCTAAAGACTAATGTGTGTTTTGGGATAGAATGAAAGATAACATGTCTGTTGTTGTTATAAATGGTATTTTTTGCAAGCCAAGATTTAATCCAAACAACAATTTATTTTTATTATTTATCCCATAAGCATTGGAGAAGGAAAGGGTACACTGCATTAATGAGCTACACAAGAGAGAGATGTTTTCAGACATTAAAATCAACATTTGGGCTCTTTTTTTGATGTCTTCAGTTTCTATGGAATTGAACTTTTCCCTTTCTGCTCCTTTCCCAGTTTCCTCATGCTTTCTTGGCTATGGGGTAAATCATGGTGTTAATTCTGCTAGAGTTAACAGTAAGTGTTCTGGTTAGGGACATGATCACTCTTCTGTGGTGTCTGCAAACCCAGGGAATGGTTGTCCCCTTGAGAAGCAATCCAGGGCATTTTTTATCAGATCACTATTTTAAACCCATTCAGCAGGGGGATGTGTTAGCCTCAGAATAAATTTTTGGCAGCAGCCATTGAACTGAGAGCTGAAAATGCAACAAATACATAGCTCTGAGCAGAAGCTTTTAGGATGAATATGAGGTGAAATTAATCACCAGTGTGTGCGTACTCTTGTTATCTGAAGTCATCACAAAGGGTGTCACATTTTATTTTTTTTCTCAGGTTCTGAGCTTTTGGTTATTCCCTTTCTTGCTCAGAGTTGAAACTGTTGAAATACTTTGAGATTTTAAAGGAAATATAATTTCAAGGGTTATCTAGATTTAAAGTGAAAATTAAAGAAATCACTGGACTCAGATTGGTTGGGTTTCTTTTCTGCTGCTGCTGCTGAATTGAACTCAAATCCTTTATTCAGCTATTTTTTTAGTTTCTAAGTGGCAATAAATAATACATGTTTAGTTGGTCTTAGTTTTATTTGAAATCTTGCAAGGGGTTTGATAACCATGTGGGCTAATTTTTCTTGTAAGTAAATAGTGAGAATTCTTTTAGAGCAAATGTGGTATTAAAGGGGAGGAGGAGAATGTCAGCTTTCAAAATAACTGAGTATGTTAAGCATTGTGGATACTTGTACAGCAAATTAATAGCCTGGATGGAAGCTACTCTGTACAGCATGGAAATTTGGGGTTTTAGCAGACTGCCTTTAAGTAATAGATAGCAGAGTAGCCACTGTGGGCTGCCCTATGGATAGGAGAGGATGAAAAATTGAGTGTTCATTTCAAAACAGAAGGTGCGAGAAATGCCAAAGTCAGGCGTATCTTCAGCACCTCCTACTCTGTTGAATGTCACTCTCTCAGCTCCTGCTGTGGCCCTCTGAATCTGGAGGTGGAGATCTGCAAAGCTCCATGATTCTGCAGTGATACATAAATAAATAGGAAATTTCTTGCTCTGCATGACCAGAGACTGGCAGGTGAGAACAGGAAAACCCTTCCGGGCTCTTTGAACCTCTTAATACCTTTGTGAGAGGTTCTTAAGAGCAAAATATTCATACAGCTACGCACAAAAATAAGGCATGAGGGTCTTCTCTGTGTCCCCCCTAGTGTCTGTCTGGGAAGGCAGTGGCTCTGACAAAAACCTAGTGCAGCCCTAGAATTCATTACAAAGGAGACCTGAAGTGATTTTTGCCTCTGCATAAGCTGTGAAAGACCTGCAGTGGTACTGCACATGTGGCACTGGAGTTAGCACTTGTCAACAGCTTAGGACAATGGGCTGGAACTCCAAAAACTCCACGAACAGTTTTGAGAATGGCAGAAAAAGCCTCACCAACAGAGCTCTGCCTCCTTGCTTAGCTTATTATCAAAAAAAAGATGGGGAGGTAATTTGATTAGCGTGCAAAATACTTGCTCAAGGAGAAAATACCAGGTTGCCAAAGAGATCTTTCATCTAATGGAGACAGGCATAACAATACTGACTGTGAAAGCTGAGGCTGGGTGATGCAGATAGAAAATGAGAGCTTTCAAGGTCTCCTTTTTTATTAAAGCAGTTAATGACCACTGACACAAACTACCAAACATGGGCACAAGTTGTCCACTTTTGTAGAGCATCCATGTTTGGCCTATGTGTGCTGCTGGGCTGAATGCTGAGTTAGGGAAGGGGAAATGTTCTCAGCTGCATGAATAAATCAGGCCAAGTTTAGTTCTGCCAGCCTTGCATTCTGCATCCCTGAAACTGGGTACTCGGCAGTGGGACAAGGGGAGAGGACTGGCCTGAGGCAAGCCTAGTGCTGGCAGCTGTTTTATGAGCTCTGCCACTGCACAGCCCTCCTGAAAATGTTCCAGTCAGGAGAATGGACCTCTTCATCTCTTTTTTTAAGCTTTATCCTAGTTTTGAAAAAACAAAACAAACCCCAAACTATTTAAACTCTCAACAGTAATTATTCCTAATTATTTAACATTTCTAGTTCTAGACTCTTGAAGAGTTGTAATCGACTCAGACTTTACAGTTGGCAAAGTTGCATTAAAATATGTATCCTCACTTTAGCACCCAGAAAACTGCCCTGAGTAATTGTCTCACCACAGCAAAGTCCATGAATGCTCCTCCAAGAGTGAGCTGGTCAGCTGGATACCCAAGTACTTTGCCAAATCTTGGGCTCAGTCACTGGCAGCTGCAGAAACCAAACTTAATCTTCATCATGAAAAGGGAAAACCTCAGATCTGCCTACTGATCCAGGAGTTCCTGTTCTCACAGTATGCTTCAAAACAGTCCATGACCACCAACCTGCTGGTGTGTTTGTGTGCGAGGAGCTGCCCCGGCTGCCGCCATCATTGTCTTCCGTATCTTGTCCACAAAGTGATGCTGCTGCCATTTTAACATCCTCTCTCTTGTTGTCCAGATGAGCACTATGCCAGGACTTCCTACAAGACCCTGTTTCTATGATATAGACTTGGACCCAGTGTCGGGAGGAGTAAATGGGCTCTTCTGAAAGGAAGAATTAACAGAAGGTAGGTGCCTTCTTGAAGGCTTTCAATATTTGGGCTTTATTTCTCATCTTGAAATAATGGAGTTAAGCCAATCCCATATTATGCCATATGTTTCCAAATGACATTTGATTATAATTCAGCCTGAAAGTTGCCTGCAGTTGTATATAATAGTAATTAAATTTATTTTTGTTTTTAGCTCCCAGAAGAACACCTGATGAGTCATGTAAATGGAACTTGTGCCCTGATCTCTTTTTTAAATCAGAACAAATACAACTGAAAATGTAGTGCAAGAACTGACTGGAAGGAGGAGTGCTGAAGAATCAACTGCTAACTTTTAATCTGTAATAATTTTTTAAACTGCTATGTTCCAAGCTAGGTGACACTGAGCATATAAACCATACTTCCTCTACAGACCTCCCGCTTCAAAATTGTAGCGGAAGCAGAATACAGAAACTTGGGTTTAGTGACCTCTTTTGATCCAGTGACATGATTTTAATAATTAAAAATCCTAAAGCTGGAGCTCTTTGAAACAGTCTCGAGATTTAATTGTCTTAACCATAGGGGTTTTGTAGCGTATTTTATCTTTGAAAGTCTTGTACAGTGCAGTTTCCCACTTGCCATACTGACTTCTCTGTTCCACTTCTTGAACTGTGGGGGAAACCGCCGTGCTCTGAAACTGCACCAATGTCATTTAAAAAAGGAAGCAAGGAGGAATCCCCTTTGCTCCTCATCTCTCTCCAGAAGTGCTTGCCTGTTTTCTGCTGTGGATTATTCCTGCAGGCACCTGAGCCACATCAGATTTCCCTGTTAGAAAGCCCATCTGCAACTACTCTATTCTACTGTTAATGGAATGAAACCTCTGGATATCAGATCTGTAGGGACTGGATCTCTGGCCCATATCTGTGGCTTATACCAAATGTCTCTTTTGAACCATTTTATGCTCCACAGTAAGTGTAAGTGCAGTTACAGAATTGTAAAGCCTTGTTTCCAAAGGTACCATTTTGGTGAATAGAGACAACATGAGCACTGATCAAGTGACTTGTAGCAGGTTTTGTCCGCAGGCCAAAAATCATTTTGTAACACGAACGTAGCATTGCTGCTGATCTTTTTAACTAATACAAATAAACTGGCAAAGACTTTAACTTTTTGGATTTTAATGTATGCACTGAGATTACTGAATTAAAATTTATTTTTGTGATTAACTGCACACAAGCAGCAATCCTTGTATTGACAAGTAGGAGTGATTATTGCAGTAATAAGTTGCCTGCAATGCACCAGGGGGTGTGTGTGCATTTAATCTGGTTTCCTTCCCTAGATGATGTATGTCATCTGTAGGAAATAAACTACCTGAATTATTCTGTGAATTTGATGTACTTGCAGCTGACTGCAGAATATCTGAATTAAAACTTGTGAGGCCCATCTGCTTGTGTCAGAACTGAATCTAAAAACATTCTGATTTTGGTGAGAACTGGGAGGATCAGGATGTAGGTGTGCACCAACGCAGGGGAGAATCTGTAGTACACAGATACTGTGTATATATATATATGTATATAGGGAGAGAGAGAGAGATATCTCTTCAGTTATTCAGGAGGGGAGAATAATTATATCAAAGTTACCTGGTTTTGACACAAGCAGACAGAACAGTTTAAATAGTTATAAGAGTATTTGAGATGCATTCACAGTCTCCTAAAATTTTCCTTTTGTTGGTGTTTTGATGGTGCTGAGGATTTACTGGCAGCCAGGTCTGCAGAGCACACTCAGGCCCCTTTTAGGGGGTTGGAAGGGTCATTCCCCCATGGCTGCCCCAGCCCCCTGCCTGGCTGACAGGGCCTCTTCACCTGCAGCTCCTTGGCCAAGCCTTCCCTCCAAGTGGGTTGCCAGAGTGGATGCTGCCAAGTCTGCTGTCAGTTCCTACATTTAATCTTCCCTGCTACACTGCTTTCCTGCAAGAGCTCTGTGCTCCACCTTCATTTTATGCTTATGAAAGATGGGATAAGTGCAAATTTATGCTAAGATTAGCCTCATTTTAGTGTAGCATGAGATCATAGCCATGTGCTTGAGAGAGATGGTTCAAGAGGTTGCTAGTCCACCTCCTGCAGGGAGGCACAGCCCTGGATCAGGCATGAACCGTTTGAGGGTTTTCTGTGCATGGCAGGACTGGCAGGAACAAGGCATGAGAGCCAAAAAAACAGCCCCAAGCATTTCCAGAGAGGAATGTTTGCTACCCTGCATTTTCAACCCCTTGACATGTGATCTCTTCCTAGTCTGGGTCTTGCAGAGATGATACATAAATAGGTTGTTTTTAACTCCTTCCTTTGCAGCTAAGTATACCAGGTCATGTCCTATCAAATAGGACACAGAGGACACTTAATATTTTCTAAGTACTGGAAGGTTGTCTTCTTCTTCTGTTGCCTAGAGAAAAAACTAATTATGTACAAATTTGTTCTCTGTGGGCTATTTGTGGGCCTAGAGCCCTTAGTTGGTGTTATGACCATCCGTCCCCTGAGCTGTGCTGTAATGAGAGTCTTGCATCACATCATGTAAGAAATAACACAGATTTGTTTTCTTGAGTAGTACAAGGGACAGAAGTGAAAGGAGAAAGTGTTGCTTGTCACCAGCACTTGAGTGTGGGCCCAGAGAGAAAACCAGCCCCAGCTGGGCCAGGATCTTCTGTCGAGCTTACCCACCTTCTGACCAGCTCCTGGGCTTGCCGCAGACCCTGTGATTTATTTCCCTTGCACCACAGCCTTGGGAGCTGCCATCTGCCCCTGGAGCATCAGGAATAATTGAATTCCATGCAAAGTGTTCCCAAACAGAGTTGCTGGGAGGTTGCCTCCATCACACCACCCCTGAGGCAGCGCACACATTCCCCATCCTCACATTAGCCATCCTCCTCACTGCTGCCTGTTCCCCTCCCTCCTGCCTCCAACTGCAACCAGGGAAAAGCTTCTCACACTGAGGGGCCTTGCTTGGCTTTAATGCAGAAGTGGATTGTAATTAGAACCCACCACCCACCCCAGGAGGGAAGCTGTTTCCAAATGAAGTTTATTATCCTGAGTGAACGTGAGCAAACACATCTCATAGGGGAGCTTTTAGAAAGGCAATTCCTTATTATGCTTGATGCACTTTTCAGCCCTCCTGGCTCACATTTCAGCATCAAACCCATTTTGTACCTTTTTTCCCATGAAGAATCCAAAGAGGGGGAAGGCCATGTGTATTTTTCTAAGCCTGGCCTACACTGGAAGCCACTTGCAGGTTCAAAGTGCTGCTTTGCCCAGTTTCTTACATGCAAACACGCTGTGAAGCAGTTAATGTCTGAAAAACCTTTGTGGGCGTCAGTCAGCTCCCCGTGGAGATGAATGGGGACGTTCAGGCATCTCTATAGTTTCCTGTAGTTCATCAGCTGCACTAGGTAGTCCTTTTTCCAGAGGCTCTCCCATCAATCATAACAGCTGGAGACATGATTTTTTAAAGAACTCAGCTGCTTTGGACAGAAAAAAGCTTATATGAAAGAAGCACTTTCTCTGGCATTTTGGGCATGGACTACTTCAAAGCCAAGAGCTGGCTTTCCTTACCTCCACCTCTGAAGGTGTAGCTCCTGCAGCACCCCCAACAGTGTGTGCTAAAAGCTCTGAAGGTTTCAGGTGGGACACGAAAAACAGCTGCCAAGAACGAGACCCCCCACACTCCTTCCCACACAGCCAGACAAACGCCAGCGGTACCTCCTCCCTCCGGGGTGTACACCCGGCTCCCTTCCAGTGCATCTTGCTGTCACTGGGATCTACGAAGCACAGCTCGATTCCTAGGAGGACCTTTGCCTCGAGTTGTAGTTCATGGTTTTCGTGTCTGCTGCTGCTGTCCCACAGCCTGGGAGGGCACGAAAGGCTACTCTGCCGGCGGGAGAGGGATCCTGCCCCACGGGGAAGGATGCTGCCTTTCCAGAAGGGAAGGATGCTGCCCGCNGGAGTGGAGCGGGAAGGGCCAGGATGGGCCGGGATGCAGGTGAGGGCGCGGGGGGCGCGGGGGCGGCACCGCCTCGGGGGGACCCGCGGGGGCGGCGACACGCGTGGGGCTCCCGGTCCGCCTCTGCGGTCGCTGCCCGAGGAGCAACCCCCGCATCCCTTCGGAGGGGTCTGGCTTTGGGGGGCTCCCCTCGCCCGGGGCGGGGGAGCCGCGGTGCTGGGCGGCTCCTGCTCCACACCCGCGAACGCCCCCAAAACTTCCCGGGCGCGGGGGCGGAGGAGCCGGGATGCGCTCGGGGCAGCGGGAGCTGCGGGTGCGCGCTCACATAGCACTGACAGCTTCGCTCGTTCTCCCTTGAAATATTATAATTGAAATAATAGTAATAATAATTTTAAACGCCAAAATGTGCTGCGGGGGAAGCGCGCCCCGGAGGCTCCCTTTAAGCACCCTGCTCCTGAAAAGCAGAGCACAAAATGCCTGCCCGGAGCCCCCGAGCCCATCCTGCAGAAGTTGTTTGCGGTAACACCTTTTTGCATCTTTCTATCCCAAAATGCTCTGATGATGTTTCGAGGCAGCGCGCTTTTTTTGGCATTTTTTTTCTTTTGATGAGGGTGACACACATCTTACAACATCACCTCTTTGATGAGCACACACGGTGTTAATTGAGGTTGCCATGGGAGGCATACACGTAGTATAAATAAGCTCCTTTCTTGCCATGTGATTTGGCTTTTGTATTCCACAAGCCTCCTTTTTGTATTCTCTGTTTTTGCATATTGTCATATGGTGCATTAAAGATAAAAATATCTGCTGTCTCAGGGTGTAATTTCCCTAGCTGGAACTATGAGTGCATATGGAGCAGTGGGGAAAGGATTTAGCAAACCATAGGAGAAGAAAATACATGTGAGTGCATGTGTAATATGTATTCACCATAATATGGGCAGTTATATAAAAAAAAGTTCCCTTTTACCACATAAAATAGGAAAGTAGTACTTGCTGTGGTGGAACATCACTGGGTTGACATCTTGTGGCCTTATTTTGCCTTTGGATATTGATGCTAATTAGTGGAAATAAACTGCTATAGTGCGTCCAGCCCTGGTCTGCCTTCCAAAATTAAATATTTAAAGAAAAAAACTTTTCAATACTTTTTTTTCAATTGCACTACAGGTCTTATCGTTTGTTTGTTGTGTTCCAGATAAAAGGTGGAAGCCTCAGTCACGCTTCACAGCAAACTTCATATAACCTGTGAGGGGAACTGAAGCAGAAAGCAAAGCCACGGCAAAGCAGCATCTGACCTCGTCACTGGGGGGCAGAAAACAGCCACTGGTTCCACTGGTGCTTCAATCAAGCTCCCTGTGCCATGTGGAATTGCAGAGAGCTCACAAAGTGCAAGTTCTTTCGAGATCCATGGGGTGAATAAAAATTGTTAACTCTCGGCTTGATTTGTCATCCTTTGGGCAACAAAAAAGTATGTCACACTGGCCATTATACAGTTGCTGCTGTTAGACCAGGAGCAGCTTTGAGTGGGTTTATTCTGGAGATGAGAGTGACTGTGGCCAGCAAAGCCAAGGAGAAGCCTGTTCAACTGCACATCTGCCTGGGATTCCTTGGAGAGGTGATAAAGTGAGTAATAAGACGAAGTGGGAGTTATAAAGTGGATGCAATAGCTCCAGCAGAACTTCTTTTCACTGCCACATCCGCTTGTTACAAAGCAACTAATGTTATTTGGAGAACTATTTGAGGAAAAAATGCACTTTGAGCATCTCTGCAGTTCTTGTGTCTGAGGCATCGATCAAGAAAATCGCTAATACAGTGCAAATGAAGGAGGAGTGAATGTGGTGAGAGCAGCTAAGGAAATTCAAATGGAGAACCCAAGAGAGGCAGAGACTCCCAGCACAGGGGCAACATGCTCCCCACCAGAGGAACAAACAGAAAAACCCTCCATGCTTTGTTTTAAGAAGCGAAAGAAGCCCTGTAAGAAGGGGCTGGCTGTGAAGGATGCGTGCGAAGGAGCCTCAGAGGAGAAAAGCCAATGTGTCAGCACCGACCAAGGGGAGGCAAAAGTTTCCAGTCCATCACAATCCTCCAAAGGAGCTTGGGCAGCCATCAAAAGCCTCGCAAGACCTCGGAGAAGGCAGAAATCCTCCTCGCGGAAGAAGGTGCCCTCCGATTCCCAAGTGCAGCTGGAGGTGGATGCTGAGGAGGGCTGTGCACAAGACCTCCCAAAGAAACGGGCAAGCTCTGGGGTGAAGATGCCCTGCGTGCGGTTCTCCAGAGGCAAGAAAAAACCCAGCCCCTCGGAAGCTGTGGAGGAGTCAGAGGGCAGTGTTCAAGCAAATGAAGTGGTGGGCATTGTGAATAAAGCTGCTGAAGAGCCAGAGGATTTGGCCCCAACGGACAAACCTGAATCTTTCAGCCCAGTCTCTGCAGAGGTGGGGCAGGATACAGTGAAGGAGGACCAGGATTTAGAGAAGAAAGACCAGCATATAGTGAAAAAAGACCAGGATACAGTGAAAAAAGACCAGGATACAGTGAAAAAAGACCAGGATATAGTGAAGAAAGACCAGGATATAGTGAAAAAAGACCAGGATATAGTGAAGGAAGACCAGGATACAGTGAAAAAAGACCAAGATATAGTGAAAAAAGACCAGGATATAGTGAAGGAGGACCAGGATACAGAGGAAGACCAGGATACAGTGAAGGAATACCAGGATAGAGTGAAGGAAGACCAGGATAGAGTGAAGGAAGACCAGGATAGAGTGAAGGAAGACCAGGATACAGTGAAGGAAGCCCAGGATACAGCGAAGGAGGACCAGGATACGCTGAAGGAAGACCGGGATACAGTGAAGGAGGACCAGGATTCAGTGAAGGAAGAACAGGATGCAGTGAAGAAAGACCAGGATATAGTGAAGGAAGACCAGGATTCAGTGAAGGAAGAACAGGATGCAGTGAAGAAAGACCAGGATATAGTGAAGGAGGGCCAGGATACAGTGAAGAAAGACCAGGATATAGTGAAGGAAGACCAGGACAGAGTGAAGAAAGACCAGGATATAGTGAAGGAGGGCCAGGATATAGTGAAGGAAGCCCAGGATACAGTGAAGGAAGCCCAGGATACAGCAAAGGAAGCCCAGGATACAGCAAAGGAGGGCCAGGATACAGCAAAGGAGGGCCAGGATACAGCGAAGGAGGGCCAGGATACAGCGAAGGAGGGCCAGGATACAGCGAAGGAGGACCAGGATTCACTGAAAGAGGACCAGGATACAGCAAAGGAAAGTGACAACTCTGTTGGGAAGAGTGAACCTTTGACAGAGCCCACACCTGATGTGGAGGGACATACAGAGTGCACCGTTCAGTCACAGATAACCAATTCAGAGATAGTTAATGAAATAGCCCAGGACAAACTACAGGAAGGGAGCCTACCCCAAACCACAGATGCTGTAGAGGACAGGGAAGCTCCCAAAGCTTCTGTTTCCAAGGATCAACCCGACAATGCACCTGAAACCTCCGAGGTGCAGGAAATCCCTGATACCTGCAAAGAGCTGCCTGAAGGGGATGAATCGGGGAAAAGCACAAATCTTCCTGAGGAGAGCAAAGCTGAGGAGACTGTAGCAGAGTTCAGCAAGTCGGCACCTAGAGATGATGGAGCAAGTGTGCAGGAATGCTCCAGCCATCAGGTGCCATTGGAGTCAAACATGGGTGCCGGCATCGGCGTCGGCATCGTCATCACCATCACCGAAGCTGAGGACTCTGACAACACCGACTCTGACCAGGCCTACGAGCCATCCCCAGCTTTGCACCAAAATAAGCAAAAAGGGAATAAAAAATCAAACAGGAATGCTGATGTCGGTAAAAAAGAAGGCCCTGAGGTTGATGGTGGTCCCCAGGCAGAGGAGAAAGGTCTGGGCGACCAGGGGCACAGAACTGGGGAGCAGTACGAATTGCTCCTCATAGAAACTGCCTCTTCCCTCGTGAAGGCGGCCATTCAGTCATCCATAGAGCAGCTGGTCAATGAAATGGCCCTGGAACAGAATAAACACAACAGCTTTCTGTGATGGCAGCTTTGCTCCCAAGAGGAAGAGTAAAGGGAGTGATTTAAAGCTCCGTTTGGCCTGGGATGGTGTGTGGAGAGCTCGGAGTGCTCCCAGGGCCCAGGTGTAGTTAATTCTGCATACCCAGAAAGTTGTCTGTCCATGTGAAATGCATCCTGGGATGTGGGCAGACCCTGCTACATACACTGAGTCCCCTGGGAGGCTTCAAACAGCACCATTGACTGCAGCTGCAGAAAAATTAAGGTGTTACAGTGACTGTATTTTCATTTATTGGCATATTTATGTCAAGGCCACATTTCTGCCATCTCCCATGCCAGGTTTCCCCACTGTTCATGCTGTAGATCTGTATATACCATGTGCTTAAAGAAAGGTGCTGAGAAGCAGTGAGTGCCAGACCTCCTGCTGGCCTGGATTCGGGGGCACGCTGGAACAGCTGGAGGTTTGCCTGGGATTTGTTGGAGATGAGGGAGAGCGAAGTGACTGCAGTGTTAACATGAAGACATTGCTGCCAGACAGGCTCAGGCCCACGTCTGGTGTTGTGAACTGTGAGCACTCACTTACCTACAGGCCACAGGAGCCGCGGTCACCGTTGCTGTCACATCGGTGAAGCCACTGGGCTGCAGCGAGCGGTGCTGTGTGTCCTTCATTCAGCCTCTCCCCCTGCCACGAGCTGCCTGTGCATCTCCAGACATGTTAAAGCACAGCATCAGCCGCTCGCCTTTCTGACCCCGGGCTGCTCAAATGCCAGCAAAACGACAGCGCTTCCGGGGAGGGCTGTTTTCGCACCATTAAACTCAATGGACAAATATTCCCTGGGGCATCACCAGCGTGGTCTGGGCGGGAGCGGTGCCTGCTGCGGGCAGCCCTTCTCCTCCCTCGCCTTCCCCCATCCCAATCCTGGTGTCGTGGTGAAGCTGTCCTCAGATGTAGCATATTTTTTTATATATGGCATGTGATATAAATAGCAGTGAGCTGCATGCGTGTTAGCAGTCAGCATAGTTTGGGTAGCTGCAATGTTCTGCCGGCACTGGAATTGCTTTGATTTGGTCTGAGCGCTGCTGGCGTCCCTGAGTGCTGGCGGCAGCCTGTCCCGCACCGCTCCCTGCTCGCCACAAAGCCCGCCCGCCTCCATCCAGCCTGGGCATCCCTTGGGAAACAGGCATTATGCCCGGCTCGCTGCCACCAGGCTCCAGCTGGCTCTGGCACGCCATGTAGGTTGCCCTGAAACACGCAGAGAAATGCTGGAGCGAGCTTACTGAAGTCCTCAGGGAAAAAATCTAGACATGGAGGGCCTGAGGACATGGCTGGAAAATGCCTGGACAAGCCTATTGCCGTCAAAACCCGTGAACTGCCCTGCTCCAAGGAGGTTTGCACCAGCGTGGGGTGTGTGTGTAGGCGTGGGGTGTCTGCCTCCAACTGCAAGCCCTCCAAGAGAAAGGGGCCTTTTAATAATTCGGAATTACATCTGCATGGCTGGGATTTATGTCCAGCTGTGGGCAAGGCAGTGTGTTCCTCTGAGAAAATTCTCCTGTGTGTTTCTCAGCCGATACAGAAATAGCAGCCAGGCTTGGCACTCGCTCACTGACCATGGGCAGTGCGCTGAGATTTCCCTTCCCAGTGTAGGATTTGGATTGCTGCTCAAATACAAGGGCTGTACATGTCCCTAGTACCTGGTGCATTTTAAACCTAGATAAAGCATCTCCGTTGTTACGAGAGGACTGTGAGCAACAAGAGCCACAGCTCATTTCTGTGCAAGTAAAACTTAAGAAAAATCGGAGGATGTTAAAAAAAAAAAGTGTCTTCTTCTTCTGTGAATTTATTTATTATCAGATATTGATAATTCAGTGTGTGTAATTTTAATGGCTTTGTACTTCATACTGGTCCTTCCAGGTATTTTGCCATAGTTTTGAAAGGGACTTTTAGGTGTACCTGTGGAGCTGCCACAGCACCCAAGAAGAGCCATACTGATGCTGGGGGTTGCTTATGGGATTCCATCAGGCACTGTGGCAGGTCATTGGGAAGCAAAGGGCTGCTGTGGGGTCCTGCTGTCCTGGTCCAGCTGTGGAGGAGGATGTCCAAGCTCTAGTAAATAAACAGAAAAAGACCCTGTGGGGCCAGGCTGTCATCTGCTGTCAGCCCACTAAGCAGTTTTGAGGGGATTTCCTGTTGTTTCAGTATTGCCTTTTAGGCAAAACACATCTTCAAAAGAGGAGGAGAATGGAAGAAATGCTTTGGTCCAGCCCTGCCCTGCGACTGTTGTTCCATGTCCAGGGTTGTGTTTGCATCCTCTCTGTAGCTGTTTTCCCCTCTGTTATAGCTGTACATAGAACTGATAATTATTTCATTAAAGCTGAATGTACCTGTTGTTTTCTTGCCTTGTGATTGAGTGGGCAGCTATGGAGAGATTTTATATGTGAAAGAATTATCTCACAGTGGTGCTCTGTTGTGTCCAGCTTTTCCAGGCAGCTGTACAGTGAGCAGAAAGAAATCTTGAAGTTGGTGGCAGACCCAAATTCTTTGGAGGCTTGCTCCTCCTCTGCTCTTTCTATAACCTTTCCTTCCAGTTACTGGCCAGTCATTTCTAGTGCCGAGCCCTGGCTGCTCTGGGACTGCTCTAAAGAATTTGTGAGGGATCACAAATCTCTATCAGCTAAGAAAAGCCATCCTGCTGCCCCATGGGTAAATTCCCTATTAGATGTCCTGTAGCACCAGAGGGAAAAATATGTTTGAGCCTTTGCAGACTGAGAGGGGTCAAACCCCACTGCCCATGGAATGGCACAGCTCTTGCTGATCCCATGCAGGTGGTTTGGTTTTCTCTGTGAGCCCCAAGTTCATGATTCCTGCTCCCAAGGCTTGGGATTGCTGTTTCCAGGTGCACAGTTTGGTGCTGACGGGGTCCATGGTGGGGCCAGCACCTCAGGGGGGGGCAGCGAGTTTGGTGCTTCAGCACTTTCCATGGTTGTTCAAATGGACCCCACACCCTAATTTATTCTTTTGCATAATATCACCCATGTAATTTCTTTAGACACTTCACAATATACAGAAAATATGGGGAAAAGAAATAATAAATTTTAATAGTATTAATACTATGTATTCTTTTGGGTTTACAGAACAAAATATGGGCTCATAACAGCTGCTACTGACTTAATTAAGACTCTCTACTCCTTCCTTATGATTAGAGAGTAGAACATGAATAAAACATTCTTTTGGAGAAGGAATGATAAATTTACTATTAAAAAGGAGTACTGGGCTAGGAAACCTGTGAAGATGTGGCTGTGTGGTTGTGCCAGAGCCCCAAAGCGTGGCCTGGATTTAAGACCTTGTTCTTCACTGACTGCTGAAATAAACTGGAATAATCACAGACTCATATAATCATTTAGGTGGGAAAAGACCTCTCAGATCACCAAGTTCCCCTGCTAACCCAGCACTGCCAAGGCCACCATGTCCCCAGGTGCCACATCAATGTGTCTCTTAAATACCTTCATGGATGGTGACTCCACCACTTCCCTGGGCAGCCTGTTCCAATGCTTGACAATCCTCCCAGGGAAGAAACTTTTCCTAATATCCAATCATATTTATAGCCCCATTCATGTTGCTTTTGAGCTATCTGGCTCCTTATCAATACAAGAAATTAATTGCTTCTTGCTCTCTGAATTATGGAAGTGGTTCTTCTCACCCCACAGATTGTGCGGCTGCTTTTGTCCCAGATGTTTCCAGAGGTCTCCTCAGCAGGGACAATATGGCTTTATATTCAACAAGTTTCCTATCTGCTTTGCTGTGTCATTTTGAACATTTTCATCTCCCCCAGCTTCTTTATATTAGCAGCAAAGAACAAAGTGTTTAAGTAGTGTAAGTCTGCCCAGAAAGGCTTCCAGGGGGATAAAAAGCTTTTCTGTTATGCCAACACTGAGCCCTGAAGAAAGCAAGTGTATCCACCGAAAGGTTCCTTGTGGAAATTGCTGGTAGACAACGATGGTACAAACAAATCCTGTGTTTTTCTTCCTGCAGTGAGACACCCAAAGTGCATTAGAAATGCACAGGTCCAGATCTCCAGCTGCTGAAGGTCAGGGCAGCTCCATACCCTTCAAAGGACCCAGTCTCCAGCAGCCAGGAATCTAGTATTTGAATCCAAGATGCAATCTCTGTATAAAAAGTGGACATTCTCCTATGTGTTCTTATGTATAAATGAAAATCCAGTTGTGGGTTTTGTTGCTGTTGTTGTTTCTGGGTTTGGTTTTTTGTTTTGGTTTGTTAGTTTATTTTTTCACAAGTGTATGTAAGAAATTGAGTAAACTCATGAAATAGACAGAAATCCTGGTCTGGTCTGTGCTTTGGATGGATGGATGGATGGATGGATGGATGGATGGATGGATGGATGGATGGACGGATGGATGGACGGATGGATGGATGGACAGACGGATGGACGGATGGATGGATGGATGGATGGATGGATGGATGGATGGACGGATGGATGGACGGATGGATGGATGGATGGACGGATGGATGGACGGACGGACGGATGGATGGATGGACGGACGGACGGACGGATGGACGGACGGACTGATGGACGGACGGACGGACGGATGGATGGATGGATGGATGGATGGACGGACGGACGGACGGATGGATGGATGGATGGACGGACGGACGGACGGATGGACGGACGGACTGATGGACGGACGGACGGACGGACGGACGGACGGACGGACGGATGGATGGATGGATGGACGGACGGACGGACGGACGGATGGATGGATGGATGGATGGATGGATGCCAGGCCCTGCCGACAGACCCACATGTTAAGGGCATTGAAGCCCTAATATTGCCTGTCTTATAGGTAGAAGCTTTCAACATGAGTGACTCAAAATGATGAAGTGTTCCAAGAAAACAGATTGATTTAAATAATTGCTTTAATATGATTTTACCTCTGCAGTTTTATTTCCCAGGGAAATGGTTCTTGTTAGCTCTTGTTGCATGGTATTAAAATAATGAAATACTTTCATCTGTGAACAGATAAAAATCTTAACATTAAATGTAATTTTTTTAAAAAAAACAAACTCATCAGAGGATGGTTTTTCTTACAGTTATTTAAGCAACTATATAGGTTAACATTTTTTAGGAGGCACAGCTTTCATGTGAGTTTCTTTTTGCAGAGAATTGTGAAGAGTGCAGTTCTTCTGTACCAGATCATGGGATGCTGCTGTGGGGTCAAAGTCCATTTAGCTGAAAAGTGGATTTCAGCAAAAATAGCCAAACCTAGCATTTTAAAATAGGGGTTTTTAATACAAAATCTGACAAACAGGCTGGATACAAAAGGGAGTGAGACGTTAGAAAAACACATTTTGCAATTCAGATTGCTGAGATGAAAGTATCTGCAGCTCGAGCTCACTGGCAGTCACTCTGTCAGTCCTTAGGTTAGGCTTCGCTGAGATCAGTCTTCCAAACCTCTTTAATCTGGAAGAGGTGACATCCCCCCACCAAGGTGGGTGTCCCAGCAGGGTCCCTTCTGCAGGTACCGGTGTCCTTTCTGGCAATGTCTTTCCTTCACTGAGTCCCAGCCGGTGCATGGCCACACTGAGCATCATTTTGCCACTGTCCCTGAGGGAAAATTTAAATCCGGAGGGAGATGTCATCTCCGTGCTCTAACACCAGTCACTTGTGTCACATTTGCTCTCACCATTTGCCATTGTAATGAAGACACGAGGCTGAGGAGCCGATGCGTCAAGGCTCAGTGCTGTGACAGCTCCGCGTGACGGGAGACTGGCGAGATGGCAGCTGGGTGGGAAGCGCGAGTAGTCCGACTCCTACGGAGCTTCTGAGCATCCCCACAGGGAAGGAGGAGCAGCGCATCCCGTCGCCGCTGCCGGCAGCCTCAGCCGCTCGCTCTCTGCCTGCCAAACGCTCCCAGACTGCTGCTGCACGAAGGCGTCGGGCTCTGGCGCAGCCCAGACAGCCTGTAACTCGATTTGCATTCCATTTGCAGCTGGAGCAAGGCGGGGAGGGCCGAGGCGCTGGAAGCTTCTCGTCCCGCATCTCCCCGGAGCGTGCGGGGGGCTCGGCCCGCGTGTGCGACCGGCACAGCAGGAACGCGCACCCGCACCCGCTCATTAGGGCGGTGAGTAGGAGGCTCACGACCGCCCCGCCGGGCTAAACAGGCTGGCAGGGGGTGCTCGGCCCTAATGACAGGCTTGGGTGCCTGCTCTGCCGGATCCGACGGTGCTGCGGGGTGGCGGAAGCGACAGCTGCCGCAGCGGGTCCCCCCCGGGTGGCTGCGGGGACAGGGGTGACGCTGAGCATCAGCCTCCGCCCCCGCCGCTTTCGGCCGGAGCTTGGCGAGGCTGCAGGGCCACCGCCGGCTCGCTGGCTTGGTGGCTGAGACCACGGCTCTGCCTGCCATGGGGTTCTTCTCCTGCATCCATCACCCTCGATGGCTCGTGGCCCTGGTTTCTTTGTCCTGGTGCCTACAGCTGGCTTTACATCCTGAGAATGGTGGGTTGCAAACTCAGCACCAGGAGGAACAGAGAGCTTTATACAGTGTTTTCTTACACTGTTTGTCCCAGTAACAGGAGGATTCACATGGATTAAACATTACCTGACTGCTGCATTGCCCTATGCATCCTGGGAGGTACACTCAGGCATGGGCTGCTGTGCTGCCTGGAACCCCACAAAGCTTCCCACAGGCATCTCAGCTCAGGTGAAACCTGGCCTAATGCAGCTGAGAAGGTCTAGAGCTTTGCTGTGCCTTTGTTCTGAGGGTGCAGCCTCTGGTTTGGAATAGTTAGTGGAAACATTTCCTCTCGTAGGCTGCTTTTGAAGTTGTGTCATTACTTTTTCCTAATGAAACATGCAAATCCTGTAGATGCTGTGATTGCATCTCACAGAACTCAGTCCTGACACAGCTCTGGTTGTAAATACTTAACTGGCATATAATTAAAGGCACATCCATCCTCATTGCCTTTTTCCTCCGGATTTCTTATTGCTCCAAATAGATCTTCCTAGTGCTGGATGGCTCAGTTGCAGCCCTTTTTGGCAACCACGGACAGGAGGGGAAAAGAAAAGGCTGAGTTTTATTCAATAAGGAATCTGAAGATCATGGCAGTGATATGGCACAACCTGTTGTCAGCAGATTGCCGTGGGAGCACTTTCACAAGCCAAGAAGGAACCTCCTGCCTTGACCACTGACAGCCTATGGTCCCTTTCAATGATTGTGAATTGCATATGCTGAGGTCACTTTTCACTGCACTTCTGAAGGCTTCACTTACACAGGATTAATACTTTCTGCCTCCAGAATAGTAGAAAACTGTTCTGTACCAGCATTACACTAAAAAGTAATGAAAATAAAAGCTCATGATAGCAGCATGTCACGGTCTTATTTTTAACTGCAGCGCTCACTGCTTCAGGTTTACATCCCAACAGCAAATTTCTTTTCCCTGTCCAACCTTCTCAGTGTGCACAAATGTCCCAAACCCCTTTGGCGAGGGCCACTGCACCCACAGAAGGGACATCAGCCCCTCCACACCCCCTGCATGCTGCCTTCACCCAACTCTGCAGTGATTTGACAGACAACATGTGAGTGAAGAGCCTGCCCGAAAGGGCTGCTGTAGCCAGATGGCAGGAGACACCTCTTTTAGCCACAGTGTGTGCAGAGGCAAAAGGAGCTGAGGGAATTTTTATCTTGTGTCAATCTGGGGTGAACATGACCCAGCCACCAGCATCACCTCCAAGCAGCCAGCAGGGAAATGCCAGCATCTCTCTGCCCTAGATGACCAAAAATTCAAGGTGGAAGAGGCAAAATCTGAGCATTTGCAGGTGCACACAAGAGAGGATGGGTTACCTTTTAAGGACAATTTGTGCATAAGTAACAGGCACTGCTCTCGCTCCTCTGACACCAGTAATTCAGGAAAAGTTCAACCTAGTTCTTTCATTGCATGAGTGCTACCCAAACACATCCATCATGGTAGGTGGGGAAAAGTAGGTTTCTAAGTAAAATAACTACACTCCATGCTGCAAAGGGTGGCAAATACACTTTTCTCCATATACTTTACTGCACCCTTAGCAGCCCAAGAAACATGGCCCCTGTTGGCCCCAGTCTGTTCACCATCAGAGTGCTACAAATAATGCAAAATATTTCAGTTTGCCTGTCTTGAAATTGTTTTGCATGCTCTGGTGGTTGAGCTACCTTTCAAACCAGCACCCAGATACACAATGACAGGCAATGCAGCATGTACTGGCATTTCAGAGGTTAATTTGAGCTGACTGAGGAGTCTGCTCACACTCAGGGACTTTGGCAGGGGTCTGAACTCTGATCTTCCCATTTTACATAAAACATGAGCTGCAGAGCCCACAGACAAGGCACTTCAATGAATGTGGTTCATCAGCTCAATAACCCTGATAATGGGACCCCTTCAGCAGCACAGGACAAATCTCCAGGGATCCCCTGGAACTCTGAGACTTCCAGCCTTAAAGTATTCCTACCCTGGGCCTTTCTTTGCCTAAACTCAAGTGCATCTATCAACCAATTGGAGATATCAGGAAGGAATCACCAGTATCATTGTTCTGCATACTGTGAAAAAAAAACCCAAACAACAAAACACTACAAGAAATTAGTATCTGCCAAACCCAACTGTGCAAGTTGGGCAGATTTCCAAGAATGCACTGGCATACAGGTTAAGCACTCACTAATTCAAGTGTCTTCCACATACAGTAATAAAATTTCTCATGATGTATCCAGGAGCAGCTGCTGCCCTTGCTTAGCAAATATAACTGCCCTGTAAAATTATTTTCTATTCATAAGACTTGGAGAGAATGATATTTTCATGTTAACATAAGTTGGAGCTGATGACTTCTGCCTCCAGCTTTGCCTGCTGCTTTAATTATAACAGTCTTTAATGCTTGGAGTAGAAAACTGCTGAAAAGGCATTTCTTGTATTGCAAATGATGCAAATAATGCCTTTGGCAGATGTTTGATGTCACAGATGTTCAGTACCACAAAGCTTAACCAAAGTATACCCTAAAAGGGTGTGTGACAGTAACAAAAAATAATCCCTTACAGTTGTAACTTTCCAAAGACATACAGGACACACACATGAGCACAGCCCTGGCTTTGGTATGATTTTGGCTTTGCAGTCAGTACCACAGAGCCACTACCACAGCACATACACAGCACATACAGCTGAGAGGCATTTGGCTCCTCTATGTGAGATCATAGTTTATATTAAAGCTCCCTTTTTAATGGGCAAGAAGTGAACAAAACAATCCTGTCCATGCACCTGAAGATGAGCAGCATGTTCCAGAGATGCCTTCAGCACTGCTGCCTGCTGTCCCCTATACTGAGCTCTATTAGCACTACCCTGTTATCTCTGCAGAGACATCAAGAGCCTTTTGACTTTCAATACCAGTTACTTCGGGCAAGTTAGGCATCTAGTCGACGATCCAAGGTGCTTATCTACTGACTGAATAGTAGATATTCAGTCCCTCTATAGCTATAGCCACCCCAGCACAGTCCTCCTTAAATTAAATGTAGGAAGCCAAGTGGAGGAAGCATCACCCGGAGAAGCCAGCCCTCTTGAACAAGTGTCACATATAAATCGGGAATGACCATAAAACACCTTTTTTTTTTTTACCCATCATGTAGAAATAGAGGTCAGTGGAAGCTGGAGGGCATTTGCCCCAGTCATAAGCAGCCCGTGCTGGATGTGATTTAGCTGATGCCATTAGCCTGGGAGAGGCACAGAAGGCTCTCTTCTAGGAAATGTTCCGTGTGAATTGCTGCGTGCTCAGATGCAGCATCCACAGGCCTGGGTGTTTGCAGGTTTGTGTTTATCCGCTTGTTTTAAAGAAAGGCTTTTTAAGCAGAGTTAAAATGCGTTCACGCCAGCGCCGCTTCAATGGGTACACACAGCGAGAGGAGCACTGGGGCTCGCGGGGAAGCACACCCCAAACCACAGCCTGTGTTTTGTAACATCATCTGGGCAGACTAAGAGCCTGTTTGTTTTGCCCCTTTGTCTTAAAACACAATTTGGCAGCTCTCAGGAGCGGGGCCAGTTCAGCCCCCGGAGTGTGCAGCTCCCTGCCCAGGAGAAGCAGCAGCCGCCCTTACAAAGACCTCAGATGGTCTTTTAATTCGGCAGTGACTTGATTGCAGCACTTGCTCCAGGACAATTTCAGAGAAGACAGCTCAAGGGTCCCGACTACAAAGAGCTTTGGAGCGGGTATTCTGACAGTGAAATGTTCTCACCATTGTTCCGGCTCACCCTTTCCAAAGGCAACGACTCGGCTCCACCAGGACTGGCAGGGAGCCCCCAGCCTCTCAAAAACTGGATAATGAGATTATGGGAGCAGCTCACGAGGCTTTTGCTCTGCGCTGCAAAAGAGACCTTTGCACTCTAAGAACATTGTGGGCCTCCTCGAGGCCTTGTGATTAAGAGCATCTTTGTGGGATTGGCTGGAGCCCATCTGGTAGGAAGCCCGGGATACTTCACGTGAAAAACTAGAGAGGGACAAAATATGAATCTAAGAGGAACATATACAATTTTAAGCCCCATTTGGATAAGTTATTACCCTTCAGATAACAAGTAATGACAAATGAAAGGTTAAAAGGAGCTTTGAGCAACCTGGTCCAGTGGAAGGTGCCCCTGCTCATGGCAGAGGGGGTGGAACTACATGATCTTTAAGGTCCCTTCCAACCTGAACCATTCTGTGATTCTGTGAAAGGCAAAAAACTTGCATGTTACCATTTTATGGTTGCTGTGCAAGCAGAGAAGAAATAACACATTATATGTTTGCTCTTAGCAAATACACAGATTGTAATATTTAAGACACTGTTTGCTCCAAGCTGTTTATGGAGTCGGAAATCATCGTCACTCAGAAAATACAAATGTGGTATTTAATCCTGTAAAGACTTAGGTTAGGATATGCCTCCTCTACAAGAAGAGAGGACACTTCTTTGCAGCTTTGCTTCCTCTTTGCAAAGATGATGGTCCAATAATGGAACACAGTCCTAGAAGGGCATCAAAATCTGTCTCTGCAGTAGCAGTTAACGAGGGAGGAGTAGGAAGGAGAAAAAACACATGCAATTCCCTGGAGTTTAAAAGTAAATTTAGATGACTGTACTGATGAGGACTCTAGGGCTTGTCAAAGTGAAGATTGCCACCCCTACATCAACACTGCCAATTCCCTTGAAAAGAGCAGCCTTATGGCTCCTGCACATATTTATGCAAAGATTTATTAACTGCAGTAACGCACTTCAGGTTCCATCTCCTTGAGATATTTATTTTCATTACAAACAAACTATTTGGGAAACACAATACATATTTCCCTCTACATTTCCATCCATCTAGTTTCAGAAAAGCAATTCTATGGGATACAAACAGTCCTAGGCACTGCACAGAGTATTAGACAATGTTTAAACCTCACACCCAGCAATACAGTCTTAACTCTAGTAAAGCAGAGTGGGAATAAGTTCACATTTAGGAAAAATGTAACTGAGTTACACAGAGGCTTCCACGAAGGACTTAGATGGGAATTAGCTAGAGTTTAAAAGTTAGAGAAGTAAAAAAAGCAAGTACACAAATCAAAGTACACAGTCCTTCACAGTTATCTCAGAGGTGAGGGGAATGGTGGTTGAAGAAAATCAGCTGCAGAGAGCAGCCGCTCCCTAGATGGAAAATGCCAAAATATCCAGAGTTTCAGCATCTGAAGGCTACACAGGGGGAGAACTACTCTACCAGGATGGTATCAACACTTTCTTGGATGAGATCTGACTCCAGTATACATTCATCTAAGTGGTCCTGGGACAAACTGGAGCTCTTACCCACGCTCTCGCTGTCACAGTAGGGATGAAACCTGGGGGTGGCGGGGCTCTCCAGCCTCTGGCAGCGGCCGTATTTGTGCTGCTTCCCTCTGTGCGTGTACATGTGTTCCAGCAGCTGGCTCTTCCGGAAGAACGTGCGGCCGCAGACAGTGCAGATGATTTTTCTCTTTCTTGAGAAAGAAAAGTTACAGTTCAGCTCCACCGGTTCGTGGTCCTTGGAGATGAGGGAGAGCTGGCTGATCTGCAGAGGCTCCAGGTCGCTGCAGCTGGGATGCTCCAGTTGATGCTCATCCTCCTTGAGGAGGAAGGCGCCGAGCCGGTGGCCATCCCCAGCCTCCCTGTCCTCAGCCAGAGGCTGCACCTCCCCCAGGTCGCTGCTCTCCAGGATGGAGGCCGGCACGCCGAAGGGCAGTGAGCCCGAGACGTGGGTGTGCAGGTGCTGCCGCAGCCCGCCCCGGGAGTCGAAGCGCTCCCCGCAGTAGTGACACAGGTGCACCTTGAGGCTGGCCTTAGCAAAGATGGGGCTGGCCACCTCTGCAGAAGGAGGGGTGCAGCTCTGGGACACCATGGGCTCTGAGTCACACCTCTCCTGCTTTATGGAGACTGAGAGCTTCGGACGCTCCTCTGCCGGCTTGGCAAGAGCGACGGGCTGGGCGGAGGGGCGAGCGCCCTGCTGGTCCAGGGGGCCCTCGTCCAGGCCAATGGCCAGGGACAGCTGCAGCTGAGGGTGATCGCCCTGGGCTGCAGACCTGCTGCCCGCCTTGGGCAGGCTGTCCTTTGCTCCCAGTCGCTCCTTTGCCAGTTTGTGTGCCGTCGAGATCTGGATTCCGTACAAGTTGGAGGACTGGACTGGCTCTGGGGAGAATGCCTGGTTCATCTCGATAGCTATGTGGGAGAGGTGGTCTGCATGGAGAAAGCGGATGCCCTCCTCCAGTCGGCTCTGGCTGACGGTCTGCTTTGGCCCTTTCCCAGTGTACATGATATGTAACAAGTAACTGAATATGTCAGGCTGGATGTCTGTAGGCTGAATCTTTATGCATTCGCTGAAACAAAACAGATGATTAAGTACATACAGGGCTCCAAGTTAGTCCCGATCCATTACCTGCTCATTTGCTGTCAGAGCACACGTGGTGCTGCCTGCCTCTGAGGTTAAGAGCAGCACTCCCCACCAAGCCCTGCAGAAGTGCATAAGCCCTGTTTGCACAGCAAAGTGCCCGAGCCTGCATTTATCCCTGTGACTCTAAAGGCCATGTGCACAGCTGCAGCTGGGGATGGTGTGCGTGGGCAGCTCCTGGTCACCCTGTCACTCACATGCAGCCGCACAGCGCCACAGCATCACTGGGGTGTGCCACTCCTGTAACAGCAGGCAAAGAGTACCTGTGTGTTTAAGTAATAAATTCAGCTGCTGCTACTGTGTAATCTTTACAAGTGTTGCATTTAAGTGTCAGCAAACATCATCTATAGGGAAGGGCAGTTATCTCACTTCCAGCAGAAGGGTGACAAGGCTGATCCTAATGATTATTTTGCAAAGGTGCTTAAGGCCATGACCCTCAGCAAGGAAGGGGAACTGAGAAGGGTTTAATTCATTACAAGCAGGAAGGTCCAGGTCAGAAGCCAGACCTTGGCACCACTGTTGTTATACCTGCAGAACCACTTCTGACCTGGCCAGGCGAAGTGTCTGAACAACAACTTGAAATTAATTGATGATCTCAGTCTTGGCCCTTATCTGCAAGAGTCTGAAGTGCAGAACTGCAATAAAGCTACAGCTTCTCACTTGCTCCAAGCCCATGGATCCTGCCAAAAGGGACAGTCCCACCCAGCAAGCTTGCCCACAGCCTAGTGCAAAGTAGTGGACACATTGCATATGGGCAGAGAAGGTACCAGGATATCCCTGGATACCAAATCTGCAAGGCTGTCACTGCAGGAGGACAGTGGTATTTACATGTTTATTTTACCTGGGCACACAAATGTCTCATCTCCAAAATGTGGAACCTGGTTGTTGCCATATGCTGACTAAGATGGTGGTTTTAAAGGACAGCACGTTCTACACTGGGAATATTTAGGGAACCAAGGCCTGTTCTGGGTTAGGAAAATAATTTCAAGTCATCTAACATCCTCACTTACACTCTTTTAGACTTTGATACCTTTAGAAACCAGAAAAAGCAGAACGCTGAGAGTGATTAAAGGATAGAAGAGGTGTGTGTTCTTACCTCGTCTGATGAATAAATATCATCTTAAAATAGTTTGAAAATGCAGCGAGCACCGCTCTGTGGGCTTTGAAGTAAACATCTCCAATGGCAACCGTGCAGTCACACAGAAAGCCAAACTCCCGCTGCATGTTCAGCTGCTGGAGGAGGAGGACGCTGTGGCCGGTGGTATCCATGGCGTGCCTGGGAGCAAGAGAACAAGATGTTCATCTCATTAAGAAATCACAGAGCTCCCAAAGGCTCAAATGTGGGTTTCTCACCACTGAAACGAGTTGGGCGCCTGTCACAGAGCTTCCTCTCTCCTCCAGACGGTCCCTGCACCCCAATTTAATAGTTTGTCTACCGATACCACCGCTGGTGCTCAAAATCACGTTCAACGAGCTCAAAACCTCTCGGGGACTTTTCCATCAGCCAGCTACACTCAAGAGCTGCTTCTCCCGGCAGTAAACTACGCTCCGTGGGGTGCCAGCACTAACTTTAAACCCGGCTGGCGTTTTCCCGCTGATCCGGCCGTGCTTTCCGGCGCCCCGAGCGAGCCCAGCGGCTCCGCACAGAGGAGCCCTGTGCGCCCAACAAAGCCCCATTGTGCGGGCTGAACAGCCCCGCCCCGCCCGCGGCCCCTCTGCAAATAAATGCTGATATTTGCTATTGTTTCAGCAGAAAATTATTGGGAGGAGGGGGGGAGGGAAACGACACGGAGAAGGAGGCGGCGAGGGCAGCCTCCCGGGGCAGCGGGACCGGCGCCCTCCCCTCCCCTCCCCGCCCCGNTGGGATGCGGTGCGATGCGGTGCGATGAGCGCGACCCCGGCGCGCCCGCAGCTCCTGCGGGAGGGAGGGAGGGAGGGAGCGAGCGCGGCCACTCGTGTGGGGGATTTATTTTGCATCTCAGCAGAGCGAGGCTTGCTGAGCGCCTCGGCTCTCTGTATAAAGTGGATTTTTTTGTTGCTGTTGTTGGTTTGGTGGGGGTGTGTGTGTTTTTTTGTTTTGGTTTTTTTTTTAACATAACCCTCCCCCCAAACCTGTGAAAGGAGCTTCCCCAGCTCTGCCCGCTCAGCTCATGAGAATGGATGTGAAGATACGGTCAGACTTCCTCACCGATGTCTGCGGCCTCGGCGCTGCTTTAACCACCACGAGTCCCGTGGACAGGCCATTTCGCTGTCAGGCCTCCCCCAGTCTTGCTGATGTTAAACCAGGGGCTGTTTTAGGCGAGAACAGCTGCGCTGGGGGGGGCGCCTGGCAGAGGGGGGGCACAGGCAGCAGTGCCACCCTCCCCGCGATGGCCTGGCCACCACAGCCCCTGCGGAGGGTCCCGCTGAGCCCCAGCGCTCTGTTCTGATGCTCGGTACAACCTCCGAGGTGTCTTTCCCATTAATGTTACCAAACTGCTTTCTGAACCTGTTTAAACTTCCAGTCCGTCCATCCTCCTGCTGCTACCAGGTTAATTTCATGTCCACAGGTTGTTTCATGGCTGGAAAAGGCAGTGAATATTGATATTTGTGTGCTTTTAAAAAGATTTTGGTGCAGTTTACAAGACCTATCACACCCACCTCCTCTGTGGCGTCTCTCCTGGCTCAGGGCCTTTGCAGAAGGCATTTACTACCTTGGATTATCCCTCTTGGATTTCTCTCATCATTTGATGTTTTCTAGTCCATTTTCTTACAGCATTCCCATAATAACAATTCTTGAATATTTAGGGCAAATAATGCCCCTGGCTGTCAGAATCCAGTGGTCTGTGAGGCTTTCTGGACAGCCTGAGCCTGCACGATTATGGAGACGGGCTCAGAGAAGATGAAACAGCCTTCAAAGCATTGTGATCCAGGCAGTGTTTGCTGCTTATTCCACTGACCAGCACAGCTTTCTCTTTTCCATTGCCTTGTGTCTTATTTCTTTTTCTCACAGGAGCTCACAGTCTTTCTCTCCTTTGTTTGCACAGCAACAGGATTGAGAGACGATGGATGTATAATCCTGCTCTTCCTATAAATGTCAGTAGCTACTTTTCTTCCCCCAAAAGGTTGACAGGAGATGGCTCAAGGTTTTGTACTGTGCTCTGGGTTATTTAACATATTTATTAACCCGCATACAGAGCGGGTTGCTATTTGCAGATGGCATGTTATTTATTTAAATGATTAATTATTTACATGTTATTTAGGTTGACTCTGGTCCAAAGAGGACTTTGAAGAGCTTTAGAGAAACTGGAGCCAACCTGATGAAAGTGAAGGTGAGGAATGAAACCTGGTGTTTTGCTGTAAAACACAGGTGATTGTATCACCCACCTCAGCAGATACAAAGTGATACAGCCGATGCTGGTGGGTCAAAAGATCAGGACATAATCACAGCTCTCTTCTCGGGAGGTTGTGCTCCCTCCTTCTCTGTAGCTAGAAAATAATAATTAAATTGGAAAGGCAAGTGTGGTGGGAGGGCAAAGGGAGCGTGGGGGCAGTCAGAAAGGAGGACTCCCTTGTGCCCCATCGTAGGTGGCAGAAGGTCCTGGCATGACACACATGGGAGGGCTGGGACGGAGCAAGAACCTGTGCAAGCCCTGCATGGGCACTCTTGGTTTGTGCTGCCCTGAAGTGTGTAAAGAGCTGGGGAGAAAAAGACCCTTGAAGCATGAGAAAAGCAACTTTTCAGTGTGATTTGAAAACCACGATGATGTCAGCTTATGGAGGCCTTTATTTAACTTCCTATAAAACAGGAAAACCTGCTAAGAAGTTGTACTGGAGGGGTCCCTCCACCTTCTCTCGGGGTGGTGCCTTTACAGGCACAGAGGGTTTTTTCCCTTGGCACTGCTACACACCCCTGAGGCAAGACTGTGGCAGAGTGAGAGGGGAAACAAGGGGATTTTTTTGAGACACATTGTGAAAGACACGTTTTGAAAGCTCCCTTTTTATCCTGTAGTGGTTAGAAAATCCCCAGACAAACTCAGGAGGAAGGACTAGAATTTTGTTAATTGGGTTTGTCCTGTTTGCCTAAACAGTGGAGGGATGCTTCAGGAAAACCTTAGTGGTCATTGAAGCAGGGATGGATGCTGGTACATTTTAATATTATGGCCTTTTATTTTATTGGGGTTTTTTGTTATTTTTGTCATTTTCAAATTTGTAATAAAGATCTTTTAACTTTGCTATGATTAAATTTGTCTGAGGCTAAGAGGGATCCTACTTGCAGCAACATAAAAACAGTGGTATCTCTAGAAACTGTCTGAACTGTGGAGCTGTGCAGATTAAAGAGTTCCAGTGCTTGTGCTGAATGACAAATGCCACTTTGGGGGCGGAAAAGTCAAGTGGCAAGACCGGGAGGAAAGCCTGCCCTGTGTTATGTTTTCTCTCAGATCTGTGACAGGTAGCAGAGGGGCCGGAAATCCCATCGCTCATATGGGATAGCTCTGAGGAGGTGGACGTTGTCAGACAGGAGAGCTCCAGGGACTGGTGGGAAAGGGCCTGGAACAGCTCCTGGAAGACGGAAAAAAGCGCTGTCCTGGGGATGTGTGACAGAGCGAGGCGGTGGCTGCCAGCCCTGTGCTCCTGCATCACCATGAAGCTCCGGGGAGGGAGGGTGGTGGTGTCAACGTGTGAAATCGCAGCGAGGAGATACTTTCTCACGCAGCTCGCAGTGGTTTTGTCGCCGTTAAACTGTCCCACGGTGGGGCCCGGCGGCCGCGGGCACAGCACC